>BOPP01000047.1:6992663-7011241 GCA_017312745.1 Gryllus bimaculatus | reverse complement strand
TACGAGCCCGAATATTTTCCGCAAATGTGTGACTCCCGCGCAGCTATCCCGATGATATCTCGTCAAAGCCCTCGGGCGCGGAAGGGTCGCGGCCTAACAAGGCGCTGCTAGAAGGCGTCAATTGACTACGGAGGAGCCGCCTCGCTGAGATGGCAGCTGAAAGGTGGCGCGCGGAGGTGGGGGCGGAGGAGGCACAATGGGGGCGCGCCTTTGAACGCGTCGCCACGAGAGAACGCGGGGGCGACGGCGCGCGACCGCCGACCGGGCACTCTTTGCCCCGCCCCGCACCCGCCCCGCCCCGCCCGCCCTGCCCCCGCTCGCCAGCTCGCCGGCTGGCGAAACACGGCCGATAGGCGCAGCGGGCGGCCACGCGCCCGCTGCGTCACCGCCCGACCCAGAAAACCCGGCCAAAGCGCGCCCCGAACCCCGACGACGCTCGGCTTCGATCCTCCTCTCCGCCCATACGACTCGAGGCCTCCTCGAACTTCCATCACTCGGGAGCCGCCACACCTCATGCCGCGCCTGCTTCTCACTGAGCGCCTCCACGCTTAGGCCGCTACCCGTCCTCCCATTCCTCCATCCTCCCTCTCGTTCTCCATCCCACACGCGTGCCTCCGGCCTCACTTCACTCCGCCCCCGCCGGTGCCATCTTGCCCGGAGATCTCCCGGCCGTGCCGGCCATCGGGCCCAGGACCTCTTCGTTGCCCGTCCCCGGTCAACTGCAAATACCCTCGAGAGAAAAGCATACACGTCTGCTCCAATCCGAAAGCACACATCCGGTCTCGTCGTCACATCCAAAACAAATATATCCTGGCCCTATCGCCGAGAGCCTACGAGATAATCACCCATTCATCACACACCTGCCACGCTCCTAACCGCGCACACCGTGCACCAACCGAGCCAATCCGCACGCCCGCGCGAGCACTAAATTCCCGCCGCGCGCCGCACGTGTCTGTCCGGCCTCGCATGTGCCACACTCTACTTCCGTCTGCCGGGTTGGAGCAACGACTGTGTGGCACACAACTGGGTAGTATTGTCCACTCGCAGCTCTGCACGCGTTTTTGTCTAGTGAGTGCTTTCATTTTATTCAAAAGCTCCCCAGCCCCTCATCTTGCTAACAGAGAGTATGCACACTCCGTCGCTGCGCGTTTAAAGCGACTAGGAACTGGTCTTTCGAACCTTAACTTATCCCGCGGATCCGGCTGTCCCTTCCCGGTGTAGTCGAGGTCCTGTCCGCGAGGGCCGGGTCGAGAACGCAGTGCGTCGCACGTTCATATTTAGTGGATGCTCAGAGGACAAATTCATGATATGAGTAGCTCACCGCAGCTTCGGCCCTTGCTCTTGCCGTCCTCTTTTCCCAAGCCATTCATTTCACGCACTGCACCTCGTGTTATTACAACCGATCTGCTCCCTACGCCTCTATGCGCTCTCCAGCTCCACCGCTCACTTTTCCTCTGGTCTCGACCTCATGTAAGTTTCGCACCAAACCCTCAGTAAGATCTCAGAGCTCTTCCAAGTGAGAAGTAATCTCCTGAGTGGCGAGTGCGAGTGGTGTTCTCACATCAGTTGCGAATAGGAACAGGATCGCAGTGACAATTTAACTAGGACCAAATACAGTAACGACCCCCCAAGTTCGAACACTTGTTCCATTCTTTTGTCTGCGGTTGTGTTTCACAGTTACCCACTCAATGACTTATCGATCCAAGTTAAAACACTATCAGTTCTCAACCAAGCCACTTTACATAAGCAAGAACGCTTACTCGGTTATGACCCGGTCTCGCCTCTCGCGTTGGATTCGATATGTCATTATTAGAATGTATCGACACATGAAATCTACAAGCCTGAGAACGTTCGTATTTCCGATTCATTCACACCACAACCTTCATTGAATTGCTTCCCCGAACACTCCATGATTGTTGAGGCTCGGGTTGATACGAATGCAGCTGCAGTGCCTCAACCACGCGCGCACACTCTCAAAACAAATCCCGCGGACGCACACAAGAATTAGCACGGCGGAGGCTACAATAAGCCGCGAGGTGTCGTGCGCGTGTGCGCTCAATTTGGTATCTCCTACTTGGAGCAGTCCCCTCTAGAAGGACCACTGAACATGTCGCGGAGGCATACCCGCCCGCGTGGGGGCCCAGGGGGACGGTGAATTTAGAATAACTGTACTGGCTTAGAATGAGACAATACTAAAATAAGTCCGACTAAGACCGATTGAAAGCAATAAGGATTAGTGAGAGATGCACTTGAATGGCTGACAGAGATAAGGAGGTTACTCTCGCAAAACAGAACGACGGTCTGACGGCCTCGAAGAAAGGCCGGCGCGGGTATTCCGTTGGCCGGCGTGGGGCGTCCGGCCGATCTGTGCGGTGAACTGCTATTCTGTAAGGCGCTCTCATGGGCGGCTGGCGAAATCCTCGACCCGAGGTGAGATTACGACACTCGGGGAATTAACCAGGAAGTTGCGTCTGCATATTACTGGGACGTTTCTGTAGTTCGCGGCTCACCGCAGGTTTATGTAGTTGGTCTTGTGCAGGCTGGGTCCGCCGACAGGCTCAAAGTGGCAACGCCCGTCCGGTTCAGGCGATCGTACGAGACCGTTCTATCAGGTCCTAGCTAGGTTTGCTCTCCTATCGTGCGTGCCGTATCTAACTGCGCGCCGCCTAGGATTTCCCAGCTCAGACTGTGCTGCTGCACCATCCATCCCTCTCACCGCCCTAAGGCCGACAGTTTGCGACAATTTGGGTTAGCATTCTTAGTTGTTCCTAGATTTCCGCTACTGCCTCCGTCGACATTCCCTGCAGTCTAGTCCGCATTCGTAACTGAGAATACCTTGTATGAGACCTCTCAGGCGGACCGAGCGAGACACCCAAGTATCCAGTATTATCGGCTATACGTGTCGTCTCAGAACGCACAATAAGAGCTTACTAGCGTGTAGATCATATGAGCCGCACGACAATCACCACTCTTTAGTGTTGTGCTTTCGTCAGGTTTTTAGAAACCATGATTCCACCGCAAACTATGACAGAAAATGCGATCATCGAATGCCTTTGTTTTGGTTTTGCTCCGGTTGGGCACTGCGCTGGTGGCCGGCGGGCTTCAGGGCAGAAATTACTTCGCTGCACATACAGAATACGGTGCGCGCGGCAAATCTCGTGCAAAGACCGCAATCAGTTGATGGTGCAGCAAGCCATAATAGCTCGGCGAGAGCACTATCTCACAGGAAGACGAGACAGAGAGCTGCAACATAAATCGAGGGAAATGAAGAATAGTGCTCATATAAATGTGCACATATAGACGATGACGTCACCGCAGTGCACAGGAAATGCGTATCCGCTACACAGCCTCCATAAGACCGACGAAATCAAACACATTGAATTTCACTTAACGCACTGATCAAACTACTATAAGTATGTCAGATAGAAGAAAATCTCACTCTGTACACATCAAAACAAACTCCTCTACGTCAGCGATACACACACTGATCGACGATCCCACGTGCTTAGCCTGATCCGTAGAGAGATGTACATATCCAGCCCAGTACGAGCACGTGAACATAAGGACGCAAGCAGAGGCACAGTGACATAAGATGAGCAGGTTATATAGCAGTGAGGAGTATCGTAGCAAGAGACGTGCATGCACAGAACCTAGATGCACTCATCACAGGTGAGGTGTTTATAAGAGTCTATGCTGCGTGTTCATACAGACAATCAATTTGAGACACTGATGAGTCAACACAGATAACATAAGAGGACTGTATGAACTCTATCATGAGAACAAGCCTAGAGCAAGAGGGCACACGATTAGTAGGCAATGTTGAGATGGAAACAGAATATGCTCGCGTGACTCTGTATGACACCCGATCACTTATGACACGCTCTCGGTGTGATGTATTTATTTATAAAAATGAGAATAGTGTTAACATGCTGAGCTCGTACTTGAAGAAAGCCACTACAACGGAATATTGCTTACTCTTACTGCCCTGAGAGGTATTTGTCGAAGAAAACGTTCGTCACCACTTTTAATTTTTCTCAGAATACTCAACTGTGTGAACAAAGATTGAGCTCGAATCTGGTCTGCAGCATAATGTAAGTATGATGTCATCTCATCACACTATACAACGAGACTCTCATCACGACTATTTGACTAGGAAATTCTGTGGAAGTCACCCCTCCTTGTTGTGTATACTGCCTTAAAAGCTCCTCCAACAAACACTTGAAAACAACCTTCACGAGCCTCCTAATCTCTGTCATTTCCCACCCTTTTCGCCCACGCATTCTTTACTGCCGAATGTGGATCTTACACACCCCCATTTCTTATCCGACACGACCGTAGATTTCTTGGACATTGTCATCATCTCCCTTGAACGGAGTGGTCTCCAGTGATCGACGTGCCACTGTGCTGCATGCACGAGGCATGCAGTGCCTGAAACTACTTGTCAGCTGGGGCCAGCGCTGGCCGCAGCGGCGGAAGTCATATGGTGTGGCGCCCATCACGACAGCAAAGCGACGTGAGCACAGGAAGCCCGAGCACATGGCACGCGCTACGTCTCGCGCGCATGATTGACGGACTGCAGAGTCGATAGCGTCTCGATAGAAAGAGCTAACTAGCCCACAAGACGGCGGGGTCTGAGGCCGCGGGCCCGCCGGGCAACCACCGCGCGCCGGCCCCCGCCCGGCACCTCGCCCCCTCAGCCGGCCCCACCACGCCGCGCCACCCGCTCATTTGGTTTCTGCTTTATTTGAATCCTTGCAGGTGTCGAGGTTCTGAAGACGGCTCACGGCACGACGCTCGATCCTCCGCATTCTCGCACGAGGGAAAGACCTCGGTCCAAACCTGACCGCGCAAGACGCGGATCATTCACTAACGAACGACATAATATCTGTCAGTAGCTCGAATTCTGTCAGAAGCGTCTCTTTGTTGCAAGTCAGGTTTTTTGGAGGAAGGTCCTACCGCAAACGGTCGTAAATAAAAACCCAGACATTCTGCACTCGAAATAAGACGAGGCGCTGTGGCAGTGCTGTGGCTCACTTCTGGCATAGATTACAAGTAATAGTTTGTTTAGAGACGCGGTACATGTATCTAGGCGAGAAGAGAAACACAATGAGCTGGAGAATTGCGCATTTTTCGTAGTAGAATTTCTTCGTTCCCTCAGGTGCCGGTGTGTCCTCTCTTGTCTTCAGTCTCTCGTCTCTGTAGCACACAGTACGGCCTTAAACGCACGAGAACGCATGAGCCAGATCAAAGTGGCAGTCATATTTAACAGTATGATTTCGCACGATTGCCATAAACATTATTATTTTTGATGATCTGTATGACACAATTTATGTAGTAAAAAATTAATTTAAAATTTATCTATTGGATAGAAAGCATTTTGACCTCTAGCTTTTTGTGTAGAGGAGGTCGTTAAAGAACCAGCTATTCAGTAAGAGAACGTGCATCAACTGCTTCTGTCGCCTTTGAGCGACGTGTAGTTGCGATGTATGGTTCTTTGGTCAAAACGTTTAGCGGATTTAGGATACGTTAAATATAGGTATGTGTAGGAAAATGATAAAACTCTATTATAAAATGGTATTTGACCTTATAGAACACACTTTTCCTGTGCAAAGATAGGATATTAAATTGATCATCATGTTTGCCAGATATTACCTCTCTTGCTGTCACAACTTGTTATTGCATAATTCAACTTGATATTATTCCCTCAATATATCCTATTATAAATAAGCACAGATATTCTCTCTCATGGAAAGGTCTCGCATCCGTTAAGGTGAGATAAACATTTCTTCCCTCAAACAAGTATAATACGATGTGACATCACGCACTAACGCATATATAGAGAGTTTAATGTTTATCTTTCGTGTATAAATTAGTAAGTTTAGAAAGTGAAAATCACTCAGAATAGAAATGTATGAGAAGACATCAATATAAAACAAGAGGAACACCGATCCACCAGCCTTAAACGTGAGAGAAGTGGAAAACCAGGAGAGTCGTAGTGTAGTCAATAACCGAATACTATTCTTTTATACACATGGAAATAAAGCCTGTATGCTACATTATGAGCAGATCGGAGCTACTGGGTTGTGTTACAGCTCTTTGTGAGGTAGAATAACGTAGACCGAGTTATGGAAGTTTTGTGCCGGGGAGCCGTGGCTTCCGGTGAGTGAAACATGCACATTTGGTCCATTAAGGCTCATTTCCCATTTGTCAGATCCGCAAAGCGGGTTGCCGGCCCCAATTTGGCTGCGACTGTCTCCGCTGAACCAGGACGATGCCCCGCGATACCGATTATAGGCAGAGGCGGGGACGAGAGTAGTGACGCGCGCTTACCACCCTCCGCCATGTGCTCGGCAGGTGTCTTCCATCAAGTACGCGCGCGCCCACTGCGTGCGCTCGCTAACGGCCTGTCGCGACCTCGCGGCGGCCCACACGACGTCGCGCTGCAGCACCGATAGGTTTCTACGTGGCCCGGCGACGAAACGTAGTACTCTTGGGAAGTAAAACGCATCTAAAATTCTCGGCCCATTGAGCCGCTGATTTTGTTGGACAATTCAGGCCACCAGACCGCCCCGAACGGCTCGGCGGGCCTTCCTGGTATACACTCCGGCTCCGCCGGCTCGCGCACGTTGTGTCATTCGAACATTGACACGGTTTTTATTCAGAGCTTCACAGCGTTGCTTTTTTCCTTACCCCACCCCGCGCCCCGTGCCCCGCCCTCCCGCCTCCGCCCACTAGCGGGAGGGGCGCGGGTGGGGGGAAATTTGGTCCATGCACGCCCTGCACGCCGCAACCTTTGAAGGCTTGTCCGCCCACTAACTCTCTCTGCCGACAGGTGGCTGCCCGGCCTCGAGGCTCGCCGCGCCGACAACCCCCTCCACGACGACACCGACCGGTGAGCTCCAGCCACTCTCGACTCTCTCGGCTCGTTCGCGCCATTGAGCGATCCTCAAGCCACCTCGATTCGCTCGAGACGCCTAGTCTCTAAAGATAGAATGTATATCTTACATCTCACAATTTTCGCTTAACGCTGCTTCAGCTCAAGGCGGGCCCCGTGGGCCTTCAGGAGAATATGCTTAGCGGAATTTAGACTTTTAGGCAGAGATGCTGGACTTTTCAGTATGTACGTTTCACGTCATGCGCAGGTATGGCAGATAAGCGCCACGTACAGGTTTCGCCTGTATATCGCAGACCTTTCATTCAGTTAGTTTTAGATGGCACTAGCGTTCAAACGCGTTCAGCGGCCTCCCTTCAGTCACCAGGCTTCTGAAAGCTTCCGTGCCCTTTCTTGGTGTCCGAAGGCGACATTAGGGCTGACCTGTGTACTGTCGGCTTTCAACACGACGTAGCAAAGAGTTGACAGGGCACCTGGCGGTATGGCACAGGAGGGCGGAGCAAAACGAGCCGCGCCTACTGCTGGCACAGACGGACGCGGGCAGGCCCAGGTCACACCGTGCGACAGGGCGTTGAGAGAGAGTCGCCGATGGAACCCTCGCAGCCGCGGGAATAGTCCCTAAATGTAGGCACGTCATGTGAAATGGCTCGAATACAGCGATACCGCAGTTAAAAAAGTTCATTAATAGTGAACGAGGTCTGGGAACGCAAGTCGAGGCTGAACAATGAGCCTGAATGTACAGACTTAGCCACCGCAGAAAGACAGAGATCATAAGTATGATGACTGTCCATATAAGCAGCAGAAAGTCATTTTGAGCTATGGGGCATGATCACTGAAGAATTTCATAAAAACATAAGGACTCATAACGCACAGAGTCGGGCAAGCCGCAATACGTTAAAATGTCAAAATCGTTGATACGAAGCTACACCGACTGTCAGCAAAATCAGGGGGATACTATTAAAATTATCACCGAGTATAATTATCATGACTGTGAGGAAACGCAATAGATCTTTACTTTGTAAGTACCCACATTCTTCCTGCTCATCAGCTCTGTTCTCTTTCAGAGATGGAACACTTTAGATAACATTTGTGGGAAATTTACATATGACTGTGTTTATGCGAGAGTATACGATTTAAGAGCCCGGGATTAATGTAGTGAGAAGCGCGCAATATTACCAGAGGTGCTCTTATGTAGCTAATAGACAGTTACATATATGTAGAATTAGTGTTAACACACTGTTTCACGCAGAAGTTCAAATGAGAATTAAAGATCATATGTAATTATCGTCTATATTTGTTTTCCTAGAGTTTTTCTTGCATTACACACGAGTTTCTCTCTAAATAGTAAGGCTACCATTTTCAAAAGATTATATTAGAGAGATGGTATATGGTGTCGCTTGACCGTTTTGACAGCATGAACATAAACTGTAAAACGAACGCTCTGATTTAGGTGACTTGCATAAAACTTTGAGCACCGTGCATAGACAATAGCCTGCATTAGTCGTTAGCCTTAGTATATGTTTACGCCAAGCTATATAATATGTAGTAAGTGAACATAGACCGCCAATGTATTCTCGATTCTAATCTCTAAGAGCGTTTTGTCCTGGTTCTTCAAGTGAATATACTCTATATCTCCAAATCCGGGAGAAGGGTTCATAAATGAGAATAATTAAAAAATCTCTCTCTCTAAGTAAAAGTTTTCACGCAAACGTTATAACTCTCGCACTGTCTATATCACGCAATTTCGCATCCATAAGACTCATTACTTTTCTTGCCATCGTTCTTACGGTTGTCTATATACATAGGTCCAATATCTCCTTGTTATTACCACTCGGAATTAAGATAGCTATCCTGGATGCTAGACAGCGTATAATGCTACGAGACGTACAATCGGGACAGAACAGATGCAGTATCACAGCGTATTCTCAGCGCTATGTTAATTAACTTTAACCACATTTGATGATCAATCTGATATAGCTATATAGTATACAAATGTTATTATCTGTTTATATAAGAGAATCAGATTTTCGTACATTAAGACATTATTTGGAACAGTCTTATCTGAATTACATCCAACAGGATACACTTTGAGTTAAAGAATATTAGTGAGTAGATGATAACAAGACAAAGAAGCCGGGTTTTAAAAATCATATTATGATTTTTTGCGAATATGAGGATCAATACGTCATCACTTGTTTTCCTACGAATGATAGTGAACAATATATTCAGATATGACTCTAATACTCGATTAGGTAGTTCTTAAATCTTTCTGTAGTTGTAAGTGTTTGTAAGATGGTAATTTACTCAATACGAGAAGATATATCATAGAACCTACAATCAAACATTCTAATCATAAATTACGTATAACTAATCTGACAAGATAGTCTTCCATGAGCGATTACCAAATATCCTACATACATTCTCTCACTTTCGATCAGAAACCAAGTGGACCGAGTGGATGAGGGCCGAAGGTAGCCCAGGTGAATAGTGCCATAGGGGAAATAAAGGAGACAAACCAACAAAGATAAGATCGCAAAGTAATTTGATGGGTTAAAGAAAGCGGCTTTCTATTAGTCTCGTGTAACCCTATATTATTTGTAATATAAATATGTGTTGTTTAAAACATTACAGAAAAGCAGATTGTTATCTTAGCCGGGAACCTGATTCGTCGTATGTAACAAACTGTTCCCTAAGCATTTCAGGAAGCTAATTTTTGGGTGGAAAGTGCGAAGAAAAAACAGTGAATATGTTATTATGTTTAGGGTAATATGTTTAGGTAATAAATCGTTCGAATTTCTCCAAAGAATATATACTTTACTCCTTGGTCATCTACCAGTCACTTTAAAATGGAAAAATGCATTTACATATATGGATACGTAAAAATAAATCGTAAGAACACGGTTTTTGAAGATTAATATTGCAATAAATTAAGGTTTTTTTTAGGTTTTGCACCGAAAGGAGGAAAACCCCCCCCAAAACCACACCAATTGAAATCCCCCTTTTTCTTAGTACTATTTAAAAAAACTCTATTAAGGAAGAAAAATGAGAAAATAATAAAATTAAAATAAAAATTCGAAACAGTTTTAAATAATCTACATTGTTTTAAATGGTGCGTTATCTTAAATGCAACAATGTTATTTTCTTCTGAAGAGAACAGGTATATTTAATGTAAAAGTAAAACATTCAAAGTTCCTAAAGTCTGATAATTATCTTCGGAAATTTTAAGTTCCCTGTTGTGATGTGTATACAACATAACACTTTCGGTTCGTTTCTTTGTCTGATTGCCCAATGCTCGCCCACCTGCTGGTCGCCAGCCATCCACGTGGTCCAACTGACCCGCCACGATTCGCCCCACGCGCGCGCCCACCCAGTCGCCCGCCGCCCCGCCCGCCCGACTTGCTCTTCGCCGCCGCAGAACTAATGTACCAGAAGGGCAACGCTTTCGCCTCATACAGCGCCGCACGGTAGCATATATAAAAGCTTAATGTTTTCATCTGCTCATAAAAATAGAGCAATTTGCTAATTCTCGGTACCCATCTGCAATGAATGTTATAATTAAATCTTTTGACTAGCGCTCGCGCGGGGACGGGCGCGGGCGACGGTCGGCCGCGGCGGGAGCGGAGGCGGTGGCGCCGCGAAGCGGCAGTTGAAAAAGTACATTAAGCACAGCGTGATTTGACAATTTCCCCACCCCGCGCCCTCCGCTAGTGGGCGGATGGGCGGGGAGCGCGGGGCGGACGGGCGCGGGCGTGCGGTAGGAAAAAGCAACGCTGTGAAGCTCTGAATAAAAATCCCGTGTCAATTCCGAAATGACACAACCGCGGCGCCGGCGGGAGCGATAGAGGCGCCGCTCGGATATGTGCTAATCACAAACAGTCGGAGATTAGTTTTCCAAATTAGGCCGGACCAAGGAATACAGCGCAGCAGCGCGCGAGGGGCGCGGAGTGAGCGAGCGGAAAGCCAGCGTAGGCCGGGCGACGGCGGCGGGTGGGAAGCGGCGTCACACTCCCCGCTCCCCGCTCGCCACGCCCCACTCCCGCCCCACTCGGCTTCCGCTCCCGCTCCCGCCGGCGCACGCCAGCCGCACGACGACGGAATGCCCCGCACACGCATATATAGTGCCGCCGGTACACATTTTCCACCCCGTTCACCCTAACTATTCTAATTAAACATATGCGTTTGAAAGCCTGTGTGATGTGACATTTCCCTTAATTGGACCATAGCAACGGGTTTAATAGTATATATACATTCCAGCGGAACATCATTAAACCCCCACCCCAGGCTACGCGCAGCGGCGCCGACGTCCCGCCCCGCTCCCAACTCTCCCCTGCCGCCCCTCCCCCCGTCAGCGCGCTCACGGCCCGCCGGGCGATCGCGCCGCCCCGCCCCGTGCCCACGCCCCGCCGGCGCCGGGACGCCTCCCGCGCAGAAAAGCCGCGCGCTACGCCCCGCGCTACGTGGAGAGGGTTTATGCGCGCTGTTTATTTATGTAAGCCAATCGCTGTGGGGACGCCAGTCGTTTAACGTGTGGCAGACCTTGCCCCCCCCCCGCCCTCGCGCGCGCGCGCGCCGCGGCCGCCTCGAGCGCCTCCCACCGCCTCCGCCGCCACCCCCGCGGGCGGCCGCCCGACCTGCCCGGTGCATCCGCCGCCCACTGCCAACGCGCGGGCGGCAGACAACAGCTTTGGGGTGTTATTTCGAAATTGTATTTCTAACTGCGGGCGGATGGATTGTTGCCTGGTGATTGATGATTGGGTCCCGCTAGATAAAGCCCAAGCTAAACATAACACGCGGGTAATTATTTGCCCTGCTCGAAGTGTCCGCCGAACACCTCCCAGGGGCGGGGCGGGCGGGGCGCGGCGGGGCGGGGCGGGCGGGGGCGGTGGCGGGGTCGAGGCGGTAGGCGGGCGGAGGGCGGGGCGGGCGGGCTGGGCGGGGCTGCGGCGGTTGCGATATGGAGCGGGGCGCGGACGGTATGGGGACGGTGGTAGGATGTCCAAAAGAAATCAGAGCGACTCGATGTTTTTACAGGAGTTTCAGAGAATGAAGACTGCAGAAGAGAGAGAAGGGGCTCGAGCGCAAGTTACGATTATATCCCGGTTTATTTAAACCATATTAAAACCAAGAATGAAAAGTGGATTAGCCAGGTGCAAAGTAAGTTTCGGTGATTGAATGTGGAAGGACCGCGTATTGCGCAAATGAAAACATCGCTAATTATAGAGTGCACAGACGAGAGAGGAGAACGCGCGGGTGCAAACGGACGAAGGTGGCGGTAGGGGGGGGGGCCGAGCAGGTTAGAATTAAATCCTGAGTATGTGATGTGCGTTCGATTACGGTCGTAATTAGCTTCGGTTGCGAGTTCTTTGGTCGATAAATCTGCCCGCCGGCAACGGCAGTGGCCACCGGAGCAAACACCACAAGGCTGATTGATGCATTTACTTCATAAGTTGCGGAAAATCATTGGGTTTACTAAAACTGACGAAAAGCAAATAATATTTTCTCAACAATGATAAGGTACTTTATTGAACCTTCAAATCTATTTTTTTTCGTCATAGAGTAAGACTTACATTTTCGAGGAATACTTAGTCAATTCGACAGAACAGTAGCGAAATGTAGGAAAATTAAAATGTAACAATTGGCAAAACCTGCCTTACAAATGAAAATATTTGATAATATCATGGCGAAACTAGATCACCGTAAGATATCCGAAAAACGATAGGGAAACCTTATCACAATTTATTGAAATCGGCTGTTGATTGTTACTAATACAAATACAAAAATTTAAACTAAAACTAATACAAAAATTTTTGCGTTTCTTAATTTATCTACCAAAAAAACGTCTTCACATTACGAAGAAGTCGAGAAGAGAAACAAAGAGTTATTGACAGTCAATTTTGAAAATTTTTACCGGATACGTTAATATCTTCCTTTTCAGTTATGTGTCAGAACTAGTATATCTTACGCGCTCTAGTAATCTCCTCTGTTTAATTCAATATTTAATTAACTTAGCAAGCAATCGGTAGGTATTTTAAACTTCGTTTAGACTCTTTATCAAACCAACATTAAAAATTGATTATTTGAATCAAACATTTTCGTTCTTTCAAATAAATTCCACTGGGTAGAAGAATCAATCAGAACAGTCAGAATTAAAAAGAATTGTATTTCAAAAACGTTGTTCAGCAAGCAGCGGGAGGATAGTTCAGTTCGTCATAACTCCGCCCTGCGGTGCCAATCCACCGACTCGGTTGGTGCGCCGGCTCGGCCAAGCGGCGGCGCCTGCAGCTCGCGTCGACAGGGCGTTGGCGGGGCGGGGCGGGAGAGGGGGCACCTACCTGAGACAAAATTACGGCGTTCCCCCCCCCCCCGCCGCTCCCGCTCCCCGCTCACCGACCGGATATTAATTAACGTTCCAGCGCCGAACGCGCGCGGGACGGGAATGCGGCGGGGGCGGCGCGCGGCCATATTAGATCGCGCGCCGAGAACACGACACGCCCCGCAGGCGGACGGCGCGCAACAGACATTGCGGCGGGCGGCGTGGGAATTTGTGCTGCGGCGGGGCGGCGATGGCGGTTGGGGCACGTGTGGGCGGTAGGCGGCGGGATGAAGGGTGATGGGTGGTAGACGGTTGGGAGGTTGGCGGGCTGTTTGGATGGGAGGGCGGGCAGACGAGAGGATGGCGGGCAAGTGCGGACGGAGTAGTCGGCAAGATGGACGGGCGAGGAACCGGGGGGATGGGAGGACGGCGCGGCGGGGGGATGGGAGTACGGAACGGGGGGACTGGAGGATGGAGAGGATCGCGAGAAGGCGGCTAAGCTGCAGGCGCTCAAGACGAGAAGCAGCGTCAGGTGGGCGGCTCCGGATAGGAGTCGAGGAGGCTCCATTGCGAGCCAGGTATGAGCGCGCCAAACGGAGACCGATGAGGAAACGTAACAGGTTTGAGGGGTTGGGGATAGAATAACATAGATAAGATGAAGATGGGCAAAATGTTGATAATGTCATCTAACATTGTATCATTGATTCTAACCTGCATTTTTTTTATTACTTGTTCGCGAAAACCCGTGTATGAATGATGTCTCTGCTCCTCAGAGCAGAACAGGAATATTGATTAATATTATCCTGTCTTGGTTAAATTTTTACGAACCCTTCTGGTCATAATTGAGTGTATATTATAATGCTATAAAAGCCCTTAAAAATAGCCTTAAAAAATCCTTGCAGATTCGAGTAACTACTTTGCATAATAACCTAAAAAATATTGTTTAGTTCCACGTAAAAAATCGTAAAAACGCGTTAGTGTTAAGATTTATGGTGAAAATCAATTCATTTGTCAAAGCGCCACACAGGTCACTTCTCTACCTACCCCTCGCAGCCCTTCGTCTAATCTGAGCGCGGCGGGCGCCCCGTCCATTTACGGCTTCTGGGTAGTGCGCACTAGTGTAGGGGATAGAGCCGCCCTCTCCCTTTGCGTGAGGTGGTGGGGCTCAAATCCTGATCATCCCGTGTGAAGCTTGAGTAGGGGAGCTAAGGGGTTGCAGTAAATAGCCTCCAGGAGTTCGTGATCTAACCAATACCTTATTTCCATACCTAACTCTATTATGTATTGAATTAGTTTCAAATCGATCTCATTTTACTGTTATAAATGAACAACACATTATGGCATGATTTGCGATGATCATTTTCAGGTTTTTAAGTTATTTTTAATATTTAGATGAATACTAGCTGACCAAAAGAAGAGGATTATTGTAAAACATATGTATTTTATTTTTTAAGATGTGTACGTTTACAGACTACACGACAGAACAGATTACGAATCACTTTTTTTTCAGATAATATGAGATAGGATTTACATTAGATATATGTCTCTTAATAAACGAGATTTGAAGATATTTGATTTAATTTTTGGTCACTCTTGTTGTTTATCTTACTTCCAAACACTTAGGAACAATTAGAGTTAATTGTATTTTACTTTTGCAACGCATTTTTACTGCGAATGTGGATCTTAAAATCATTTCTTATCCGAAACGAGTAGATTTTTGGACATTGTATTCATCTCCTTGAAACGGAGTTCTCCGTGATCGAGTGCCACTTGCTGCTGCAGTGGTCGAAACTCTGCAGTGCCGCGCGTGGCCCAGGGCGAAGTCGTGGGCGGCCCTAGGCCGAGCGCGGGGAAGGGCCGGCGGCTGGCAGCTACCGTCGGGGGGGCTACCGGGCTGCAGGCGCTGCTGTTATGAAGGCTCTGACAGCGGCGGGGGCGGCTGAGGCGGGCCCGCGGCAAACGCGCGCCGCCCCCACCGCCGCCACGGTAGCAGTTCATTTGATACGGCTCACGGCAGCCAAGTCGATCTCCGCATTCTCGCGACGGGGAAAGACCTCGTCAAACCTGACGCAAGACGCGGATCTTCTACAAGCTTTTGTCAGGCTGCTTTTCAGAAGCGTCTCCTTTGTTGCAAGTCAGGTTTTTTTGAGGTTCGCGGTCTTAAAACAAATTTCTGAAAAAGAAGGCTTGGCATTGGATACTTTCAAATAAATAATTATTTTTTAATATATGTATTAGGCGAAAGAGAAAATATGAAAATCATTTTTATAGAATTCTTCTTTAGTTTTCTTCTCTTTCTTAGTTTTTTCTGTGCACACGATAACCCTTAAACGCACGAGAACCATGACCATCAAATGCATATATTTAACAATATATTTCGCACGATTTGCCATAAATTATTATTTTTATGATCTTATGACACAATTATTTTAGTAAAATTAATTAAAATTTATCTATTGGGATGAACATTTTGCCTCTAGCTTTTGTAGAGGTTTAAAACATTCAGTAAAAACCGTCATCAATTCTGTCCTTAGCGATTTCATTATGG
Source organism: Gryllus bimaculatus (assembly GCA_017312745.1). NCBI lineage: Eukaryota > Metazoa > Arthropoda > Insecta > Orthoptera > Gryllidae > Gryllus > Gryllus bimaculatus. The sequence goes on along the minus strand of BOPP01000047.1, from coordinate 6,995,488 downwards.
TCTTTGGTCAAAACGTCTTAGCGATTTTAATACGTTAAATATAGGTATGTGTAGAAAATATAAAAACTCTATTATAAAATGGTATTTGACTTATAGACACACACTTTTCCTGTGCAAAGATAGGAGTTTATATTATCTCATTTTGCCAAATACTTCTTTCCACTTGTATTCATAATTCAACTTGTATATCAATTACGATAAATAGCACAGAATTTCAGGAAATGTGCGTAGAATACACTTCTCCTCAAAGTACGTTACACACCGCTTATAACTTGTTTCTTCGTTAAGTAAATAAATAAATAAAATAAGACATCATATAAACTACAAATCAACTAGAAGAAAAAAATTATTATCAAACGAAATATTCCTTTTTAAATGGAAATAAAGCCCCTTTTACATTATACAATGAGTATGTTTACAGTTTTAGTAATAAGTAAAGATTTTGGGCCGTTCCGGTGGTGAACATGCCATTTGGTCCATTTGGCTCTTTCCCATTTGGTCGACCGCAAAGCGGGTGTGGCCGCGCCCCAATTGGCTGCGCCTGTCTCCGCTGACCGACGTGCCCCGCGTATGTGCTCGCAGGTGTCTTCCATCAACCGCGTGCTGCGCAACCTGGCGGCGCAGAAGGAGCAGCAGGTGACGGCGCAGAACGAGTCCGTGTACGACAAGCTGCGCATGTTCAACGGCCAGCCGCCGGGCTGGGCCTGGTACCCGGGCGCGCCCGCCACGCCGCACCTGGGCCTGCCGCCCAACCCCGCCGCCGCCGTGCTGCCCGGCCAGGTGGCCCGCGACGACACCCAGAAACGAGGTGAGTCCACCACTTCGACTTTTCGGCTCGGGCCGATGACATTAGATCATTGTGGCACCGCCTGTCTGATAAAATGAATGTTTTTCATCAATTCGCGAACGTGCTTCTCAACGGGGCCCGTTGCCTCAGAAATATGCTTAGCATTGACTTTTAGGCTGACTTTTAGGTGACGCCGCGTCGTTGGCAGATAGGCCGACGTTTCGCCTGTCATATCGCAGACTTCTTCAGGGTAGTGGCACAGTAAAGCTCAGCCTCCGGCGTCACCGGGTCTCTTGTGTCCGAAGGCGGAGCTTTACTGTATCACTACCCTGAAGAAGCCTGCGATACGACAGGCGAAACGTCGGCCTATCTGCCAACGACGCGGCGGCGTCACCCGGACAGCCTAGAAGTCATGAACTCGAGCCGCGGAAGCCTACATGTATATATGCTTAGCACAGTTAAAAAGTTCATTATATAAGGCAAGAGCTGTAACAATGACCTGATGTCATTAGCCACAGAAAAATCTAAGTAGATACTTCCATTAAAGCAGAAAGTCATTTTTATGATCATGAGCTAAAAATAAACTCATCCAGTCGGGAGCCGCAATACTTAAAATTCAAATCGTAACGAAGCTCGCGATGGTATGACAAGTGTCCCCTTCTCCTGCCAGCTCGTAACCTTGAAGGGACTTACTGTTTTAATCGGAGTATACATTCCGATTAATTGTAGGGCGAATTTAGATGCTCTTGTAGAGCAGTTACTCTAAGAAGGGACCACTTTAGCGAGTCAGGAAAAACATTAACGTCATGCAGGCCGATGACATTTTCAAAAGATATTGATGGAGTCATTTACAGATGAGCTAACTGTAAACGAACGCTTTGGCAAAATGAGTGCATAGACATAGCCTGCAGTTATGTTGCCAGTAGTTGCCAAGCAGTAGCTAAGCAGTAGCTGTCTAAGCGTTTTCGTCTTCAAGTAATATCTCTATATCCAATCGGGAGATTCAATAGAAAAAACTATGTTACAACGATGCTTTCGATTCGCATCCCAGCTGATCGTTGCCAATTCGTTTTACGTTGCAATACAAGGCATATTCTTGTATTACACTGGAAATCGTAATGCACGAGCGTAGGAACATTGCAGATCACATTGTAATTAACTTTAACCTCTTTGGTTATCTGAAGTAAAATTTTATGTAATTGAGATCAGTTTCGTACTAAGAATTATTTGAACATGCATTCTGATAATCCACGGTCCCTTGTTAAAGATGTAGGATATTTGTATAGGAACATTTCAATTTAATAATCGATTGGTTCTTAAATCTCGTATTGAATTAACATCTTACAACACTACATAAATTACTACTACAGAATGAGCAATACTATTACTTTCGTAGGAAACAAGTGATGACGTATTGATCCCATATCGCAAAAGAATTTTTTAAACGGCTTCTTTGTCTTGTAACCCTATATTATTTTGTAATATAAATGTGTTTTAAAACAATACAGAAAAGCAGATTGTATATCTAGCCGGAAACCTGGATTCGTCGATGTAACAACTGTCCTAAGCATTCAGGAAGCTAATTTTGAAAGTGGAAAAAACAGTGAATATGTTATTATGTTTAGGTAATAAACGTCGAATTTCTCAAAGAGATTATACTTACTCCTTGGTCAATCTACCAGTCACTTTAAAATGAAATGCATTTACATATATGATACGTAAAATAAATCGTAGACACGGTTGAAGTTATTGCAAATAAATTAAGTGTGCACGAAAGACAAACATATCTCTATAGTACTATTTAAAAAACTCTATTAATGAAGAAAAATGAGGAAAATAATAAATAAAATAAAAATTCGAAACAGTTTAAATAATCTACATTGTTTTAAATGGTGCGTTATCTTAAATTCACAATGTTATTTTCTTCTGAAAGAGAACAGGTATATTTATTTAAAAGTAAACATTCGTTTCCTAAAGTCTGATAATTATCTTCGGATAATTTTAAAGTTCCCTGTTGTGATGTGTTACAACATACACT
>BOPP01000047.1:6947466-6971889 GCA_017312745.1 Gryllus bimaculatus | reverse complement strand
CGCGATGGCTTGGGGAGCTCAAGCAAAACGTTTTGTCGGACGCAGGCCACGCGATCAGGGACGATCAGCGCACTGCGCACGGGTAAAAAATAATAAAACCACGAAATCGAAATTTTTAATAAAAAGAATGTTTAAAATATAATGAAACGAAATCGAAAAAAAAAAGCGTCACGTTCTTGCAACGTCGGCGAAAAAGCAGGGTTAGGGCAAAAACAGCAGCGAGGACTTCAGCGGCGATGGGAAATTAAAATGGAGGGGCTCCAGAGGAAGGAAAAGCTCAAGAAAAAAGGGACTTGGGAGAAGGATTTAAGCGAGACGCGCGGCTGTCTACGGGCAGTGGGCTCGTAAAGATGCGGTGGGGGCGGGGTGGAGGGATACGGCGCCGGCGGAAAGCCGGGTGGGCGCTGGTGGGATTGGAATGAAAACGCCACAATGAAATTGCACTGGAGAGAAAGAGTGTGCTTCTAAGCAGGATAATTGCGAATACGCGGTGGGCGGCGTATCCATGCGACGAAGTGCGAGAAGCGGGATGGTGACGATGGAAGGCGGAGCATAAGAAGCGAGTGAAGTGAGAGGAACGGCACTCCCGCCGAAAGATTTCATTTGATTTGTTTTAGTCAAAGAACAGGAAATCTGTATGGAACTTACTGGGAGAATACTACCTGGCGCATTTTCTGAAGCTTCCATAACATTTTTAACATAAATAGAAGATGAAAGATGGAATTGGACAGGATAATTGACAGATGAATGGAAAATTCAAAAATAAAATAAAAAAACAAAATTTTAAAATAATAAAATTAAAATAATAATAATAATAATAATAATAATAATAATAATAATAATAATAATAATAATAATAAAATATGAAATAAATAATGTATTTCGGGAAAGTTTAAAAAAATTGACGTTTTCGCGTCAGTTGAAAAGTCCTAATCTTTAGGTATTTCATCGTAGGTCTTGCTCGGAAGACTTGAAAAAAGATTCATTTGTGGTCCCAAGGCAAGTCTCATTCTTAAAGTTATAAGTTCACTGAGATGAATGTATTTCTAGGGTAAAATTTTGCTTTCTTGTTATTTTTGTTGTTAGTTAATGCAGAAGTAAATATTTAATTATTATGGATACTGCATATGGAAGAAATAAGAAATAATTTATTATCGGAATATCACTGTTTTTTCTGATTTTCTGGTCGAAAACGAAACGGTGAATTATGAGAGAAACCGAATGCTGAGATTTTTATTTCTTAATTAGTATTGTGTTTACATACCAATAAAATATGTGAAAATTAACTATAGAGAGAATCTTTCCCTACTCGTGGAATACATTTACAACACACGATTTCACGGCAATTATTATTATGACAATTACTATTTCACAAAGTCGGAAGGAATTCTCAGAATCTTAACGTCTACCTAGTTTTGTAGAAAGATTGTTTGTCAGCAAGATGATTTCCTTGATTTCGCGAAGTTTCGAAACTAACGCCTATAAAATCGCAAGCTTTGAGTAAAAGTCTAGTTCGCGTCGCTTCTGTGTTTGATTTCCCCCTCCTTTCAGAATAAATGTGGCTGCGAAATGCGAGGGAAAAATATACGACTGAGTTAACGCGATTATGTTGGCAACCACGCATGCTCCTCTAATCCGCGACCAAAGTCATATTTTCCGTTTCAGGCTGGAAATAATCTTATGCAAACTTAATAACCAGTGGGTGTTAGAAAATGAAAAAAAGAACCTTTACTTTTATTGGAGCGAGCGCATCTCGTGAATGAGGTCAAGTGTACTACGAAGTATAATGATGAAATTTGAAATGTTTATAACGTAATACGAACAATTTGAACTTTGTTTTTTTTCCTGTCATAAAAAATCAGCATTCAATTGATAGAAAATTGAAAGGGTATGTGATACATTTTTTATGTTTGTTGTCTTATATCTGTTTTGCAATTTTTGTTTTTGTTAATCTTACCAGTGGTACAAAAAGTCCGTTAATTTGGATTCATTCGTAACAATTGTGAAAGCTCCACTTACAAAACGTGTCGGCCTGTACATTTTCTGGCAATGGTAGAAGGTTACAGGAAAATTTTTGAGAATCCGTTAAGAGGGAACTTTTAAGCCTGTTAGGGCTGAATTCGCAGCGCTGCCCACTTTTCCGAGCGCGCGTCGCGTGAAGCGTGCGACTCACAGGAGACGCAGCCCACGGGACGACGCTCGGTCGAGCGGTGCGGCGCCGGGCAGGGCGGGCACTCCTCCTCCTCCTTCCTCCCCCTCCTCCTCCTCCTCCTCTCGCTGGATCTCCACCGACGCGGCGCCGCGCCCTCGCCGCTCCTTTTCACCCTCTTCGCTGCCAACCGCACTCGGTTTGGCGGGACGCTCTCTGCTGAAATCGTCTCTCCTGCCCGACCGTCCTCACGCACCAACCCTCCTATGTCCTTACTCGTCCCACACATTTGTGCCAGCATTACCAGCACCCGCCTCCGCGTCCGTCCCGCCCACGTCACGTCTACTTCTCTATCCTTGGCTCCTTACTTCCGTCAATGTTTTTATTTTACTTCCTTTTTCATATTTCCTTACGTCAATTTTCAGACCGTGCCACCTAACCAAGTCCGCCCTACCAATCCGCCAATCTCTCTATTTTCTCAGTCGCTTTTTTATCTCCGGGCAAATTCCGCTTTCACTTGTGCCAACCGCCAGCCCCACCCGCCGCCTCACGCCGCCGCCCACCGCCGCCGCCACCGGCGGCCAAAAGTGTCCCGCATATAAAGATTCTCTGCGGGGGCGGCTGTGGCGCGGCGGGCGCCGGTGATCGGGGGGAGGGGCGGATTGTCACACGTGAGGCCGTCTCAGCGGCGGGCGGATTGGCGGGCGTCGAGTCAGGTGCCCGCACCAGCCTCGCGCGTCCGCTCCGCCCCCGCCCCGCCCCCTTCGGCGGTCCGCGGTCGCCCGCCCCGCAGCCCCGGCGCTGGCGCGTGGCGCCCCAATCAATTGCAGTTCCGGCGCATGCGCTGTGAGCGGCGCCAGAAAATACCTTTCGCCCCAATTGCCTGCCGCCACCGCCGCCGACCGGTCCCGGGGGCGGCGGGGGCGGCCGATGCGGGCTGCCGGCTGACTGGCGGCCGGCGCGGTCGACGCGTCGGCCGTTAAGCCGATCCGCAGAACGAGCGCTTCGCGAGGCGCTCGTACACTGCGGCCGTTCCCCGCCCCGCCCCGGCCCCCGCAGATAAGGCCCGCGGCGCGGGGCAGGGAGAGCGAAAGCAGAGAGAGGAAGGAGCGAGGGCGATGTGACGCGAAGGAGGATAAGAGGGAGATAAAGGAAGGCAGCAGGCGCTGCGCGCGAGCGAGCGAGCGAGGTGAGACACCGTGGAAGAAAAGGATTGAGGGCAGGGGAGGGCGCGCGGAGGTTGTGCGCGGAAGCGGAAGATAAGGCGATGAGGGGCGGCGGCGCGGCGCGGCGCGGCGCGGCGGGGAGGTAACAGCGCAGAGCGCCAGGACTTTTGTTTTTCGGGGAGCGCGGTGCGCAGTCGAGGGAGGCGCCAAAAAGAGAATGGAGGGGCGGCAGAAATAAATTTCCGCGGGCGGAGGGCGGCGGCGGGCCGAGTGGAGCGAGGAGGCGGGGTGGGCGGGAGCGAAGAATGCGGCGGTCGCTTGCGAGGAGGAAACACATGTTACGGGAGAGTGCGGCGCCGCGGAGCGACGCGCCGCGGCTCGGCCGGCTGCGGGCGCAGACCGCACGCCGCCGCAAATGCGCGACTGTCCTCACACCGTTTCCTCACACCGCCCTGCGGACGCCCAGCAGGTGGCTTTGCTTCTGGCTGCCGCCTCCTTGTAAACGGGCACTTGTGATAGAGGAAGGCTTCGTGCGTGCAGTGAATTCCTGCCGACGTAGAAAAGGTATCTTGCAGTTGTTTCCGCCCGAGTCTGTAGTCTTCGGTTTCGTACACTGTTGGAATTCAATCAAACTTCGCACCCGTATTGTCAAGAAAGAATGGGCGGATTGGCTGTAAATAATTTCTTCCTCGCAGTAACGAGCGTGGACTAGTTAAACATGTCGCTCTTAGATCAAGTAGAATACATGGAAGGACATGCAGAGAGAATAAGAAAAAACTCTGGTATTTATCCTTATGAATTAGATTATTGAAACTCACCGCCTGGTCCATATTCAGATCAAAAGCCTTTAGATTTATTTACACCCATTGTTAAATCGTGTTCTTTCATAATGTCAAATTAAATTATTATAGCAAACAAATATATAGAAATTATTAATTTTGAAATGATAAAGAAAGGTGTCAAAGACTATCTAATTCGAAGTGACAGATCATGCCCTGGTTAATGTGCAGTTCAACGATTTACATATTTAAATATCATATAAAAACGCACATTACAAGTAACCTCACTAAGCAGAAGGTAGTATCATGAACGCACTATTAGTTTGGACTGTCTTTACGAAATCAACCGAGCTGACAAGGGTGCTGATAGGTGTTTAAGAGGAACATTAAAATAACATAGTACTCAACGCGCTAACAATTACAATATATGAGTGAATAAATCGAATAGACCTACTCAGGAATTCTGTGGTGAACATTTGTTGCACTTCGGAAATATTGTTGAAGCAATACCAATTAAATGATTTTAAATCGCCGATATATAAAGAATGCATTGAAATGACGTAAAAAAATGACTTAAACTATAAATGCAAAAAATACCTATAAATAGTTAATTTCTTTTTGCCAATAACATAAAATGTATTGTGGGATACTAACGCAGTGCTGCATAAAGTGAAAGGGAAACAATCGATTTTTTCATTAAACATTACGCCCCCTCAATAACTTACATGTATACTAAGTGTGCGTGTAGAGAAGTGGACTCGATGCCACATATCTCGAGCTCAGAAGGTTACAAGCGCGGCGCGCGACGCCGAAGGCCAAGAAGCTGAGCGCGCCACCAATGGACAGGCAATCGGTCATCTCGTTGGGCGCAGAGTATCCCGCTTGACCCCGCCCCCGCCCCGCCCCCGCCCTCGCCCCCGCCCCCGCCCCCCGACCCCTCTCTCTCCTCTCGCTCGCCCGTCCCGAGGGAAGAGATGCGTCCGGAAAAACGCCGCGGGCGCATCTTGTCTGCGCCCGTTTAATTATATTTATTTCCACCCACGTTCATTTTCAAGTTTTTGCTGATATTCCCAGAAAGAACAGCGACGGCGGCGGAGCCGGTTGAAGACAAAAGAAGCTCGGAAAAAACTGGCGCTGCGCCACGCCCTTATCCTCACGGGGTAAATTAAATCGACGGTGCTGCTGCTGCTGCCACGCGGAAGACGAATGAACCCGCGGACAAACACACACGACCGCGGGCGGGCGCTAGATGGCGCGAGACGCGACGCAGGGGGGGGGCGGGGGAGGTCGGACTGAAGCGGAGTCGCCGTCGCAAGGAAGTCAGAGCGGTGGAGATGCGAGCGCTGCGGGCTTCATTTGTTCTCGCGCGTCTTAATGGTTATAGGCACCCTCGCGAAGACGTCGTCTTGTCACAGGGCTGTGACGCTTTCCGTACGATCCGACGAGGTTGGCGAAACTCGAGTGGAACAGTTATTTCTAGCTTTAGACTCAGAAGCGACTCGCAGAATTTGCTTTCTAGAAACCGGAACAGTTGCACAATTGCTGACATAATATGACAGCACTTGTGCAATTACCAAATAATCATTCAGCAATGCCATCAAAGCTATTGTAAAAACTGCATTATATATTTTCTGCAAACCTCAAATATTTTCTGTTGCTGTAGGTCTTACTCATTTTCAATGACATTATAATTTTAATTTATTCGTAATATTAATAAAAAATGCATTATTGTGTGATTGCGTCAGACATATTTTCTTACATTCAGACGCCACCTCTTAAACGAAATTATATTTCGCGAAAACTGACGATCAGACAGCAGTGTTTGTACGCCAACCGGGAAGGGTCTGCCTTCGCGCCGCTCTTGCCGTTCGTTCATTTTGCTCTCCACCCCCTCCCGGACCATGCGCTCTCTCTCTCGTTGCCTCCCGCAGCCTGACAGCGCGATCGGAAAGCGAGACACGTCTGGCGGACGGCGATTGCTGGCGCTGAGAGTAAACACGCCCAACCCCCTCGGCCCCTCGCCGAGCATCCGTTGGGCCCACCTCCCATTGCCCTCGCCTGCGCCACTGTGTCAAACGCGTTCATACAAAGCCAATGAATTTGGACTCCTCGCTGCCAACCACTGCTGCCAGCGACCAGACCCCTCCAACCGCTTCCCGCCATCCCCATTGCCTCCGTCCAACGCCTCATCATCTCCATATTTTACTTTCTCTCGCCTCCTCCATTGCCTTCATTATTGCCACGTACCACTCTGTCGGTTTCGCCACCGCCCTGCCTCCACCTTTGGCACTCCCACCCTCTATTTCCGTCTCGGTTCCAGCTTCATCGCCTCCCCTTTCCCCCGCGCAATCACCTCCATCGCCCCATCTTACTAATTTCGCCATCCTCCTGCTCGCCTTCACCACTGTCACCGCCATTCTAACTCCATCTCCTCCACTCTACTTCTCTTTCCAATCTACTTTGCCATTAGTATCTCCAAAAAACTTACCCGCTTCCAACTTCCTTCGACTTCCCTAGCACTTCGCGCTTCCCATGTGTCATTCCCGTCTCCTTCATTCCCATTAACTGCCACCCTCCCTACCTTCCAACTTCGCTGCCTTCACCTCAACCATCATCTCTGTACGATCTCCTCCACCAACCGACTCCATCACTTTTGCCTCTAGCAACTTCGCCGCCGTCAGTCTTTTCCCCACTGCCATCCCGTCCAACCGCATCCGTCACGTCGCGCATCCGCTTCCTGCCATCATCGCATGCAACTGCCTTAAACCACTGTCGTCCCCTTCTTCACCCCCGCAGCCTACACCTCATCAGCCTTCAACTTACTGCCTGCACCTCCACCTCACACACCACCACCACCACCACCACCACCACCACCACCACCACCACCACCTTCACGTCCACTGCCTCTATTTCAGGCTGCCATATAGCAGCTTCGCCGCCTTACCATCTTTTTCCCCCACCGCATCTGCTACCTGCCATTCCCTTCCTGTCATTCTCGCTGTCTCTACCTTACACTGTCATCCCCGCGTTCCTTCATCCTCACCACTCTTACTCCCCAGACTGTAGCTCCAATGGAGCTTTCAGCTCCGCCGCCACCACCTCCACCCACTCACCATCACTTATCGACTCCACACCCGTCTTTTCCCCACCAGCCACCCCACCACCGCATGCCGTTTCCCTTCCGCCGCCTGCGCTCCGTCTGCGCCGGCGGCCGCCATTTTGATGAGGGCATTTCGCCGGAGCAAGCGGCGGCGGGCGGGGCGCGTTCGCGGATCGCTGGCCGCGGGGGTGTGAGGCGCCGGTTCGCGCGTCTGGAGGGCGAAAGTGCGGAAGCGCCGCAGCGGCGGCCTGGTGAGAGGCCGAGAAACGGCGCGGGCCGCTGCGCGCTGCAGCTCAAGTCTCAGGTATTGATTTCCGCCCCGAGATGCGGAACTAGCGGGGTAGTTTTCTGCTTTAGCGTTTTCGCTCCAAGGACGTTTTTCGATTTGTCTTGCGAGTCTTTTCACGAGGTTCGTCGAGGACGCGAGGAAGATGTCGGGTATGCATGAAGACTTTTGTGTGCTAGATGTGTTTTTAATGTAATATGGTCTTTGAACTAAATGATACCATAACTCATTTTCATTGAAGCGACGATAAAGACAATTTATAAGTAACTCTAGTAAAAGAATTATCAAGACGGTCATCGTTGTGTGAGATGTTGTGCTGAGTGACGATGAGATGCAACGCTTAACACCCGAAACTATAAAGTTATTAATTCTAAAAATTTTTGTCTTTATATAGATATTTCTCTTTTTCAATCATTACATTACAGCACAGACATATTAATGATATAAAACAAAATTATCTAAAATTTTAAAACATGCGGATTTGTTCAAAAGCATTGATTGTCGACGTACTGGTATGACTGTATAATGTGATCACTGAGACATTCATCAGGCCTTTTACTTGTTAATCAACTCCTTCTTATGCGCTCTCAGAACAATGCTGCTTTGTAATGCATAAGCCCGCGTTCCGCGATCTTGGCTACGCTCTATTTAAATATGTCCATTTCCGGGAGGCTAAATTTCATAATGTCACGGCTGAGGGGAGGACCACGTCGCAGATCCGAATCGCCCAAAACAGATCAACGTCTCCTTCTCTTTCGAGCCAATAAAATATTTTCCTGGGCGAACGCGGACCTCGCCCGTTACACTCAATCTCCATTCCCGAGGCCGAACGCAAACACAATCAGCGCCGCTGAGGGCGGCGCCCGTCCCGGTTGCCGCCCGAAGCGAGTGGGCGCGGGCGCTGACCAAAGGCGAGCGACACTGTTTCGAGCGGGTGGCGCGCGTGGAGACACGGCCGCACGCGACTGCGTCCACCCGCGCGGCGACGCGTGCCGTCCGTTCTCACGCAGCGTTCCGCCCGCCGCCCTGCCCGCCCGCCCGCCCGCGCCCCGCGCGGTTGTGCCCCAAGTCCTACCCGCGGCCTTCGCCGGCGCGCTCTCCTCCCGCGGGCCACGCGACCGCGCGCGCGCGCCCGGTTTACGCGATAAAGCATATTACCACTCCGCGGCTCGTTAAGCCCGTCCCCCCCCCTCTCCTCCCGCCTCGTGCCGCACCAGCCGCCGCGCGCGCCGCCTGGCAACAGCGTTTATTAATATTGCTACGATATTAAATTGTCTGGGCCCGCGAACTCGGTTATCGGGCCCGCGTTTTCGTTGTATTGCGAGCGCAATTGTATTCCGATAGCGCGTCTAACGCGATGTGGCTGCCCCGGCTCCGCTCGCCCGTGCCCCCCCCCCCGGGCGCGCTGCCCTGGGGCGTCGTCTTGGCGCCATCGGCCCGCGGGCGGCGCCCCTCGCTCCGCTCGCCCGCTCGCCCACTCGCCCGCGCCTCGACGCCGGCCATCGCTGCCGACATGGGCGCGCTGATTGCAGACGGGCAATTATGGCCTCTCCAGAGGAGGGTGTTCGTGTTGGCAACTTGAGCGCGTTAGATGGCGAGTAAAAGGTGCGGTACAGGCCAGGCTTCGATGGCGTTATCGTCTCGGAGCGTACGCTGTTGTGTGCGGGTAACGATCCTTTAGATGATCGAACCTGAGGATGGGGGACTAAGAGGAAGCTGATTGTCGGCTGGAAGGGAGGAGAGGAGTGGAGTGGAGCGAGCAAGTGTTTTTTGTATCCATAATTGGTTGTAATGACATGCGACGAACTAGTTCAAAACGCATTCGCTTGTGTAGACTAGTTCAACAACTGTAATTAAACTCGAAGACAGCCGTGATTTCAAATCATTTCAACTTTGAAAGCTTATTAAAGCACATATTGCCAGTACGCAGTAAATTGCATTTTAAAATTCTAAACCTCCTCGCTTCATATTAAAATTCTTTTAAACACCGAACATCGATAATACAAATACCGTTTTTTAAAGTTTTCAGCGGTTACTGGACAAAAAATTAATTTAATTTTTGCCAGAAAATAATCAGATTTATATAAAATTCAGTTAATTAACAAACCCCTTTTTGCAAACTGAAAATGTTGTGTGATTGTGTTTTGTAAATTTCAGGAATATGTGATCTGTTATTGCGTAGTTTTCTGTTTTATCTCGGAGACTGAATGTTTCATGATGTTCATGGCAGTCAACTATAGTATTAATAGTTAGTCGTTAATTTGAAGTCATCGTAACGAAGCTTCTTTATTCTGCATTAATGTAAGCAGCACATTGTTTTTTACAATTAATGTTACGCATAACTAACAGTAATAGTTTGAACAAAATATATAAACGCTACTATTCAAACTATATTATATGAACATCCAGTGCTTCACGATAAAACAATTCTGCTTATCTGTTGAGTTGGCGGATTTCATTGAATTGATATGATTAAAGAAATGCATTATATCAACATTTACTCAAAATAATATGTGCCTTTTTTGAGAGATTTTTTCCAAGGAAATCGTTTGTTTAAATTGCTCATTTTATTCTAGCAGAAATCATTAGGACTATACACTGTAAAATATTTTGAATTTAAAACGATACTTGTAGTTATACAAAACTTCTCTCCGCTTACACTGTATATTTTAGGGTACTGTATAGACTGTGCAGTCCATAAATTAAGATTTCAAAACACGTATTTATTATAATTTCCATTTTTTAATCGTATAGGTGCAGCTATTGCACGTTGAATAAAAGCGAATGCTAATAGTAGAGTGCTGTGCGACTGAGGTGTCGCGCGTTGTGGTGTGTGCGCCAGTGGGCATCTTTGGGCGACATGTGCACGCGAGAACAGTCGGACGCCAACTCGGAGCACAACTCGTTCGGGCGACGAGCGACTTCGCAAGCTGCGGCTGCCGCCTCAAGCGGAAGCTGCAGCGCAACCGCAACCTCCTTCACCAACACGAGCAGATCGACAGCCTCGAGAAGGGGAGTTCCGCGCGCGCCGCCAAACGCGGCCCCGTTCCCCGCGCCCCGTGTCCCGCGCCCCGTGTCCCCGCGCCCCGTGTCCCGCGCCCTGTGTCCCGCGCCCCGTTGTCCCGCGCCCCGTGTCCCGCCGCCCCGTGTCCCGCGCCCCGTGTCGCCGCGCCCCGTGTCCCGCGCCCCGTGTCCCCCGCGCCCCGGGTGTCCCCGTGATTGTCACCGTGAATCAGCACCAAATACAAAAAAATTGTCAAGGAAACCAGCTTCACTCAATTATAGGAGTGATTCCTAATGGAAATGTATGAGAAAGGAAGCATTTTAAAACCAACGAATACACAATTCTTGAAATTAATGTGGATATTGGTCTGTGGCATTGCGTGGATACCATCAATACGACAGCCCTATAAAGACTTTATGCGCCCAATTGTAATACAAAACTTAAGAAACTCGAATTAAATTAAACTTCCAGGTGTATATAATTTACCCAACTAAGACATAATGAAAAATGTGAAGACATTTGTAAAACACTTGACATTTACCCCTGATGGGTAGCAACTCGTCGAGCCATTAATGTTGAAAGGTTCAGGTTCTGATGCTGTCAAAGTGAATTTCGTGGTATCTGCCGGACATCACAGCGATACAAATTTGCCTACCTGTGTACGAACGCTTGTAAAAATATACCGCGAAGTGTACGAAATCTCAAAATGATGAATATTTTCTAAAACTAAACCATGAACTTAATTTTCATAGTTACCAAATAAAATTATTGTGGTTTGTTCCAACAACTGTTTGCATTATTTTATTGACAATTAAATTGAAGAAGAATGATATTTTTGGTGTGAATATTGGTATACATAATCAACTGACGATCGTACACTCATCTTCTCGGATTGATTGGGGGAAACGAGGTTTCACATACTTAAGAAAACAAGAAATTTAAAAAAGTTGTAAATTTTTATGTTAATTACTGCGCGATACCTTTTTATCAGAAAAAAAAAGCAATTGATCTGGATTTTTGAACGATTTTTTAATATCTGGACGAAGAAAGGGGATACAATACTTCAATAATAGTGAGGCTCGGCATTAAATTGAAACTTTTATTCAGCACCGAACTCTCCCATCTCCATTGAAACAGGCCTAACATTTATCACTGTCCACTTCCGTGTTAATTTAATTATCACATCGTGCAAGGTTTTTATTCATACCCTTTCCGCCTCGCACGGTACTTGCGTCGGGTCCTGTTGATCGGTGGGGCGTAACATCGTGCGCATTTCTTTTAATCCGCCCGGGTCGAGGCGCCTCGAAGCGGTTGCTATCAGGCTGCGAGAGGGCGCGCCTAATATCCGCGTGCGGGGGCGCTGGGGGCCGCTGAGCCGCCCGGCACCACCCCGCACGCCCCGCCGCGGGGACCCGCGCGCTTGAAATTGGTTTACGTCGCTTCCGGGGAAACACAGCTCCCATTAACCGGAAAAAATTCATTTCGTTTATTACACTAAAACCTAAATTCAAAGACACGGAAGTCTCCCTGGGACGAAGTGGAAGGGAGAAAAAAAGACCGGCGACCGGCGTGGGCGCGAAGCGGAGGCGGCGCAGGACGTCGCAAGGAGAGGAAGAAAATCTCGCGAGACGTTTCGGAAGAAACACGAAACGAATTCTGCGAACTAATCTTGTCATCGTCATATTATTACAATGGCGGCGCGCAGCGTTCGTTGCGCGGAGGAAGAGATAAGACTTGAAAGAATGAAAATCAAATCTCGCTACGGGCCATCTCCTCCGCCAGTTCTGAGCTCGTCTCCAGAGCGGCGGTGTGGGCTGGAGCTGGGGTGGGGAAGGATGATGCGGAGGCGCGGGCGCTGAAGGCAGTGAAGGGATGATGCGGGGAGGCTTGAAGTGGAGAAGTGATGGGCTGCTGTCGACAGGGGCGTGGCCGGACGCAGGAAGTGATGAGAACAGTGATTGCCGTCGGGGGCCGCGCGTGTGGGGCGGGGCTGAAGGTGGAAAGATGATGGCGGGCGGGCGGAAGGCAGCGCGAGGATGATGGGTCTGTGCGGCAGGGGCGGGCTGGACGTTCAAGAGATGAGATGAGAATGCGTGGTGGCGTGTGGGGGCGGGTGGATGTGGAGGAGATGATGGGGCGAAAGCGAGGGAACGGTAGTGGGGTGTGTCAGGATGATGTGATTGGAAGGCAGTATTGAAACACTACGTAGCGATAGAGATTGGTGGAGTCAACGGGGTGTTCGGGTGCGAGGCGGGCGACAGCGCGTTGATTTGGTAGGAATCCTTTACGGCGTAAAAGATAGAAGCGGTCAACTACACAAACGGCGAGTGCATGGGAGACGCACATAAATGCGTTGAGGGGTGGTTGGCGGAAAACAGTAGGAAAGCTGGATTTATGTGATGGCGTTTCCGAACCAGAAACCGGAAAATGGCGATGGAATGGCCGAAACGCCGAAGCCGGGACCCGGTCGAGGGCGCAGGCCAGGCCAGAGAAAAACGGCAGCGTGGTGGGAACGCCCAAATTCTCGTTGCCGTTGGTCTATTTCTGCGTCCGCAGGGCTTCTGCGGGCGGCCTTTCGCCGTGCTGGGCCTCCCGCTGCGGGGAATCGAAGAATAAGTAACGAGTCGCCGCCAGGGACCAATATTTCTCAAGCAGTAAAGAACTGAACGCAGAGGGGATATATCCGTCACCCCGCGGGACGCGGACAAAGACGTCGCTGCAGACGGAGACGAAGAGGGAGCTGGCGGAGGGAGAGAGGAAATAAAGAAAAACAGTCTCGCGCGTGGGCGTCCGTCCGGTGGGCACAGCCGCCCGCGTCCTCCGCGGCCGCTCCGCCCGCCGCCAGATTCCTCCTTCCGCGAGGGACTTCGAGCCGATTCCACAAATTACGAGTCGCGATTTTCTCTTTTCTGATTCACTAAACCACCTTCATTCTCAGCAGACGTCTCCGCTCACGCCTAAGAATGAACGAATAAAACCGGTTTAATGTGGGGCGCTACAGCTACAATACGCAGATGTATTAATACGGGCGCTACTAAATCCTGGTTTTTTTTGGCGGAATTTTCTCCCCGTCATGCCTCAAAAAAAAGTCCTGCGGATTATAAAGCATGAACACATTTCATTTAAATGTAGACAATATGACGCTATAAACTTTCGATGGGAAAGCAACGATCTGTGTGGGAGCCCAAATTCACGTTCCTCGTACAGCCTATTGTTATCTTACTTTTCGGATTGGACGCTTAGTCTTTCGTGTCGCACGTTTATAATTGCGATAATTAAAACTCGTGAAAGTTTCCTTTCAAAGAAGTGTTTTTGGAAAACAAACTTTGTTTTCTCCAGAATAACTGTTTGTTTCAGGGCATCAACTGGATTATTTTATCTCCTCTCTTTCTATTTTTCATTCTCTTTCACTTCTTCAGGGATTCAATTTTTATCTAATCTCATTTGCAGGATATTTTTGATATAAAGCCCTTTCATTTGATATTTCGCTTACAGCAAGGAAAATACCGTAATGTGTCGTTGAGGTCAATGATTCCTCTGCTTTACGCAGTTCTTTTATGAAATAACCGCCGGTTTAATGCGATATTCAACAGAGAACAAGACGTTCCAGTTGTTGTTCCATGATCTCATAATGCAAAAGAACGCTAATGTGTACACAAGCCCTGAAAGTCCATCTTTTATCTTATGACGGAACGAACAAAAATACCACAACCGCAATTTTCTATAAATGGATTCATTAATCTATTTTGTAAGGAAGTATTTTTATAATTGTTTCAGAAGGGCGACAAATGACTAGTTTTAACACGTAATGGTGCTTGATATTTTGTTATTTACATATACCAATTATTCAAATTTAGAAAAATTATTGTGAGATGAAAATTTGGCGCCCAAAAACTGCGTTGTTTCGTGAATATTGTAGGCTCGAGATCGAATGGGAAACAACTTGCTATACAACAACATCATTACAGATGGGCTCTAAGATTTGTGCTACTGAAATGTACTCGCTTGAAGCGAAGCGTGAGACGATTAATTTTTATATTAAGACACCTTCGTACTTAAGAGTAGCTAAAGTCTATTATCACAGTTTATGACGCCTATCTCAATTCCATCTAACATACATGTATCCATAACTTGAGTTCGTGACCCCGATTCACGAAGTTAGGATACTAATTTTTAATTTGCAATGTGATATGCAGAATACCATTCGCTGCAAAAATCAAGGGGCACCCCACCATATTTCTCCTTCTCCTATCACCACAAATCTACCGTAGACTGTCACATTTCTGGAGGAAAATTACTATTGCGAATATTTGTCTCCTGCTTCCCTTTGCCACCCCGAAAAAAAAGAAACCGTTGGAGTATACCAAGATCCATGCATCTAACAAAATTTCTTTATGTACAGTATCGTGGATTCTGGATATACTCCCAACCGGTTTCTTTTTTTTTTTTTCGTATAAGAAATTATTAGGCCAGCGGCATTCATGGCTGGCGGATGGTGAAGCAGAGGTTGTACTGTAACCGAGCGGTCTTTGTTGCAGAGTTCGAGCGCACGCACTACCCGGACGTGTTCGCACGCGAAGCGCCTTTAGCGGAGAAGATCGGGCCTGCCAGAAGGCACGTATCCAGGTTGAGTGTGCGCGAGTGCGTGGGACTGCGAGGCGCGTTTGCGTTGGCGCGAGCGAGAGCGTGAGCTGTTTGCGAGCGTGTGCAGGCGTGCGCTGTGGGAGATAGTGTGTGTGGTGAGGAGTGGAAAGAGGTCCAAGTTCAGGAAACTTTTATTCGCGGGCAGCACAGCATCGACGCTAGCTGCTCTCCCTGCATTGGAAGGCAGCAGTGATGGCTCATTCACAAGTGCGTAATAGTAAGGAAAAGCGTGCCGTGGTATCCTTACATTTCTCCAAAGCACTGAGATGTTAATTCTTGCTTATAACGTTTTGAGTGTATCACGCGGAGAGTAACATGAATTTACTATAAATGATCTGACGACTTACTAGATATTTAACTGCGAATAAATGTAGAAAATATTGCTTCATCTTCTAAAGAAAATTAGTCAAAAATATTCATCATAGAAATCAATAAACACTGGTGGGCTATTTGATTTCTGACAACTTTCAATGTTTCGTTAAAACAAGTAATATTCTAAAAATGTTTCAAATTCCCTGAATTTTTCAAAACTCCAAAAGTTAATACCGCCAAAGTTACAGCATTGGAGATGGATGATATTTTTGTATGTTGTGGAAATGAAGTTATTTTATAAGGTCATACATACAATTAAAAAAACGAGATAGTTTTCGAGGTAATTTCTGCTGAAGTTATGCAATTATAAAAAACATTTTCTCAAAACCGGTTTCCAATTTTTTTTCTTTAGTTTTTTCCCAATGGGCGCTCTCAATTTTTCGAAATTGATATTTACGTTAGACAAAATGCAAGGAAAGTATGTTTGTAAACCCTGGAGTTACCTTTATTTGCAACTGCAATTCTTTCACAAATAGAAAAAATTATGCGCAAAGTTTTTGTTAAACTCTCTGAATTTATTCTTAGACTTGCAAAGTTATAAATAAATCGAGAAATTAAAGTTCTGTGTTAGCACCATGTTGATTATTTGTTTACAAACTGGTGTATCGACGTCAGTCTGTATTTTGCATCGGAAGCTTCCAAGAAATTTGAAAGCTATTTTCATGCAATTTTTTTTAAAGGTATATTTTATTTTGTTTAGGAAGATCAAATAAAAAATAAATTATTTACCAACTCGCCCTTCTACGTCCTCTTTTAAGAAAGAAAAATCAGGACCTACGCACGTTCCACGATGAAAATCATGATGAAAGTTCGATGAAATGCTATCTTCAGTGCGTTCGTACGAAGAATCGGAAAGGAAAAAGCAACTGTATAATCGGACTTCTTAATGGGACGTCCAAAATGCTTCAAATGGAGTCTAATGTTGGTTAATAAAACTACCCACGATTTTTGATAAGAAATTCTATGAGAGTCCGGTTGCAATTACCAATTGTTACCAATGCAATTTCTGTGTTTTATTTAAACATCAATGTGCGTACTGGTAGTATGGAATGTTGCGTACGGACAGTATCTCTGAAATTTCAATAGTACACGCGGATTTAAAGTACGGAAACTTCCTGGCCACGCGTTATAACTTTCAATATCAGAATTCACATTACTTCTGATTTACCAGTGAAGTTATTTCCGAATATTTTTTATAAGATTGAGTATATTTATCTGGTTAATTAATGGAGCTAGTCTGGGAATCGTCTTAGAGTTGAATGGGAAATTAGACTCGGAATATTCACTCTATACTATTAAGAGGCTAAAGTTCCATCCAGTTCTCGGTGATACACCACGATGAATTCTTGGAAAACTTTTCTGAGGGCGCGGGACGTCAGCAGTTTCTGACGCACCGCGCAGCTATGTCAACTTCAGGCGTTCAGTAAGCCCGGACAAAGCTGGGAACGGCGAAAATTGTGAATGGTTGCAGACACACCGTTTGAATAGGTGCAGACAAGTCATTCCGTTTGTATCCCTATTTTCATCGCCAGCCTCTGCGTTTTCACAACCTCGCCCTTTTCTTCACGTCCCCATTTTCCTCTATCTTCCGTCCCTCGCACTCCTTAAGCTCCTACGCTCGCTGCAGCTTTTCCTTTGAATTTACCGTTTCGATTTACCAACCTGCTAGATATTCCACATTTCAGTCCAAACAGTTCCGACCAGATCCGATCCGGAATTCGGCCAGGGTCCGGCCGATGTGATCGTCCGGTTACGGTCGGGGGTTCGGTCTACCCTGACCCGACCCGACTCCACCCGACCCTTCTTCGATTCCGATGATATCCGATTCGATTCGATTCCGATTCGATTTGATCCGATCCGATCCCGATCCGATTCGATTTCGATTCGATTCGATCATATTGTGATCCGATCCAATCCGACCAATCCATCCCGAGCCTGCTGATCTAAACCGAACCAACCCGATCCAACCCCATATGTATAACCTTGTTCTACTGCGACCGACCTCTTTGTCAGCTCTGAACCCGCTTTCGGCCGTATCTATTGATCAGATCAAACCTACTCCAACATTACCATACAATATCCTTGCAGCCCATCTCCGCTACCATTTCCCTTCCTCGCATCTCTTCGGCTTCTCCGCTCTTGAGTTCCCTTTGCGTTCTTTGTTCCGTTTCTTCCCCTCGTTATCGTCGCGTCTCTTCTCCTCCGCCTCGCCCCGTGCTTCGCCCGTGCCTCGCCGCCTGCGCGCTGCCCCACGCGCGTGTGCGCTCTGCCATTTACGCCGCTGAAAGGGGCGAAACAGCAAAGGAAGCACGCGTGGCGTGCCTGGCGTCGGGCTGGCTGTGACGGCGCGCGCCGAGCGGCAGGGGAAATTTAAAGTAACAGCACTTTATGAAAGAAGCCGACAGCGTCGGCGCGGGGGCGCGGGCGGAGGGGCGTGCGGGCGGTGGCTCTGGAGTGGCCGCTCGGGGCTGGGGCCATGGAGCGAGGATGCTCCCTATTTCAGGGCGGCGAGCCCTCTCTCGTAGTAAGTGGATAAGATGATATAACAAAAACGACACGAAAAACTTGTTGGAGGTATTCTGGTTCTTTATATGTATTGACGGGAGGAAATTCATACCAAAACGAAAACGCGGCGGCGCGCGCTGGCGGGCCGGCGGGCGGGGGTATCAGCTTGATCTAGCGAATGCGGAGCGACCGGCAGGCGGCTCTCGTGGAGAGGGGGGGCGAAAAGCACGGGCCTGCAAAGGGGCTTGTACGCAGGACCAGTGAAAAGAAATTCATTTCAATGTTCCGTATTTTTGTTGAGTGCCGGAGGCATTTTTGTTCTGTAAGAGCATCGTCAAGGGCAGCGGCGAGGACGCGCGCGCAGGCGGCTGCGCCTCCCCGCGCCGCCGGGGCTTTCTAACTCGTGCGCGCGTTTTAAGGGTTTCGGCGGCGGCCTGGCGGTGGGCGGGGCCGCCGATGGGGGCGGGTTCGCGCCTTTCAAAAAGTATCTCTCGCAGTACGTCGTCGCCGGGACGGCGCGCAAGCGGCGTCTCGCCTCCACCTACTTCACGATTATCTGATACAATGTATTCCGATGGTAATTTAGATAAGTAACTAGAGACGATCGGAGCCGCGTCGGAACGAAGCTGGGCTCTCCAGCGGGCCCCCCCTCCCCTCCCCTCCCCTCCGCCGCGCCCCGCCCACCCCAGCTGCCTTCCGGCGCCCGAGTTACGCCTTCTATGCAGAAGCGGCTCCCCCCTCTCCGTGCCCGCCGCGCCGCCTACCGGAAACAGAAAAGCGACGACGGCGCGGCAGCGTTGCGGGATTTTTCTTTTTCTTTTTTTTCCTCGGGAAAGAGGGAACGGGAACGACGGCTGCGGCGGCTGTGTGAAGCTCGGCGTCGCAACGGAGGATGGGGGACGAAGACTGGTGAAGACGGGAATGGGCGAGGGTGAAAACGGCTGAGAGTTAATGAAAACAGCAGGCAGAGCGCAGGAGGATAATCATGACTACAGGAATGGACCCCTGGAAAATAAATGAGGAATGATCGATCTGTGGAGGTCGAGAAGAGTGGGAGAGAAGAAGGTGCAAGTTCACTTAAGGGATCGTTGCTAGCAAGAACGGTAACCAGCCCAGTTTTTGTATACTAGACATTAAACGTAAGTAGATACAATCCAGAGGTACGATTTGAACAGGGCTAGACGTGGGAGAAGGGCGTGAATAAAATGATGGATTGCTTTGCAAAATGGAGTTCGGGGCATCACAGTTCGAACTGATAACGCTTATTAACTCGGCTAAGGAGAGACAGCACGGAGCAAGGATGGAAAGGAACGGCGTGCGATGAATGGAAATAAATGGGACGATGCTTTCCGACGTGGAGGTAAAATTGGTAACATTTCCGCGAGTCCTCGTGATTTACCGTGTAACTGCGCACCCGTCCATATGCGAAAACACACAAGCTCACGGACGCCCTCAATGAGGGTTCGGGGAAGCGAAAAGGTGGTGGGAGAGCGCGCGCGGCAACTCTGCTCCGCTCTGAAGAACTTTTGAGAGTTGCGGATTACGCGTGGCGGCTTTGAAGCCTGCAAAACCCGTTTGTCTGGTCAGATGCGAGAACTTCTCTTTACAACCGAACATCGTACGCGGTACAATTTTGTAATATTCGTTCTCCTCTCTGTAAGTACAGGCAAGCGTTCTTCGTCTAAGGAAAAGTACTTAACAAGGAACACATTTAGAGACTTAAACTTTCATACTATTAGTGGAAAGCGATATTATTCAGGTGTTTTAGAATAAATGTTACAGACGTCTACGGAAGTAACTCTGTAAATGAAATACGATGGAAAATGCCGTACAACATAGTTACGCATGTGATATTTCCCTGAATTGTTGGCCAGTTCGTCACCGGGAGAGGTGACTCAAGGTATCAATTTGTGTCACTGCACGGCCTCTGACCGGGAGGTCATAGGTTCTAGTCCCGACGGTGGCAGAATTTTCGATCAGCGCCGGATGCCACCATCCAGCAGGCGAAGATCACAACCACCTCCGAGGAGAAGCATGCACTACACTAACAGGAATAATAACCTTAGCAGTTGACGCGCCGAAATCGCTAATAAATAAATCAATCAATCGTTATTATCTAGTATTGGCCGTTTAAAAACTTAATCTAACAGCTTCAGAACGTGCGCTGCCGAATACCAATGTTTGATAAATTGTCAAACTATCAAATTAAAATGTCATAGAGATCAAAATCAAATGTCAATGTCAAAAATAAATCAAATGTCTTCGATGTAGAAATTATTCCACCGTGTGTTCATAGGCAAAACGTGATCATCTTCGACCTCTACATATTCTAGAAACACATATTCTGTCACAACTGTATACGTAGTGCGCATCGCTTGTAAACATAGAATGTAGCGGCCACATCGGCAGAAACGTTTGGAGAGAAAAAAAGAAGCCGAAATTTGGCAAACCCGTCAGGGCGAGCCGCTTGCCTGATTGGGGCGCGCGGCTGCGAAAGTGGATGAGTGGCTGCGAGGGAGGCGGCGCTGGCGGCGGCGGCGGCGGCGGCAAACAAAAAACGCGCGCGCCACGCAAACGAGGCGCAAAACGTGCGAATTGGTCGCGCGCGGTTTTAAAGTGAGTCAATCGCGCGCACGGCAATCAGCAGCCCATCAGCCTAAGTCGCCCTCCCCTCTCCTCGTCCTTCCCCGCCCCGCCCACCCCTGAATCCGCGGATTTGCAAATGTACGCTCTCTGGCGGCCGCGCCACGCGGTGGCGCCTCGCTGGCGCGCTCTGCCGCATTCGTCGTCACCTCCACCGTCACTCGCTGCGCGCTCGTCGTCTGTCTGCGGCGGTCTTTAAAAATCTACCCGCATTTACGAAATGCCGGCCTTTTTGGTTCCGGGAGTTCAGAAGGGGGGAGGGTGTTTTATATCCACCACTCCCACCGTTAAATTTGCGTTAGTCATTTCGGGATCGCCTCTGTAGTAACATTGCCATCGATCACCAACTACTAACATTAATCTCAATTTTTCAACTAAAAAAAAAATATTAAAAAAAAACTTATATAAGGTTGCTTTTCAACTACTAAGTTCATATAGCGACCACTTTAAGTACATTGTATGTGTCTGTATACCGTTACTGCTACATTCATGATCTGAGCGAGATTCGAACCTGCCACCTTTAGGCACCACAGCTACGGCTCTTCAATCGGCTCAAAACACTATTATCAGCGCGATAAACAACAGTATAAACACGTGGTTGGCACCCGTTTTATTGGTGTACGTAATTATTACCACACTCCCACATCAACACTGTGAATACCTGCATCACCAATAAAACATCGAATTTTGTTGTCGTAGAATTTATCACCGTTCTCACACCCAGGGCCACTCCCTGCATCTCCATAACCACCACCCCTCGATGCGTCACCGTTCCCATCGAGACTGTTTGCTTGTGCCTCTCGCATACTCCACGCCCTCCCCTCTGCCATCATTACCTTCGCGCGCGAGTGCTTCTCCTCGATTAAACATTACGCGTCGATTTATCCATTTTGCATGCGTCGCCCTCATTAGCGGCGGCAGCGCGCCAGCGGCGCGGCGGAGGACGCAAAAAAAACAGCGGCCTCTTGACGGGGCGAGGCGGCGAAAAAGCCGTTCGGCGCGGCGCGGCGCCGCGACGCGCGATTCGGTTTTTCAGGCAATAAACTCATAACTTTCCATTAATATGCAACGTGATAACAACCGCGCCGATTTGGCGCCGTGGCGTCGGTGGCATCGGCGGCGGCGTTGGCGCGGCGTCGAGCGGCCCGGAGCGATAGGTCGCAATCGATCGAGATTTATGCATCGAATGTAAAATGTAGCGGGGCGCGCGGCCCCTGAAGCGGCTTGCTGCGCGACACCTCGCCGCCGCCGCCGCCGCCGCCGATGAA
This sequence comes from Gryllus bimaculatus, assembly GCA_017312745.1. Classification (NCBI taxonomy): domain Eukaryota; kingdom Metazoa; phylum Arthropoda; class Insecta; order Orthoptera; family Gryllidae; genus Gryllus; species Gryllus bimaculatus. The sequence goes on along the minus strand of BOPP01000047.1, from coordinate 6,949,973 downwards.
AGCCCTCAACCCCGCTCGTCAGCTTGTCGACTGCTACCCCCTGCCCGCGGTGAGCCGCCCTGGACGCGGTGATTATGCCTTCTTCCCTCCGTGAGTGCGTCGCGGGCGGAGAGATGTAGTTTAAAACTTATTTGTGGCCTGTTGTGAGATCTAATGTGTTCGTTATAAATAAATAATTCAGAAGTAATATCAAAGCAAAAATGCCTATGCTGGAGGAGATTCTAGCCTTCTAGTGCTCTGATCGGTAGTTTCCGTGGTTTCACTGATAAATACCAGGGTGAATTTCGAAAGCGAGTACCCTCATCAAACGGATTGTCGGATCGAAGTGGCGGGGAAGATCACTGCTACTTGCTAGAAAAGCATAGACTACACTTACGAGACAAATGCTTAGCAGTTGACGCCCCGGAAACAACAACCAGATCATTAAAAAGCGTTGGAAGTCTTGAATATGGATCAGAAAGAAAGGAGAATTGTTTTGCTAGAGAGCACAATTGTAAAAAAGAAAAAAAAGGTTCCCAGCGATCAAACCCATTCTTGTGCCATTCTGGAAGCTCTTTAGAGCTTTCGAGTTACTGCACTCCTCATTACCCAAGCTACATCACAAATCCACACTTGGACAACTCCAGATCGGGTATGTCGTGGTTAGCGTCTTGATTGCGTCACCTTTGCTTTGTCACTTCTCGTTATTGTAATTCGGTCAAGAGTTATACTTCGCATGCCTCCAGCCTCAGTAAAAAGAATTATTAAATATTAATTTCAATGGATGAACAACAGTTACAGGAAGTAGAAATGCAATTGATACAGACAAATAACATTCTTTGCGTATTTGTATTGACGGGAAACTGGTTCAAGAATTAAATATAAAATGCTTCTACAATTATATTATATTATTGCCATTTAATAGTATACACAGAAAAATAATACGAATATAAATCTCTGTCTACAAAAATTCTAGTCGGAATTCGGCTCTCATAAAAAAATAGCTTGAAAACGATATTATAGAGAGCTTCACAAACCATGAATATCAAACATATTCCAAGCCTTAATGCCACTGTAATAAAAGTATGATTCCCCAACAGCAATATTTATCAGTATTTACATTGAATTTACCTGTGTACTTTTTTTTCGGAGGTTTTTTCATTAATACAGTAATTTTGGTTTATGGAACATCACTTAACTATGTGATCGACATTGTTTAAAACCAATATCTATAAATTCGGCTCTGATAATAGAAATGCTTACTTAAGTTAATGTAGCTATTAACGGATTTACAATTTCAACTATGGTCGTCGGTATTTATAAACATCTATAGAAGTTTATGATAATGTTAAAGTTACAGTGTATGCCAGCGTAAAAAAAGATAAACATTTAAAAGAATGGTGAGAGTTAGATAAACATGTTTGTCCATAAAAATTGCAATATACGTAATAGAAAATAGATACCTACATAACAATTATGGGAAGTTTAAATGTAAGTATCTAGGAACTTTCTTTAGATCAGAAATATCATGTTACATTAAACATCTTAACGAAAACTATTATGTGTTAACTATTGGATACAATTTAACGGTAATTCATAAAAAAAGGTATATTTATCATCGCACGTTACTAGAAGAAGCGCAAGCGAACCTCAAAGGATGCTGACACAACAATTTCAATAAATAAAGACCCTGTTGTCACTCGGAATTTCCAAACCTATTTACTGCCTTCGCAAAAGTCTTCGCGGAATTCGAAAATTCAGCCACCCAACACTTTACGACGCGCCGTAAAAACCGTAGAGCGAGGCGCCCTATTCCGAGTTGGCAACGACTGCGCGGCGCGGATGGCACAGCATGCAGCTCGCATAAGTGTGCCCAGCAGGAGGCGCGCCCATAAAATGCAAATTTATCACTGCAGCCGCGCCCTCATCGGGCCGGCACCCAATGCCTGCACGACCGAGAGGCGGCGGCGCGGCCTGCGGCGCGGACCGCCACACCTCCGCCTCGGCCAGGTGGCCATGCATGACATTAGCGCTGCCCGGTATGTCCGGCGGGGCCGCCGGCGTTTCTTTTTTTTTTTTTTTCTGCCAGCCTTCCGTATAGTTGGGCGGGCGCAGTCTATAATCAATTGTATTTCAATACGGCAATCATTGATTTGTAATCGAATATATTACACGCATCTGTGCGTTTCTTGACTACCATTATGGCAAGGGACTCCCAATTTCCTCGTGTGGTATTCTTTGTTTTCCTTCTCCCGCCCGGCTCGCCCCGTGTCCGTCCGAAAAACCAATTACGGACCCGAACGCGCCCGCGGGCCCCCCGCCACCCCCCCCGGCGCGGCGCGGCGTTGGCGTGGGCGTGGCGTGGCGTGCGGGTGGCGTGGCGCTGGGCGTGGCATGCTCCCTCCGCACCATACCCAATTTTCAAGACTCGGATTCCAGCCGCCGCGGAGAGGTCGGGTGGGGGAAATAAAAAGCAGGCCAGGCGCAACGAGATATGAGTGTATATCCTCCACACAAAAATCTCCTCG
>BOPP01000047.1:6913559-6934921 GCA_017312745.1 Gryllus bimaculatus | reverse complement strand
TCCGAAAAAAACCCAAATACGGGACCCGAACGCGCCCGCGGGCCCCCGCCACCGCCCCCCGGCGCGGCGCGGCGTGGCGTGGGCGTGGCGTGGCGTGGCGTGGCGTGGCGTGGCGTGGCATGCTCCTCCGCACCAATACCAATTTTCAAACCTCGGATTCCAGCCGCGCGGAGAGGTCGGGGTGGGGAAATAAAAACATGGCCACGCAACGAGATATATGTATATCCTCCACACAAAAATCTCCTCGGGGCCCCCTCGCGTCGCCCAACACCCCCCCCTCCTCCCTCCGCCCAGCGCCCACTATTTCCGCTCGGATGGGTATCACATAAAGGGATTATAACGCAGCCCTTTTAATTTGATTGGTTTGCTGCGAGGGCGTGCGCGCGCAGGCCGGCCGGGCGAGAGGGGAGCAGCGACCCCTTGCGCCAAACAGTTCTATGCAGCGGCCGTGTTTTCCTTTTCAGCGCCGGTCGCCCCCGCGCGCCCTCTCCACGGCTCTTCAAGCAACTAATCCCGCGGTATCGACGCACAAAGAGCGCCGCTAATGGCATCACGTGTTGTGTTGCGTCGTGTTTCGCTAAATTGAATCAACAATTCGTTAGTGCCCTATTGAAAATCATACCTAAACATTGTTGTTGTGTTAAAATGCATGTCCGCGCCGCGCTCCCTTCGCAAGGCCCCAACCGGCCCACTGTCGCGGTCTCTAGTTGAGCCCATTGGAGCCTCTCTCCGCCCTTTCTCAGCTCCAGTCTCATTCTCAGCTCCAGCTCCCGTTCTCATCTACGGTCTGTATATTTCTATCTCGCCTATGAAGCATTTCTTCAAGATTGTGTTACCTTTCTCTTTTTCTCTTGTGTGTTTGATTTCTGCTGTGTCCAATCGTTCTTATACAGCACAATCACATGTTTTTTCAACATCTCTTAACATTTCCACATTGGCTAGCTGTATTATTATTTAAAATTTATTCACAAAACTCTCCAAAATCTATAAAAAAATTCATCAAACATATTAAAACTGTTACGCTCGTAATATTTTTATTTACTAATTTTAAGTATTTTCACATACTTCCGTTTTCTACAGATATGTCCTTCAGTCCATCACGCTTGTCTATCTCACGCGCATAACGTTTGCGTGCCTCTTGCCACTACTCCCACCCACAGTTTTCGAGTGAGCTCCCTTGCTCGAGAGCCAACTTGCTGAGAGCCGATCTGCTCGAGAAGTGTGAAAGCCGGTGGTGCTCTGATATGAACCGTCGGAAACTTTGATAATACGTTGTAAGCTTTGACAGATGTTGAGAAATCCGCAAGTGAACATGGGTTGCAGTGTGCCGGTTCCGATTTTGGACTTAGGAGGAAGTTCATATAAGGTACACTGTCTAGACGTATGAGAAGTAGATGCACGAAAGACGATAAGTAGAAATCAGGTGAAGGAGTTATATTAATAAGTTTTGTGCCGAGGGGCAAAGTTATTGATGAGGTGTTGAAAATCTTACTGAAGGTAGGATGAAATTTTTAAAACTGTTTCCAAGTCTTAAAACAAATATATACGAAACAAGGGAAATAAGATTTAAGAGAAAACCCCGACCTAATATTTACGTTCATTAAGTGATAAATAAAAATGCACGCATCAAATAACTTTGCACTTTTAACCAGTTCGAAAATAATATGGACTTTAATGTTGCATTTTGTAGAATCGTCAGTGCGATGAGCTATGTTAAAATTAAAACATAACGAACTAAAACTACAGTGGATATATATTTTTGATTAAATCTGTAGAAATTAAATTGTTATTCACTGAACCTGAGGTTAGAATAAAGTAATTCTATTAATGTTAAACAATTAGTGTTAACATATTTCCATAAAAAATCTCTAAATAATATATCGAAGCCGAGAAACGTTTCAGCTTTTTAACTAATGACAAGTGTAAAGGGTTTAGATTATTATTCGAAAGAAACTTCCAAACCACAAAGATACCGTGTGTGGCGCCCGCATCAGGTAATCCACTGTGAAGCGCAATATAAAATTCCCAGTTCATCTGTAATTCTCGCCCATTGCACCCGTGTGCTGGCGACGGAGTGCGTCGCAAGGCGCGTGTACGAGAGGTGTTCCCCAAGGGCGCGGCGGGGAGCGCGGCGCCCGGTGGGGCCTCAGAGGGGGCCGCACCCTCGGGCCGTCCCTTTAAAGGGCGGATGGCGGCCACCGAAGACGGAGGTGCGCACCGTCCCTGCCCGCCCGCCCCACCTCCGTCCCCTGCAGGCGCGGTGTGCGCAGTCCGCGGCGGAGCGAACCAACCGAACAGCGCGGTTGCGGAACTCGGAAAAAAACCCAGCGGCTGTCTGCACGCGCTGCCGGCGGAGTTCAAAGAAAATCCGTCCGGGGGCAAGAAAAATGTTGTGCCGAGACAAAAATTACTCTCTATTGTTTTGCGTATTTCTATTATTTTGTCTAGCTTCATTATCTTCCTATTGCGCCTCCACTTTCGTTTTTGTCTGAATGTTTTGTTTTTACTATTCAAAAAATGTTGAAATAGAACCAATTCTCGTGTAACGTGTAAAATCATGCTTGAATCACACTTTTGGAATTTATGACAGGTGTTTGACAAGATAAATTAAGTGTAATGTTTGAACTATTTTCTATCAACGTTATCATGAATTTGGAAATCATTTTTGCGCATGACGTGTGTAAATATTTTTATTATACACACAAAATGTTTATTATAAAATACTCATTTTCATAAGTATATATGAGGAATTTGATAATATGAGGGTCCTTTTGAAATCTGGAAAATAATAACAAAACGTACATGGTGATTATATAATGATTATACACAGTTGAAATCTCCATGTATTTAATGTGAAAATAATTGTAAGTGCAATTGACAACGTAAGCTAAAAGAGAAATATCTCTCTTTAAAAAAAAATATTTTTTTTTAAAAAAGTATTCTTCAGAGCAGTTTTGAGAATGCCTATACTACACTCACACACAACAGGTTATAAAACGCAAATCCCTCACCTAACAGATCCCTTTGTCACCTGGCCGATAAACGCGCATTTTTCACCTTGGGACTGCAAACAGCGGCGGCCTGTGGCCACGAGCGCAGTTCCGCCAGTGATGGGAAAGACAGACGAGCTCTCTTTGCGCGGGGGCGGCGCAGCACATCCCACCCCCGGGGCGCGCCCTCCGCCGGGGTAAAAAGACGCGCGCGACGCGCATTGGCGCAGCGACACCGGCGGTGGCGGCGGCGGCGGCGGCGGCGGCGGCGGCGCCAGCGCCAGCGGCGCGCCGCTGCTCTCTCATCGAACTGCATAAATATATGTCATGTGTAAACTCCGCCGGGGTAGAAACACATTACTATTTTGTTTCAGCGGGAGAAAAAACCGCGCCGCGCAGCCTGACCGGGCGCACTGCACATAGAAATCAACAAATAAATGTACCCACTGTTATTACAGTTAACATAGCCCCTATCCCATTATTTTGATTCAAATCACGGGTAAAGGTTTTTCAAAAGTGATACAATAACACGGCATTCATAAATAAACAACGATCTTTCAACAATATTCCTGATGTTAAACAAATACAAGTTCTTGTTGATGAATGCTAAAATTCCGCCCGCGCGAGTAGCGAGTGCACGCGTGTGTTTGTGTGTGTGTGTCTGTGTGTGTGCTGGCGACTGAATGCATACACACTCACACGCACACAGCTGCGTGATGTGATCACGCAATGCGTGTATTTTAGCTGGCGATGAGTCCGCACGCTCGTCAGGTGTGGGGTAATACAGCGTTCTTTAGAAAAGCGTTTCTCATTGACCTTTTTCCCCCATTGAAATTTAAAATTTCTTTAACAGAAGTTGTGCTGTAGTTCCGAAATGATCAATTACTATGATGAGAATTATTTTTACAATATTCCTCTTACTATTATTGCAGTAATGAATACTGAATATTAATGCTAATGAATGATAAATACAAGACCTTTTCTCTTTCCTGATGAATGACTGTTAATGCATAATGTGCCCGAAAAAAAATGTTGAGTGAATGCGTATGCTGAATGCTAGTATGAAATGAAAGATATTTATGGAATGTATATGGTACATGAGAATGAATGATGCGAGTCAAATAAAAGTTTTGAACAATTATCATTTACAATTTGTTGTAAATGCTAGTTGATTTTTGCGGTGTAGTTGCGACTGCTAATTAGATTTTTTAATTTTTGTAACGGAAGTTTGTGCTGGTGTTTAATTTGTAATTGAATAATTGTAATTCTTCTAAAACTAAATATTGATGGTGTTATTTAAAAATGCGTGTTTTCATGCTTCTATGAAACCCATCTAAATTAAAAATAATTGGTGGTAATATACATATAAATATTAAATTACCCTTCGTTAGTTATTCTTTCTGGGATATTTTGATAGAATACTGGCTTACAGAATTTTACTTTAATGAACGAGCCACGTAAACTTAAGTAGGTTTATATTTTATTATTGGCGAAATAATTACGCACCTTGAACAGAATTCCTACGCTACAACTTTTATTATTATAAAACATAAAAACCTTTATATTTAATTAAAACAAAAATGATAGCATAATAATAATAATAATAATAATAATAATAATAATAATCAGATTTTTTACCACATTGTCTATTATTGACAGGGCAACTAAGCAGAAATAAGCTTCCCATTTCGTAATCGCCCGATACTATTGCGTGCTGAAATTAACTAAGAATCGTTTTTGTAGCTAATTAGCAACTCAAGAACTGCGACACTGCGGTGAAAAAATGCGAATAATTATCATGGGTTTAAAGATCGTAAGAAACTGTTCGGAAAAGCAACCGTTTACTCTAAATGAAAGAGTAACACGACACATACGAGAGGATCCGATTTCCATTCGCGGTAGTTATTTCTTTGATAAGCTTAAACACCATCAATAATAATAATAATCATATTAATATTAATAATAATAACCAACACATAAATAAATAACCATAATAATAGTAAATATGTTATGATAATATAAAATAATAAACATAATACTACGTATACATTATCCAAAAAGTGTTTTAAAGATCACCACAATCACGAAATCTTCTAAGGAAATTACTTGTGCTGTGATGTAAAGTAGAAGCCCAATTATACTTTTACCGAACGTCAGAATAACGTTTTACTCAATAAGGAGAGTAGTCAGTGTGCGTTGGCGCGTGGCGTTGCGTGGCGTTGCGTGGCGTTGCGTGGCGTTGCGTGGCGTGGCGTGGCGTGGCGTGGCGTTGCGTGGCGTTGCGTAGCGCTTCGTAGCGTTGCGTTGCGTTGCGTGGCGTTGCGTGGCGTTGCGTTGCGTTGCATTGCGTTGCGTGGCGTTGCGTTGCGTTGCGTGGCGGGCGCTGAGGGAGCGGTGCGGGGCGTGTGCGCAGGTGTGGTTCAGCAACCGGCGCGCCAAGTGGCGGCGCGAGGAGAAGCTGCGCAACCAGCGGCGCGCCGTGGAGCAGGTGGGCGTGAGCCCTCCGGCGCCCACCGGCCGCCTGCCCATCAACTCGGGCTTCAACTCCATGTACTCCTCCATCCCGCAGCCCATCGCCACCATGGCCGAGACCTATAGGTGAGAGACTGCGCTGCTCTTCGTTGCGCGCCTTCTGCATCACTCGAAACGCGAAAACAGTTGCTCATCAGTATTGCACATTGAAATTGATACAATAAGTACTTCTATGTATTGAACGTACACTATCTAATATAGTCCTCTTCTTCTTCTTCTTCTTCTTCTTCTTCTTCTTCTTCTTCTTGTTATTATTATTATTTTATTATCATTATTATTTTTATTATTTATTATTTTTATTATTTGTTATTATTATTATTTTTATTATTTGTTATTATTATTTTATTATTATTTTATTATTATTTTATTATTTAATTTTATTATTATTATTAGATGACGAAATAACTTTTTAAATGCAGTAATGATAAAAAATAGCTCCCTCAGCCTCTCCGCTAAGTGGCTTTTCTCTACGTCCAACGGACGTCTGTCGATTTGGAGAGCATTGGAAAAGAAGTTGCATAGTAATAGCGACTTTTTGGTGGCAGTAAACATGACGACACTCTTATTTATCGATTATTTTGAACAAGAAAATATTCTAAATTTATTTAGGTCATGTTTTTAAATGAAATACGACTATGTGAACTGACAGAACCAATGTGCAGGTGACGTAGAAATCAGAGCACAAGTGGAATACAATAGATTGATCTGTTTCCAAATGCAATATAAATAATGCATGCATTTCTGCATTTCTCAATGCGATGTGACGACGTGATTATGTGATCTGAAAAGACGTTATGAAGGATATTTAGAAATTACAATTATAGGATTACATTTAAATAGTGTATGGTACATTACGTATATACTGCAAATGAAAATTCATTGTAACGACGTATCGTCATTGTATGACATTGCAACATCTTTATTACCGAATGTCTATGTTCACTTCGGAAGTCAATATCTTTCTTTTATATCTAAATATGAGTATCGTTGAACTTGTTTGTATTTCAAAAAACAGCGCACCACGCTATGTACAGACTATGACAAATCAGTAGTTACGATTCTGTTTGTTTACTTTGATATTTCAGAAAAAAGAAAGAAAAAACTAGCGGCGCGTTGTATTGTAAAAGTAAAGAGATTATAGTATAATCTGCTTTCTATTGGTATTTTTAATCGATGAAGGAGATCCTTACTCATTGATACGTTTACCTTTTGTTATAAGAAAGATGGCAAATATATTTTTTTTCAATACCGATACCTACAATGTGTATTGAATAACCAACATTTTCTCCCCCACTCGTCATACGTACTGAGCGTGCGTTAGGTAATATGTTAGAAGCGAGGTGAATCAATTCCAGAGAGAGAGAGAGAGAGAGTTAATGACAGCGGATGACCACAGTCCAAGAACTGTAATCACTCGTCTAAACAAAGCCTCATCCGCACGCACGCTGCGCAGTCCGTTCACACGTCTCGATAAACCTTAATCCCGTGGCGCGGCATAAACAGCCGCAGGCCGCAGGCGGCTGGCGCGCTGCGAGTGGCGTGCGTATGGCAAGGCGCACGTGGGAACGCACCTCACGCACCGCCCCCCCCGCCCCCGCCCCCTCGTCGCGACTCTATAGAGGCGGCTTAAACGATTTCACCCTCTGCTGCGAAAACAAAATGGGCGAATCAAGATTTCCTCATCAGCGCCGGCCCCGCCCCCGGGGCGAAGCCCCGCGCGGCGCCACCGCACTGTAAGTGCATTTCCGCCACGCACCCCGCCTCGCCCTAACCCGCCCCCGCGGCCAGGGATGAAGGAGGGCGCGTTGTGCCAAATCTGTCAATCCTTTTAACTCGCGGCCGCCCCGACGGCTGCGCGAGGGTCACCCCGCCTCGCGCTTACCTCTCTGCCTCCCCCCTCCCCTCCCCCTCCCCTCCACCCCCACCTTTCTCCGCGCAGCCCTCGCGTGCCCTCGCCCTCGCCGCCGTTTCTGTCAACGCACCTGCTGCTACTCGGCGCTCCCCTCGCATTATTCGACATTTCCACACATATTTCCACGTCCCCTCCGCTGCGCCGGCGCGCTGGGTGGCAGAGGAGAGGGGCGCGGAGGAGAAGAGGCGGGAGAGGGGCGAGAGCGCAGGCGCGGGCGCGGGCGTGGGCATTATGTTTGTTTCGCATTTCATTGTTTCCTCTCCTAACTCCGTCTATCAAATTTCCAATTACTTGACTGTGTGACGGTGCCTGTAAAAGCGCCTGTGTCTCCCGTTCGGCTGGCGCCCCGCCGCGCCCTCGCCCGCCTCTTCCCCGCCCCCGCCCCGGACTGCGGGCGCGCGCCGCGCTCGCTCCGTCGTCCCTACACAAACTCATTTCTCGCAGTATATAGAGCGCTTCCATTACAATCCCCCGCGCCCGCCGGCCCTTTGTCAATCTTGGCCCCTGGCCGCCCCGCCCCGCCCGACCCCGCCCCCTCCCACCGGCTCTTTCGCCCCCATTCGCCGCCCGCCCCCACCGCCACCTGCGCGCGCAACGTGCTCCCCCCCGCCCCCGCCCTCTCGCCCCGCCCCCTCCCCGTCACCGCAGCACCTGGTAGCGCGGTGCCCGACGTGTTTTATTTCCTCGCCGGCAGTCGACAATATTCCTTTCGCCCCGACATATATTATTAATACGTCTGTCGCTGCCATTTGACATCCGACGCGGCGCGGCGCGGCGGGAGAGATGGGGAGCGGGCGGCAGACGCAACGCGATGCGCCCCGCTTCCCGCGATCCCCGCTCGCAGCGCTGCTGTTGCTGCTGCTGCATCCGACCCGCTTATTTCCTGTGTGTGCGCGGCGCCAGTGTTTTTTTGTTTTGCGAATGGCGCGCCCGGCCCGCGTGGCGCCCATCTGTCTGCCGGTCCCCCATCCCCCGTGTCCCCAGCCACATCACCGGACGCCCAACCCTCTGTCCCGGTACATGACGCTGCCGATCTTAGAATTGCTCTTTCGTTGTATTCGGGGGTAACTTAATTCCGAGTTTACGTTTATGTTTCAAATTTCAAATGTTAAATTTAATTATGTGCACTAAAGAATGATGATGGGGGTGGAAATGGTTGATGGAAATAATTTGCTTTTGACACCACGCGTTTGGTATGTTTTTGTTGTGTTCGTATTTTTTATTAGTGTCGAGCAGTAAAATACTAGGTTAGCATTGTGCCATCTACATTCGGATAAGCCGCGAGATATATCAAGACGTTAAATAAGTTATCTTTAATTTAGGATAATACGCGTTGTTAACATAAATTCTTGTATAATACAATATGCATGACTTTGTTATTCTTCATTTTAGTTGTTGTGTTTTGATTTTCAAATTGAGTGGTCTTCCATCGGATTTCTTGGGTTCAGTAACGTAGGTCAAGTGGTACTGTTCCTGCACGACCCAGTGATAGGCAACCCACTTAACTCTAACGTAGCGCGGGTCTTCCTACGCATTTTTATGAGATAAACGAGATATATATTTATGAGATAGCTTTCGTTGCTAAATACACTATAAGGTAAACCATTTTACGTTTCCTGTTCATCATAAAACCACTATTAACTACTTTATTATATTACGTACATGTACTTATTTGAATTTCAGACATGTTATTATAGATTTCTGACACCCCTTGTTCTTACGTGCGGTTTCTTTCTAGGTAAACCTCACGTACTGAACTGTACCACCCAAACATTATATGACATATAATGACATTTGTCTCTTTGTACCGTTCGTTTCATTTAGATTATGTATTATTTCAACAAAAGTATATTATTTGTATTATTTTTCGATATCTAAAATTGTCCGCTTTTCATGTTATTCCGGGAAAAAATACGAGCGTTTATTCAAAAAAATGTTCTTATTATACGCGTACTAAGGTAGCAATGATTGTTTATACTTGCGGAGACAAATGGTAATTCATCATATAGGTGTTAATTGTAAAGGTGCATGGGTAATATAAAATAAAACTGAATTAGAGGAAAACCGCTGATTAAGGTACATTGTCTCTTTCTAGAGGTACTTTCAACATTACTGGACATTCTAGTGCCGTGGAGTTAATGCTTGTGACATTTTATCAATATAATACGTCCGTTAAACAATAGGCGATAGAGTTTAAAAATAATTATCGGCATCGTAGAACTGATATAAATTGACCTTCTTCACTACATACCTTTATTTTATTCCCCCCACCCTCCAGTTACCCGGGAGAGGCGGGAATTTATTTGAATTTCGGAATACATTATCTTCAACAACTGCATCCTATTTGGCTTGTGCTGTTAGGGAGGGCTTTTTACTTACAGACTGACTGAAACTATCTTATAACTCTATACATCCCCGCTTTGGGGTACACCACATACCATCCGCTTCACCCCCTCATATTCACTCACAACCACCCGGCGGCTAGCTAGCTCCCAGGCGATCCGCGAGCCCACCGACTCTCATGACAGCCCAAAGGCCTACTTGCCCCCCCCCTCCCCCACCCACCCACCTACGCGCCCCGCGCTGAGCGCTGCCGCCCCGCCCCGCCCGGCCGCTGGCGTTCCCAAACAGGCTGGCGCGCGTGCGTGAGGCGACGCGGCGTGGGGCCGGCGCGGCACGTGGGCGCGTGTCGTGTGTATGCGAGCGCGCGCGGACGTATGCGAGTGTGACGAGCGCCAGCGACGCTTGTGCGGCGACACGCGTGCGGAGCGTGTCCGTCCGGAAACGCCAGGCCCGCCCCCCCCCACCCTCCCACACCCCGCCCAAGCTGACGCGTCGCCCCGCCCCGCGCGCGCCCGCGCCCGAGGCTGCCCTGCCACACGTGCGAGCCCCGCACGTGCGCCGGCCTGCGCTCCTGCGTGACGCGCCGCGCCAACAGACGCGCGTTGTGCGGCTGCCTACGGACGCGGAAGGCGCGTCGTGCGGACGCGCGGTTACCTCAGGCCCAAAGACTAGCGAAACGCACCAAAGACGGGAGGATTTAGTTTTCATTCATAAAATGGATTTACTGGTGGCAATCTCGCGTTTCTTAATTGTGCAGTTGGAATTGGTTCCTGCAGCAATGAAGGAACTATAGCTCAGAAAGAAGACATAAACACGAATTGCTTGTTAGACACAAACAAAAATACAATTTTTAATTGTTATTTTGTTATTTAAAGAATGTGATAAAATGAAATTGTGTTGGCAACTCAGACTGACTGTTGGTGAATTGTGCAGTTGTAATTCATTTTTTGAATGTTCAGTGAACGTATCAATGTATCAATTAAAAAACTATTGCTTAGAAACTAGACATAAACCTGAATTTTCTTGATAAATTCTTGACTAAGAAAAATACAACAATTTTAATTATTATTAAAAAATTGCACAGAAATTAAGCTCTAAGTATGGAATAAAACGAATTGTTTCAGGTATTTTGTTTAAATATTTGTTGTATACTACTTAACTGAGGAAATTGAGCTATTTTTATTAGTTTGATTTTGTTAGAAATTTCTAAAGGTGTCAGGATGAGGCAAATTCCGGTTGACATCTCATAATCGTGCTTTGTTGAACTCTTATCAGAATATACCGTAAATATTACTAGTTTTCTCGTTCAAGGGTCACTTGAAAACAGTAGTATTATACATAAATTTTAGATAAGTTATTAAAAAGTAATTAATTAAATATTTTTGATTGGTAATAACGATAATTTCATTCTTATTGAATCGTTTCATACTCCACATGTAGAAACAAATTGTATTTATCATATTCTATCACGACATATTAACACAATTTAACACGGATATTTTCTCCCTGGAATTGCCGCATGCTATTAAAATTCTGGTAATTACGCAGAGAGAATCATTTAATTCCATTCATCAATAAAATTAATATTTATGTATGCATTGACGTTATATTTCGTGTGCTCATTTAGTACCAGTGCTTCACGATCCCAGAAAATGGCAATGAGTTGAGTCTTCGTACGTAATTCGGTTTCGAATAACCAATCATTCTTTAATTGGAAATGAGTTCTTTCATAACTAGTCTCCAAATAAAATCTTGTTTTTAATTACGTTAACCTAGATCATTTATTGGTGATACATATATTGCGATATAATAAATGGCCTTGCGATATTTATCTTTCTACTACTAGTCTTTTTTATAATTCAAAGGAAATAATTACCCTTGAAAACATTTTAAACATTTTAAAAATAGTTTAGCAATAAAATGGTATATGAGAACTTCTTAATTGATCATGGAAATGCAGAAATGCAATAAATGAACGCACGCACGAGATTGTCAAGTCGTAGATTTTCGTTACGTGTCAATATTGTGATGTTGCGATGTCATTTTATGTATAATAAAATAAAATATTACTCTCACAATAGATTCAAATGTGCAATGACTGTGGAACTGATGAACGGAATTTATAATAATAATAATAATAATAATAATAATAATAATAATAGACATTATTATTAATATTTTAAGATAATGTGAATAACGATCAAAGAAGATCCGGGGTAGTTCGTCCAGCGATTATTAATGGATTTTAATAGGTATATTATTTGAATCTTCTGTTGAAAACGAAAAAAACGAAAAAAGCAAGGTCTTTATAAATGAAATATTTCTCTATCATATAACGTTTATGTAAAATCTGTTTATTTACAAAACTACGGGCAAATAATTTATTAACGTTTAAAATGGACATTAGAAAACACTGTGAAAATACCACCAAAACGTTTGCACTCTTCAGGTCACCACGTCTAGAAAACTATTGCCCTATTATAAGGACCCATTTTTGATTTTCAAAGTTTTGTAATGCTGTATTAGGCAGCTTTATCCAATGATTTCCAACGTATTTCATTATGTTTTATATTCTTATATAATTTAGTTTACTTTATATTAATATATTTTTCATTAAATTTTTTTTATATTTAACATTTTAATTGGTTTTAGAATATATTGTATTCGTAAGTTCTAGTCTAATGGTTTGAGTGATTATTTCATAGTTTGTCGATACACCTACTAGGTCTGTCTTTTGTGTAACTACTCTGCTGACGTGGCATCCTCCACGAACGGATAAAAGTGTCTTGCGGCGTCTGACCCTCGCGTGCTCTCGCGTGTTCGCAGCTCCATGTCCAACAGCCTGGGTAGCATGAGCAGCAGCTGCCTGCAGCAGCGCGACGCAGCCGCGGCCGCCGCCGCCTCCACCTACCCGTACATGTTCCACGACCCGCTGCACTCGCTCGGCTCCACCTACAACCACTCGCGCGCCGTGGCGGCAGTGTCGGGCGTGTCGGCTGCCTGCAACCCGGCGGCCGCCCACTCGCAGAGCGCCATCTCCACGCACGCCGCCGCCGCCGCGGCCGCCGCCTCCTACGGCAGCCCCGGCGCCGCCGCCGCCGCGGCCGCCGCCTCCACGCCCAACGCCACCGGCACCGGTGAGTACTAACACCCGGCACCGCGTTGCCTTGGAAACGCCGCGCCCGCCCTCTGTTTTCTGCGAATGCCTGCTTGAATGCTTGCTTGCTTACCTCACTGCCTGCTCGTTGGCGCTTAACTACACCGAGAAAAAGACTGCTTCTTTCTAGATTTCCTTCCACCCAATTTGACTCAGTTTCATCTTCTAGTTCTGTGTTTTAAATCCCAATGCTACGTTAAGAAATATTATTTTTTTCTGGGTATCTCTGGAAACTACGTCTCAAAATAAATTGGTGGTGCTATGGAATGAAACAGATTTTTTCGTACTTTTCTAATCACTTTAGTCCATATTAGCCTTTCGACTTTGCTCTACCCTCTTCTTAGTTGTCATTTATTGGTTTTTGAGATATTGTCGTTTGAGCATTTCTAAAAATTTGGAGCTCATTGGCACAGAAATCATTGACGTTTTCTAGTAACTTGGTTAGAAATCAAAAATAAAAATTTTGTCTAAAAATGCTCGTAAAGTAAACGTAAGTAACCGCGAATTTTCGTAAAGTAAACACGACGTGAGAGACATTTAAAAATACATTTGGGAAATTTTTGAAAAATAAACTCATTTATCTTTTTATTTTCTTATCTGCCAAATTAGTGCATTGATTATCCGTAGCCAATTTTTAAAGAAAAAAATTTCTTTTTAGAAAATCTTGTTTTTTTAATTGCTATTTTCATGTAAAATCACTCGAAAACTAGTACATTATTTGAAATTATTATGTTATTAATTAAATACTAAGTTTGGAGAAGAAATTTCAATTGAAAGAAAAATCTATATCTTGAATATTTCGTTGAAAAAAGTCAAATATATGGAAATTTCGAGAATTGAAAGTGAATCGTCAAAAATTCGGACCTATGACATGTTTATACGCATATTTTACTCTATTCGTAGCAGAAAATGAATGAAAAAATGGAGCCACTCTTGAGAAAGTGAAAATATTTTTGAGCATTTTTGTGAAAAAACCTGAAAATGTAAAGAATATTTTTATTTTCAAAATCGCAGGGCTCTGATACAGGGCAGATTATCCAGGAATTATTCATTTTATAAAAATTTCTACGAATAGTTATGCGCTAGTGCTATTCAATGACAGATGGCCAGACGGCAGGCGTTTTGAACCAAACAACAACAATATTTCGCTATCAGGGGACTCCAAAACACGTATTTCCGTTAAAATCTCGAAATCGATTTTCCGCAACATTACATAACATTCTTTGTACTACGTATATTAAGTTCGTATATACGTACGAGAAAAAGGAAATTCATTGACTGAGAAGAGGTACGCAGGACTATCGTGATTCTTCGTTTATTACTACACAATACAAAATTTGTGACTCGTACTTTCTTACTGTGATAACGTACTGTGATTCATTATGGTGGCATGATTACGTATTCGCCATGAGTCATTTGTTTGATATTTTTGCTCTCTCTTTCTACTATGGATTTTCCCCCGCTGAAGACCAAAAGAAAAATAAATTTGATCGTTTACCACAATGTTAATATGCAATTTTCACCCATCATTTAATAATTTCACAGTAACTCCTCACTAATCATTATTTGTATCATGTCACGAACATATTTTTATGTGTCATTATTTCCCATAACCGTTGGACTTACAATTCCCTTAAAATAATAAGTTAATACTTTGTTAGACTGCAAGGAAAGGAAAGGTTCTTGTAATCGCTCTGAGTACAATAATTCGTGAAAGCTGCCATCTGGCGGAGATTTGGGAAGCCTCTGGTCTCGTCCCGCGCGGGGCCCTCGGGTATCGAGCACGCGCTTGCGGGGCTTCAAGTGTTGCAATGGGGGACGCATGGCGCATGGGAGGGGAGGGGCAGCGCGAAGGGCAGGCCGGGGCGACAGATGAGGCGGTGGGGGCGCTCGGGGGAGTCGGAATACGGGAATACCTACCGCCTTGGGGAGACAAGCAGACGTCAGACTAATGCTAATGCACGGAGAAAAGGAAAATTTTGTCTGCTTCGTTAACGGCACCAGACACACTTTATTTACCTTAAAAATAAGTTTTAAATATATTATATCAAGAGAAATTCAAGTCGATAAAAATCTTGAGTTTGTAGTTAAAAATAACTAACAATTATGAATGTGGCCAGAAAAATATATAGATGAATTAAATAATACAAAGAACCTAATAAAATACATTAGGAAATTATTTCGCAAATATCATTACACATAAGGAACTTAGAAGCAATTTAATTTGAATTAAATATAACTACATTTTCAGCTCTCTGGTCATTTCTTTGATTTTTTATTCACTGTTTAAGTGTTGTTACATAGAGGCGCAGATAAGGAGAGTCTCATGACACTCTCCCTCAGTGTGTAATGATTCGTATTAAAACAAATATTTTAATAATTTTCTATACAAACGAAAACTATTCAATATATGAATAATAAATGTTATAAATAGGGACTATAAGTCAACAAGCGTTGTGTATTCAACGTTAATGAAAAACGTCAAGTCGGTAGGATATGTATACTATACCTGCAGCCCTTCTCTTGGGAAAAGTCTTGATTGCCCCTCCTTTTATACGATGGTGTCAACTACGAAGTCCGTGCTACGCAAAACTATTCACGCATGTCAAAGTTATTTTTATGTTTGTTTTATCTATGATGGAAGATAATAGGATTTTAGTTCAATATTTTTTCAGTGATACCAGAAGTGTATTTCGGAGCGTTTGCGAGGTTAAAAAAATTGCGTAGGTAAATTATATAAACTCGTTTAAACGAAATGAAACAGAATTAAATTAATTCGCTGTCAGAGGGTCCCATGTTAAATAAAAACAATTACCTCCCCTGAAAACTGAAGGAAATTAATCATGCATTTTTTTAATACATTAAAATAACGAAAACATTGTGTCCGTGGTAATTACTAGCTGCAAACCCGCAGTAGCGTAATTCGCACCAACGCACATTAATAATGTATTTTATGCGCATATTGGAATTTATTCGCGACTTCTAAGGACTACGAAACTAGTCGCCGTTTTAACGTACTGTGAATTCAGAATAAATTAATTAGACTGTCTGATTCGATTATCATTTTCGAAGGATGGTCCAGGATTTATTTTGAGGCAGTAAATTTTTCAAATTATTTATAACATTTACATTATATTCATCAAATTTTAAAATGAAAAATTGACTGTCTGAAAAAAAAAGTTCTGGGCCATGCTCCTGAAACGAATGCCAGCACAACCGCGCAGACGAGGAGTGCCCAAGGACCATTGTCGGTCCGCCCTCGACTGGCCGGCGCCATCGCGGCGCTGGCTGCCATGCGCGCTGGGGCGGACGCGTCTTCAGATCGCGAGGGCAGGTGGGAGGGGGAGGGAGAGGGACGGCGGCGCCGACGCCGGCGTCCGCGACGCGTCACCCTTCAGCCGCAGCACGCGAGGGGGCCACCGCCCGGCACGCAGCGGGGCGGCGGCGTGCCAATTCAGGACGGCGGTGGCGCACGCTGGCGAGGGGCTGGATGCGGCGTTGTGGAGTTGAGGGCTGGCAGCAGAGAGGGGTTGCACGGGTGGCGCTTCAGCCGGTGGCGCGGTTCCGAACGGGTGCGTATGTGTGTGGTGTTGGGCGCCCACACGTGTACGGAGGGGCACACGGCCCCCGCCCCGCCCGCCTCCCGCTTTAAGAAGGGAGCGGAACCAGTGCGCCGGAGCCCTCACCATGCGCCCGCATGAAAAGCGCGATGTGCCGTTGCCTTTGTGAAGGGAGATCTGCACCACTGCCTAATTAACGAATGCCAAACGAGCGAGATGGGGTCCTACGTGCAAACCGCAATCTCGACCGAAAGACAGGCGAGGAATGCAGGTCATAAGAGGCTCGGGTTCACACCAATGAAGAATTAAACTTGCACTTGTAGAAAAAACTACGTGAATTAGATAAGAAAACAGGTGGTGAAGCTGGGTAAAAAGTATTATTTCCAAAACTCTGATTATAAATAGTTGAAAATTTCCATTATTCCAGTAGTTTCAAAAAACTTTTTATAGACGTTTTGATATATAAATTTTAGTATTTCGTTCTCATAAAAAAAAATCAGTCTTAGTTTTTTGATGATCGGCTTGTATGCAATCTCCAAATAGAATAAAAATATCACAATAAACTTCTGTTAGATACTCTACTTTCCTCACTTTAAAAACCCGTTACAACACGAGGAACCCTTTACTGATAGCACGATTAAACTAGTACGAGTAATGAACTTACTTCAGGTAATTAATGACACTACTTGATTTTACAACAAACATTGTTAGAATAAGAATATCGCAAGTGCTTCTGAAATCAAACTACAATTTCCTGTTTCTAGAGTTAAATTTTCATGTGGCTGTTAAAACAAGGCATGTGTTTTGAAAAAAAACCATTATCAAATTTATTACTTTTAGCACGTACTACTTTAAGTAGAGCTTTACATTTTACTAAGAAGTGCTTCTGAAGGGCAAAATTTTTACATTTACAAAATAGTTTAAAGATTAACAAAAGGCTGAAAATATTCAATTATACAATTATTTGAACGCGGAAATTCAGAAGTAGGGTGATGTTGGATTCCCGGGACAATAGCTTAGGCCTTATTTCCATCGACATAAGAAACATGCAGTCAGTGGATGATTGTGGAGTAGTCATGGTGTGCGATTGGATTATGCCACACAGCGCCGTAAACAGCCGGCCGGTCCGCGTCGGCCACGGCGCCCTCGCGCGACGCTCGCGGGTCGCGTTGCGGCCTGCAAAGGGACGCGAAATTCGGCGGCGCGCGCCGAGAGGCCGTGTTTGGCGCCGCCGTCCGCTTTAAGTCATCGAGCCGCCGTGGAGGGCGGGCGAGCCGCGGCGGGGAGGGCTGGGGCGAAAGCGGGGTGAGGTGGAGAGACGGTGCGAGGTGGGCTGAAAGTAAATGTGGGCATGGGTGGGGAATACGAGCGGGGCAGGGGATGGGGCTGGGAGCGAGGTTGAGGAGCGAGGTCGGGGCAGAGTTGGGTTGCGGGGATGAGGGAAGGTCTGAGGGCGGGGTTGAGAGTGTGGCAGGGGGGCGGGCTGGGAGAAGCTAGGAGCGGGTTGAGTGGGTGGTGGGGCGGGGTGAGGGCGGGGAATGGTATAGGCTGGAGCGGGATTGAGTGGACTGGGGCGGGCTGGACGTGGTGGATCGGATCTCGAATCGAGACTGCGGAGTGGGAGGGGTGAGACGGAGGATGGAGCTGGGAGCGAGGATCAGGAGCGGAGGGCCGGTGACGGGCGGAGCTGGAGGCAAGGCATTGGTCTGGGCAGGGGCGGGACGCCAGCAGGGAGCGCGAGAGCGTAGCATCTGGCAGCGCGTTCGAAAACGCGGCGGAAGGAGCAGTTTCTGCGAATGTTGCCAGCCGTCCTACGGGGCGCCTGTAATGCTGGTGTACGTGGGCGAAATGTACTTCGAACATAGTACTGCCTAGCCATCGTGTCTAGTCTTGCAAGATGCAACAAAATACATAACCCTAGTTTGTAGTTTTGCACACGTTCATAAAAACATTAAATGGAAGTTAACCGGATGAAAAAGAAACTGGCATGAATCCATTTTAACAATGTTTTCTAAATTCTTTATTATATTTCTTCAGATAAAAAAATGTGTCGTGATTCATTCAAATTTCTTAGCGTTAGAGAGGTGTAGAATACTATAATATAAGTAGATGTTCTAATCCATAAAAATTTCTTATTCTAAAAGCAACAAAATAATATATTTTCCCCTAAAATTAAAAGTTCTTACTTCTTTTTTTGAAACTCCCTTAATACGCATTCTATAACCCGCTGAATGGTGATACAGGCGCAGACGTGTACCTACAAAATAATTTGCCGAAAGTTCCTGCCAGTCATACGAGGGCCTTCCGACCTGAAACAGTAGTCGCATATTCAATCAACCGACTATTGGAATTCCCGCAAACCTGCTCCTGTCAATAAACGCATCAGTTTCGTTTCCGGCATTTCGCATCGCTGCAAATTGATTCGCAAAAACATCGACACTGGCGCCCGCGTCGCGTCGCCCAATTCAAAGGCAGCAGGCGCTCGCGCTGTGCCACCTCCGCCGCTGAGGCTGCCTTCGCCTCCCCCTGCACACACACCCCGCCAGCGCTGAGGCACCCCTTGGGCCACCGCCGCACCCCCTGCTGCCACCACCACCCTCACCACCTCTGCCCTGGCATTCCCTGCCCTTTCCGATCCTCCACCGCCGCCATTCCATCTCCACCGCTCTCTTCCATCGTCTTAGCACGCTCTGTTTCATCCATCTCTTCTTTTCCCACCACCGGCCGTTGCCACTCCGCCTGTCCTCCTCCTCTTCCTCCTCCTTTCCCTCCTTCTCGGCCACCGCCGCCATTCACACCTTTACATTCGTCACCTCCATCTGCTTCGCTGTCTCTTCGACCATCTCCATAGTCTTAGCAACCTCTATCACCTCTTCCCCACCACCGGCCGTTGCCACTTTCTCTACCATACACCCTTCTCCTCCTCCACTCTTCTGCCATTTACACCTCCTTATCCAACACCACCTTTATCACCTTCGCTGTTTCTTCGACCGTCTCCACCGCCTCAACAACCTTTATCATTTGTTTCCTCCACCTCCTCCTCCCCCACCACCTGCCGTTCCCACTACCCCCCTCTTCACCGCCTGCCAATCTCCTCTTTCTCATCTTCTTCCTGTTCCTCCTCTGCCGCCTCCTCCTCCTCCTCCTCCACAGCCACCATTCACACCTCTACACCTCTTCGACCATCTTCACTGTCTTAGCAACGTCTGTCCCCTCCTGTTCCCCTCCACCACCGTTGCCACTGCCCTCCCCCTCCTCCTGCGCCGCCGCCACCCTGCCGCCCGCTCCATCGACGCGGCGCGGCAAGCGCGCGTGAAAGCGAGAGGGCGAAGCGGGCGCGAGAGCGAGCGAGAGAGCGAGCGAGCGAGAGCGAAGACGCGTGTGCCGGTGCTTCCGCATCACCTAGCCATCTCCCGAGGACGCGGCGAACTCTTGGGCGGCGCGGCCGCGGGCGCCGCCAGCCTCCGCCGCCGCCCGCGAGATGTCTCTGGCGGCGGCGGGGCCGGGGCGCCGCGCGCGGCCATGCGTACACAGAGCGCGGCAGTGGGCCGCGTGCGCTGCGCCGGAGGCCGTGAATGGACGGGCGGCGCGGGCCGCGGGATGGGAGACTCCAGTTAGCTATGCGCATCGGCCAACGTCCTGCAGCCATTAAAGCTCTCAAACTTGCGCTTGAAATGTGCTTTTTATTTTATTTTGACATTTGTTGACGGTTACTTCATCGATGAATGTGTAGTTGTCATGTTTACTCGTTATTAACATAATAGTGTCAATTTACTCTTTACGGGTCAAGGGAAAAGGTGGTTTTTGAACTGAATGTAATCAAAAGTCCCTGTCAGAAGGTCATCAATGAGAGACCTGAAGAATCATTTTTTAACGAAAATCAGAATAAAAAAGCAGTCGCGTTAACGTGTCCGTTACTCTTCAAGCATTTCTGGCGTATCTTAGTAAACCTATTAGGAAGCGTTTAATGATGAATTCGCCATAAATACAGTATTGGTGGTGGAAGAATAGAAAATACGGTTTTCTTTCCTCACTTGTTTGCGAAAAAAAAATTTCATGGGCTTCCAAAGATTAGAATTCCGGGATATAAACAGATGGGTACTGGTAACCATAACGTCAGTCGAAGACTCCTTACCCCACGTTAATATCACCTCGTTAGTGGATCCTCGATCATACAAGTGAGACTCCACAATTCCTCCCGCTCCAAATCGCCTCCGCCCCCACGTTCGGTTTGTCACACCTCCCCCCGCACCCACGCCCCTCGCGCGTCACCTGGCCGGCACCTGCCGCCGCCCCCTCCGCGCTCGTCCCGCTCAATTCATACCAATATCCAATAAGGTATCACCCAATGTTACGTTGACGAGTCGCATCGTCGCAGAAAATAGAAAGACCCGGAATCGGAAGAAAGAACACATCATCTTTGTCACACTATAGCTTAACGAGAGCCCGAAACTATAGTATCGCATCTCAAGCAGTAGTCATTAAAATCAATCATACAAATATCAAATATTGGTATACCACCCATGTTACGTTGACGAGTCGGAATCGCGAAAGAATGGAAAAGGACCAGAATCGAAGGAATAAAATCATCTTGGTCACACAATAGGCATTTACGAGAGCCCCGAAATATATATCGCAT
This sequence comes from Gryllus bimaculatus, assembly GCA_017312745.1. Lineage (NCBI taxonomy): Eukaryota > Metazoa > Arthropoda > Insecta > Orthoptera > Gryllidae > Gryllus > Gryllus bimaculatus. Next base: position 6,913,788 of record BOPP01000047.1, on the reverse strand, counting down.
CTTCCAAGAGCTGCAGTCATTAAAACAATTTCATACCAATACCAATAATGGTTAACCACCATGTACGTGCGTCCGCAACATCGTCGAAGAAAATGGAAAGACCGGATTCGAAGAAGAAATCATCTTTATTACTGCTAAGAGGCATATTGACAAGCTCGGAAATATATTATCGCATTCTGACGAGCAGAAGTAATGAAAATCATTTCATACCAATATCCAATATTGTAAC
>BOPP01000047.1:6870038-6909219 GCA_017312745.1 Gryllus bimaculatus | reverse complement strand
TTTTAATGACTACGTATTTTGAGATGCGATAATATATTTCCGGGCTGTTATAATGTCTCTTGGGGTGACTAAACTGATTTTCTTCCTTCCGATTCTGGTATTTCCATTCTCACTGAGATTCGACTCGTCAACCCAACCATGGTGATGGATATTGGGATGAGTTGATTGTACGTAATTATTTCAATTCCTGAGATCAGATAGTATATTTCCGGACTGTCATAATGCATGTTAGTGTGACAAAGATGATTTACTTCCTTCCGATTCAACCTTTCGTCAACCTAACAGGGTGGCAACCAATGTACGATATTGAAATACTTTTTATAACGTCATTTCATGACCCGCGATATAATATTGCCGGGCTCTTAGTGTGACAAGGATGATTTTCCTCTAATTCCAACCTTCACATTCTCACTAGGATTCGACTCAGTCAGTGTAACCATGGTGTTGGATATTGGGATGAATTGATTTTACGTAACGGCTTCAGCTCTTGAGTTGCGATAATGCATCTTAGTATGAAAAATATGATTTTCCTCCTCTGATTCCAGCCTTTTCGTACCCACTACGATTCGACTCGTCAACACAACCATGGTGTTGGCCATTGAGATGATTTGATTTTAATGACTCAGATCAGATGGCGAAACGTTGAGAAGGAAAATAAAAATAAAAGGTTCGTATAATATGAAATGAATTGCCTTTAGTGTTCTAACAATCTTCACCCAATATCCAATATAAATATAGATAATTGCATAGAAGAAATTTAGAAAACCATGGTGTTCCACGACCGCACACGTACGATATCTAGGAATTCTAATTGCTGCCAGATTCACATGAAAAGACCACCTTACTACGAAGCTAGCTGAATCCAATAAACGTCTCGATATTCTTCTACCAATAATTAACCGTCATTCCATCATTTGCTCTCCTGATTGGTTAATCTGTTTTTCTCCCACTACTCACTTACGCTTGTCCAATCAGGTGTAACCCCGCCCGGACACCTAACAACGAAAATAAAGCGTTCCAAAACAAGCTCCTCAAAAAAGCAGTAAACGCAGTGCGTAAGCAACACGAATCTTCACAGAGTCATTGAACCCGTCATCGCATACTGTATATAACGAACATTTTTGAAATATTTTTTACAAAATCTCTTCAGTTTCCGCTGCAACCCATTTCAACCAAGATACAGATCGAATACGCTATCGAATGTCTTTCCACATCGTTCTCCTCAATCTGCCAAGAAGAGGTAACACTATTATGAAACCTCGCATCAATAATATACAAATATGCACTCTTTCCCTTCATAGTCCGCATTCCTTTCGTTCTAATGAGGAGAAATGGCTATAATCACCCCCTTCGTATAATTTGTGTTTGAAATACTCACTGAAACGTCACCTTACTAAGCATTGTATTGTCAGCCCATTTTGCAATTTAAAGAAATGACTAAGATGAGATAATTAAATAGAGTATTTTTTTACGGATCAGATGCGTCCAAGTGAATTTCAGTGGGGAACGTACGCTTGACTTGTAGAAAAGTGCAGCTAGCCAAGGAATGGTGTACATAATTTTCACAATTTAACACTTACCTCTTAATGAATTGCACCCTTTCTGATTTTGCATCCGTACCGTTTCAGCCAAATCTTATATTTTTCTATAAAGAACCAGTCACAACACATCGCTAATCTAATTACAAAATCGGTACCTGGTTATCAGGGAAAACGTCAGACATCGTTACTTTGTATTGTAAAAGGTTTAAAAAAAACAACAAATAGTTAAGTCTATTGAATTGCTTAAGAGGAAAAGAGCGACCAGTTTAAATTGAAATAATGCTTCTCGTTCCAATGTATTGCCGATATGGCCTTTGTATATGCTTTTGAATGCAAAACTAGCGGAGTGCCCTAGTATGTGGATGACCTAGTGACTTCGTGTCAGAAAATAATAATTTCGGAGAGATATTATGCAATATCCCTGTAGTTATCATTCTTCTTTCCTTACAATGTTTCTATTTTCATGCATGAAAGCATAAATGCTTTTCTGTTTCATTTTTCCGCAATCAGTTTACCTCGCTCTAAGCAGGAGCGGATCCAGCTGATATCTTTGAGGGGGAGGGTCATAAATTATTGTTAAATAATAAACATATATGTAACTTTATTTTATATTATTTTTGTAGTGTACGCAATGTACGATATGCTGTATTATTTTTTATATTTCCGTCATAAATATTTAAATCAGTTTTGCCAAATTAAAGTGGGAACAAAGAACTCTAGGCATCGGAGGGGGGTTATGGCCCCTTCTGGATCCGCCACTGGTTCTAAGGCGAGTGCATGCAGGTTTCGGGCCTCCAAGCAACGCCTCCTAACCGCGCTTCTTTGCAGGTGTGATCTCGGCGGGCGTGTCGGTGCCCGTGCAGATCCCCAGCCAGACTCCGGACCTCACGTCCAACTACTGGCCGCGGATCCAGTGATCTCAACTTTTCGGGTTTCCCCCGCCGAGGTTACTCGTGCCGGAGAGCCCCACGAGCAGCAGCAGCAGCACCTGCAGCGGCAGCGGAGGCGGCGGCGTGGCCCCCTCCAGCGCCGCGTCCTCGCCGCGCCGCGGCCGCCGCGAACGGCGGCCGCGCCGCAGCCGCCCTCGCCGCGCGCCCGCGCCACGCGTGCCGTCGCCGCGTGCATGCGCTGCGCGACCCGCCGCCGCCGACGCCGCCCGCCGCCGCCTCGGCCTGCCGCGCGCTCGGGCGCAATCCGCCCCCGGACAGCCCACGCGCGCTGGCCCCGCGCAGCGCCCCAGCAGCGGAGCAGCCGCGTCCTCTCGAGCTAAGAGTTTTCCGCGGGTGGCGCCGCGCGGGCTGGCTGCACTCGCGGACCGCGCGTTTCGCGGCGCGTTTCGAGCCTCGGGCGCAGCGGCGCGGCCGCCGTCGCGTCTCCTCGCCCTCCCCTCCCGCGGCACACAAATGTAAGAGGCGGGGCACGGCACCGCTCCCAGAAGTGCCACGGCGAGACCCAGCACCATCAGTCGCGGCGATATCCCTTCACTTCCAGAAGCGCGTGATGACCAACTAGATTGTTGTAGCGGCACGACGTCTCTTCAAACTCCACCCGGATGGTGCGGCCCGCTCCTTCTGCACGAGAACGTCCGTGGCTGCTGCACGCAGCAACACGTGATGGATGTCCGTAGCGGCGTGACTCACCGTCGGTTCGCGAGACGTGTCGACGGCCAGTCGGGACTTCACCCCTGACAGCAGAGTCAAGAGGATATCTCGCATTCAACGGGATGGCAGCGGTTCATCGATATGGTTCGCATCATCTTCGTACGAGGCGTGCGATAAATATTCCACCAGCTGAGTGATGCTCATCGCATCCTTAACGTCGCCGCAGCAGTGATAACCCTCGTTACATTTGATTCAGAAGATGGTCCCAGCATCTGCCCAAGTAGCGCGTGTTGCCAGCAGCGCTTTGTGCTCACCCTGCACTCTTGCCGTCGCCGACGCATCAACCACTTCCTTTCGCCGTTCGCTTTCATCAGAAACTCCCTCATCTATTGACAGTTTTCATCAGACGAACTATTGGACCTCGTGTTTTCTCCCAACCCGGTCGACAGGGTACACACACACGGCTCCCTAAATTTAAGCTTACAAGATAGAGCCAGTGTCAGGCCTCTCGTTCCACTGCAGATCTCATTGTTTGAAGCTCTTATTCCGGATTTTAAATGTGCCAAAATAGTGAATAATCGACTACAATAAGAAACATCGCAAAAACTTAAATAATTCAAGAAGTACTCAGAATATGCAGTATTAATTTTATAATAAGAAATGTGTCGTTAAGTGTTATAAAGTAGTGTGAGTGAATGACATGATGAGAGAAGAAAAGTAGATTATTTCTGAGCCGTTCGAGTGAAAATGTTAGCTAGTACCACGAGCTTTGCGGCAAGCAAATGACAGAACGATTCAGTGTAGATTATAAATATAGGAATATATTGTTTGAGTGTTCTGTATGAATCTGGGAAGTAATTTAACGTTCGTGATGTGTTCGTGAAAATGATTATAAAATTATGAATAAAAATGTACTGCCACATCTCGTACATATGCATAATGAGGAACAAGTTGCTTTTCGAATGTAAATGCAAAAGACTAGATCACCAACGCGCCACATTTCCTTTGAAGTTTTATGCATTCATTAGTCTATGAAGACGTGTTGGACGAGCCCTTGCGAGTTCGTACTTTGGACCCCTTTTTATCTCTGTCTAATTATATTCAACGCGATGGTTTATATGTTCTTCACGCACGACACCACGTTCCTTGTACATAGAAAAAGAAAAGTTTAGCATTTCATAATTCCAGGATACGTCATTTCAATTATCATGTACATAACTGCTCCAATAGTAGTTGCTAAAACACGAATATCGCAAGGCTCCAATAGCGCGTCAGTTGGTTATCTTTTATTCTGAACGTGATTGTATCAGAGAGTAGGGTCTTCTTTACTGTTCGCAACACGCAATTTCTCCCACACACAATGTGCATATGTAAAGGTAACGTTAAAGAAAGCTCGCAGATATGCGAGGTGAAATGCAGTTGATTCATGATACGCTGAGAATTAGAAGGCGATAAATTTATCGCAAAATTTAATAGCAGTTGATGAACTGTAAATAATATTGAAAGCCCGATTTTTGTTTCATCGGCATTTCACGCGCAAGTATCTGACATTTAAAATCGTTTTACCATAATACCATAGATATAAATGTCTGTACTAAATGTCATAAAAGATCTTTCTAGTTCCTATCAGGTGTACTTTTTTTCGCAGAAATTGGAAGCATTACAAACAAATAGTGGTAATTGTATTTTTTTTCTTTCGTAACTTATTAATTATTAAATCGAATCATTCATTCGATCTACTCGAGTTCAAGAAATAAGCGCATCCCAAATAATAAATGTTGTGTATAATGAATTTGTTGCTGTGATTATGTATAATGATAAACAAAAGCGCATTAGTTAGCTGTTTTAGTGTGTAGCTCACGTGTGGGACAAATAAATAATTTCAAAGTTCAATGTTTAGTTTCTTCACTCAACCTTTCTCTCCCCTTCCTGTTCTCCTTGGAAGTACATCCTTTCAGAGTTTAGGGCTTTCTTTCACAGAAACCTTCGAAGTACTCAATTGTCTGCAGAAGAGGACATGGCAGTACACGCAGTTGGCTGTTGTAGGTAAGCTATCACTGATACTGGCTTATTTTTACTTGCTTCTTTCTCTCTACAATAATTTTTCAATCATTTGTTCACAGTAACTGAAGATGCTTTACCACCAATTTGTTAACCAGTACTTTTATTTAATATTTTAGAGTAAGTGTAATATCATTGTGCACTAACAAACTAATGTTATATCATTATGTGAAGTCTTTTAAGTCTAAGAGGCAGCTTTTATTATTCTGATGGGTATGAGACCCCAAAATATTTAGGATTTAAAATATTGAAGAGCTGTTCTCTAATACTATTTTTCCAACATATTTGTTACCATATGTTCATTTTTGAAATTATTTTTAGACATTGTAGCTAAAAGCCAATTTTTTTAGTTTGGCTTGTTCATAAAACAGTGAATTCAATAAATCAAATACACAAACATTTTAAATTTATGTTCATGAAATATTTGCATTAAATGATTTATCCAAATTTTTTTCAATGAAAAATTAATATAACATCTGCAATTTCTCTAATGTTTTAAAATACTGTCTATCAAGTCAGAAACATTAAGAAAATTTACACATCGATATTAAACGAAAATTCTGCATTTTCTTAAAATTATTAACTAATTTGCCTGTACACTTACTATGCTTTGAGAGGCAAAAGAAACAATGAGGTCAATTTGTATTTTGATCTGTGTATTGCAAAGAACAACAAAGAGCTGTTATTTCCTATTCCTGTTCACATAAAACTAGAACTTAATGGAAAATGTATTACTGAACACTTGGGTGGGAGAATAAAAGGAATTATTTAAGAAAACAGCATTGAAATTCATACATTTATGCGTATAATGCAACAATATAACAAAACATATTAAAATATACTCCATCGTAGCCATCAACATTATTTAAAAGCTACAAATTTATTTACAAATAAGCTCGAATCCATAGCATAAACTTCATAACAGTAAATATATTATTCTAAAATATGTAAATATCAGCAGAGGCATTTGCAATACAGTAAGTCTCCTAATGTTAAAGATATGAGGCACAAAATTGCTTCAGTAAACAATGGAATAGTTACGTACGTTAGTTATTACAATTTCCCGCGAAAGAGATCTATAAAAGATATTGGGGAGACGAAATATCCGCCCCCACGACACGAAGGGGAGTAAGGGTGAGAGGAGAAGGGGAGGCTGCAACACGGCGTCGCGCGGGGAAGCAAGCAGCGACGGAGAGGCGGGAAGGGGAGGGGAGGGGAGGGGAGGGACAGGTGAGGAGGGTGTTCTTTCGCTCTGCTTCGCGAGAGGGCGGTCAGCATGCCAACGCGCAATGCAAGCACCACACCGCGATGCACAAGCGAGGCAGAGAGACAGATAGAGAGGCGTTACTTGCGTTACAGGGAGAGACAAAGCACAACACATCTAGGACGGTGAACATCTGGCAAGGACAATTAAAACAGCTTACTGGTCTTACATGACGACGAAACGAACGTGTCAGGATCCAAGAACACCGCGTATGTAGGGCTAAGTAGCAAGAGAAAGGCCTATGATCCAGAAGAGCCGCTGACTAGTTTTGGATCGCGCCGCTCCTTTGGGAGGTAGAGACCGGCGCGGGGTTCGAGCCCAGGGACGGGAGGACCAATGAGAGAGTTCGCGGTCGGGAATAGTGACGGCGCGGGTTTCGAACACAGGGTAATGGGGATGGGTGATCGCGGCCCCACAGAGGAAAGCAGAACGGTGAGCACGGACCTGAGCTCATCGTTGGCTGCCCCCTACGGCTCCAGCGCGGCAAGAGGCTGTCGGCGTACTTTCCCGAGCTGCAGATTGCCTTCCCTTGCACTCGAGTAATACGCTTCCTTTATAACACACGATATCGGAGATTTGGTGGAGGCGGGCGTGCGCAATATGGCGTAAGTTCTGGAATCTGCGCGTGCGCGCTTTGGCTAAATCTCCGAAGTCGTGACGAGGGAGCGTGGAAATGGCGAGTGCGGGGAAGCAGCACGGGTCTGCGGTTCGAGGCGAAGGTGGGGCGGGCCGACAGCCGGCGCGCCGCGGGCAGGCCCGCGCGCAGAATTGTCGCCCCGCGGCTCAACAGCACGGCCTAGTCAGCTTGCTGGCGAAGCTCTCGGGTGCTGGAGGCCGTGTCGGGGCGGCGGCCGGTTGCGCGGGTGGGCGGGTCGGCGGTCGGGGTCGGTGCGGCGCGGAGGGGCCGGTGCGGGAAAGCCGATGGGGCGAGAACAGCGGAAGCAGGCGAGGCGGCGCGCGCGCCGCGACTCCGAACATTACGCTGTCGGGGCTGGCGTGCCGTCCGTCGGGAGCGACACGTCCACCAGCAGGCGGCGTGCGCTCCGAGCCCGCGCCGCTTCGCCGCGAAGCCCCTCGGCCAGAGCCGCGCGCAGCTAGGCAGCGTGCGCCCGCGGCAGGTGGTGGCACTGCGCGCCGCCGGACAGCGGCCCCCGCCGCCGGGACGCGGCCACTGCGGCGCGTCGCAGCGCACGGCTGTTCCGCCGCTCCGGGAAGCAGTAGAGGCGCGCGGCGGGAACGGCGGCCGGCGGCGCTGCAGGTACAGCTGCGCGCCCGTCCCCGCCACCGCCAGCGTCAGCCACGTCAGGATCAGCAGCAGGTCTGCGCAGTCAAACAGTTCACAATTCAAACACGCGCCGTCTCTCGGAACTTCTACAGCATCAATTGATGTCTCTGCAGGGCCTGTGATCGCGAGGTCCTACGGTTCGAGTTCCGACGATCGCGGGATTTTCGACACAAGCTACATGGTCCAGTTCCACCACTGTCTGGAGGAAAATTCTATCGGTCGGCTGCTCTAATCGGTAGTTTTCCGTGGTTTCTCCTCTCTACACCAGACGAATGCTGGGGTATTAGTCTAACAAACGGGCCACGGACCGCGCGCAATCATTCCTTCCTTTTTCCTTGCCCTATCCTCACCCCCTTACACACACTACACATGCCGGTAGCTTTGAATTAGTACCGGCTGATGCGGTGCCCCGCTGGTGGGATACAAGGTTGGGAAAAAACCCGCAAGCCGTTCGGTAGGTCGGTTCCGGATTTCGCCATCCAGCAGGGGAGGGGGGAGATCGCGTCCATCTCCCGCGCTAAAAACATGCACTATACTGACTGAACTAATTACCTTACCAACTGATGAGCCCGAATCACTAATCCAGTAATCAATCGGATCATTTATATTGCATGGAATATCATACGTCAACCTATTTATTATTGGAAGTAAAATTCACCATTAGCACATACCGGAAACATGTCTATCGCAAACTTCAGTGGCTGTTTCTCAGGGGAGGAAAAGAAGGAAAGTCCTCACAAACTCTCTCCTTTTTCGGAATGTAATCACCAAATAAAATATTTACTTTGATGTTTGAAGTATTTTTTTTTTTAAATCGCACCTATGAGGAAATTTATTTTGACGGACTTTTAAACATTGCAAATTTTTAATCCTCGTTCAGTCGATTATAAATCGCTCTGAGAAGGAATTAACAGGTCTTGCCTCCTCACATGAGTTTATTGGGCATATCGCACCGCGTTCCTTCGGCAAGAAGAGAAAATGTTTATTAATTCAAGGGAGGATATCCTCCTCTATTGTACTGCTATCTACAGTCATCGTTGTCATCAATACTATCGCTTAAGGGGGCTATCGGAAGCCCGTGAAAACAGGAAAATTGGACTGAGAGATATTTCTCTCTTATCCCATTACAAGTCGACGCGTGTTAATTTGTTTCATTTGAAGTAGATAACACAATTGTCTTCCTTGTCTTTCCTCATTTCAAGAAAAGCGCACGAGCCGCCACGCGGTATCTTTATTTTGGGGATCCTGAAATAACATTTCAACTACGTCCCTAATCAGATATGTTTACTCTTATTATCTTAGGATTAACGGCAACTTGAATCACGAGTTTACTCGGCAAGACAATGAAACATGGTGCTCGGTGAAACATTTTACTGAAGCAAACCATGATTCACTATAAATCTACAATATTTTGAGCTCGTCGTTAAAACGGAAATGTGTACAAGCACAAGTACCCGCGTTACTCGACTATTTATTACAGCCACCTATTAGACGGGAAAAGGAATTCATTATATCTATAATATATTCAATCACCTTATTCGAAACCAAGAGACATCAAAAAGCAGAAAGATCCAGGACTCCGAAATGTCCGTTTATCTCGTTTCGTCAACGCGGGCCAGAAATTAAACCTCGCCGAACAGACCGTACGTGACACGACCTACTCTGGTAAACGATTCAATGAATTCTCCAAATACACAATCACAAACGCGACAAAACGTACGGAAAAAGAACAAAACGGGTTCGGGGCAGGGGTAGGGGGTCTCTTGATTGAGGGAGCGCCGGGGCGCAGCAGATGACCTCTCCCGTCGCGAAGGCGTGTCGCCGGGGCGCGCGTGCCGGGATACAAGATAACGGGGCGAGGCGGGGCGAGGCTGGGCGACGGGGGCGTATGGCGGGCGGTGGCGGTGCCTATCGCGGCCAACGAACCGCGCGCGAGCACGGCCAGCGCCCGTCAGCGAAATCGCCCAGAGCAAACGGAAAGGCCGGCGCGCCACACAAGCGACTCAGGCTGCCCCGAGGAGAGGGTGTGCGGCCCTCGCATGCGCCCGTCCGGAAAAAACCGGACGCGTCCAAGCGGCCGGCGATTCGGCGGATTTTGCGAAGCGGTTCTACTTACTTCTTCTTACCTTCTACAGCACATTTACGGGCGGCATTTTACGAGACTGACATACACCCGAATCTCGGCCTCGGTATTTGGAGCAGGAGGAGCAACGTACTTCCCATTGTAGGGGTTCTAATTAACTACGTAACGATAAATTGAAATGAAATTCGAATAACAAGTTTAAATGAATGGCGAATCTATCAACTTAATATTTCGTTGACTTCAGTATTACTTACAATACAATTACACATTTTACGAATGTAAAGTTTTGAAGAAATGGGATACTAATAGGGCGAGATCTAACAAAATGCCAGATCGCACTAAGCCTACTCAAATTAAATCTTAACTTTAAAAAATGTCGTAACTAGAGGAAAATAATCCAATAGTATTGAATTTTTCGATTTAAAGATATCTCACATATTCTCAAAGCTATTCGAAATGTTTATTGAATTTTGTTTCGATAATTTCTTCTTATTGACCTCTTAATTACACATTTTTACAAATATAAAAAAAATCGAGTGCATCGGATTTTGGATATTCTGCGAATCCTCTTTCCAGTCATCACTCACAGATAACGAAGGTTCCACTTTACTAAAAATTTCATTGGTGAATTTTCGCCTCAAACATTTCAAATGACAACCAAATTTTTAATAGTTCTGCAAAGAAAGATTCATTTTACCAGTGAAGTTAAAATTAATATGGTTTGAGAGACATTACCTTCAACAACTTTTAATAATGTGCCTTTGGATTCTACATGATAAGTAAAGTGCAATAAAGAGCCATAATAGTGTTGAAGACTATGTATTGGTCTTTATGAATTCGCAGATATCTGTAGAATCTTCCTACTACTGAAAAATTACGGTACTACAGAATGGCGCAGGCTCTCTCGAACTAGTTACTTTTTCTCCTTAGCCTTGGCCTACTTTTCCCAGCTACCATTTATCTCGCATCTAAAAGTCATCTTTTCACAATTTCTCAAAGTTTGGGTACCCTAATGGTAGAACTTAGGTAGAATATTAGTATATTATAGAATGGTAGAATATTACTTTAAGAATAATGTGGAAAAGTAAAAGTACCGTTTGTGCAAATTTTCGTTGAAAATTTGAAGCCGTTTTTGAGAAAATGGCGTTAGAGCGTTTCTGAAAATACGCAATTTTGAATTCATTTTCAGAGAAAACTTTTGAAATGTTGAGAAACTTCATTGTAAATTACTTCTACTCACAAACGCAATAACGAATACAAATCGCTAATAATGTAAATATTAAGAAAGTGAGAAATTTTGTGACTTGAGCGGTTTTTCATGAAATCTAGTTTTTAATATTACTCATATTTTACTCAACATTACGCGAAAACAACTAAACCGAATTTTCGAAAACAAAAAGTACATAAAAATAATTAATGAACAAATTTCGTTTAACGAAAAAATATGTTGTAAGTCGTAGTTTTAGGAAGATGCCGAAAAAATTCGAACATTCGTATTGTTCGAAAATTCTGAATTAACAATGAAATTGGACCTGTGCTTTTTTTTTTTTTTTTTTTTTTTTTTTTTTTTTTTTTTTTTTTGTAAAGTACTCCCAAAATTGAAAGATTATTTTTCAAAATCTCTGAGCTTCGTGTCCGTCCAATTCGTTTGGGGAATATTCATTTCGGGTAAAATCCTTCTAATAGTTTAGGCGCTAGAGCTGTTCACCGACGTAGATGGGCGGGCGCAGGGGCGCAGGGATGGTCGACGGTCGGCCGGAAGATTGAGGGTGGTTGTTCGGTGTCACAAGATTCCAAAACATGCATTTCCATTGAAATTTACGCAGAGGATAATAGCAGAGCATTAATAACTTTCTCCATAATATTATCCATATACACTTATATGTACTGTATACGAGGAAATAAAAACTCTTAACAAACACTTCCTACAATTTACCTAACAAGAAATGAAAAATATTTAATCAGATAACAGAATAAATGAAAACACAGTTTTGCTTACTGATGTGTTATGGTGGGTACAACCAAACAAGAAAATGAATCAATTAGCTTACAATAGAAAATGCCATGTTGTTACTTCCATAAAAAATTCAAGACATTTTTATTTACATAACAATAAGAATTGTATTCAGAAAACCAAACAGCTGAATTAACCTACCTGTAATTTCAAAGGGTGGGTCAATTGCAGCTAGTCGGAAGTCACTGTTAATAGCTCGTCTCATAGTGTTCAGAAAAATGTACTTTAAATTTGACCCGACATAATGGTCAATGGGAGCAATGAACACATAGGCTCCCAAAGTAGCACATGCAACCATATTTCCCACGTGCATTGCTGAACTGAATAGAACTGGTACAGTGATTGTGATGCTTGTAAACACTGACCAGAAACTGAAGTCATACACCACCCATGGAACACTCCCTACAATGAACAAAACACATCACTATACCACTTGTAAATAGATGTCACGAAAAATAATCATGTGAATTTTATAAGAGGACATGGTTTGACCTAATTCCTAGAACCACGTGAATAGTTTTCTATAACAAAACGTAGTGCAACAGTAACCATGAAATGGCCAATAAAATTATTGTTTCAGTTTCTTCTGTATGTAATCAATGATATCAAATTCGCACTGAAGATCTTAAAATTGATTTAATTATATGTACAATATGATGGCACATGAATTTCAACATCATTATTAATAAAGTATTACATTATAAATAAATGTTAACACAGTGAGTGCATGTGCCTTTTACAAGCATTCAATAATAGGATTTGGTTATTTTGCACACAAAAAAATTGTTTAAACTTGAAATTAATGTAGTCATCTTCCTGAAAACATGAGAACTTACCTAATCCTGCAAACATAATAGCAGAAGCTAACAAAAAACCAAGAGCCAAGGTTGATGATAATGCAGCAATGACTGGTACACCAAAAATTAGCCAAAGAAACCACCAAAGTACAGCAAGTATGAATCCAACTAATACTCCCAACATATCTGTGCCTAAAAAAATATGAATTTACTTTAAGACAAAGAAGTAATTTTAATAATATTAGGATAAAGTAACTTATATTATAAATAATTTCAAAAACATTAGAATAACTAAACTCACCATAGCCAATACCATAATTCATTCCAAGTATTATACATGAAAGAACAGTTCCCCACAAGAAACTCACTAACGTTGATCCAGCTACAAATTTTCTGTGACCACACATACAGATGAACAGACCAATGAAGAGCATAGATGCACACAGCACTTCAGAAAACGGTATAGCTGCAAAAGCAAGAGTGGTCATGACACATTTGTGTTTCTCACACACACACACATACACACACACACACTTAGTATCTTCTGCACTAATAGAGAATAACTCACTGAATATTTCGCAGTCATCATACATATTAATTTTGTTGCCGCACGCATAAGTAACAGCTGGCACATAAGCAGCCACTCTTCCATTCTGTGATCTCGCGACAACACCGTACACTGACCCAGTACCAGGGTATGCTGCACGAATCCTGAGCAATGGTCCTCTTTCTGGTGGTGGTTGTATCTATGACATCAAAATATAAAATATATAATACACTTGTTAGGAATCATAAATTACATATAAAAAAAGTGAGGTTAGATTCGCTGTTATTAGAAAATTGAAATATAAATATTGGTAAAATAACTAGAACTAAATTGATCTGTCAGAAAGCTGAATATTAAAAGTTTGAGTCAAATTAATGATTTGATTACTAACCAATGTGCCCAGTTCCTGCATGGTTTCAACTGACATCATTTTTTCGAGAGCATCAAAATAGGAGTCACTTGAAAAGTCTTTCTCATCCATGTACATATGATATACTTCTAACTCAACTGGTGAGGGAAACGAGTCACATTCCTCATCTTGTCCTGTAAATGCAGCTGGTTGCATGGCCATTGTGACAACAGCATCATTATAAGAAAGTAGTAAATAGGGTGCAATTTCAACCGAAAATTCTCTGTTGCATCCCCCAGGAATAGGATCTAATAAACAACAATACAACCGTTAATAAAAAAATTTAGATTCTACTTATGTCCTTATTTGCTAATTATTATTGTATAATTACTTACCATCCTCTTGATACGCTTCAAATGCAATAATACACAACACTTTAACCTTGTTGTGATTAACTATAAAGAACTGCATGTTATGTGGAGGCATTCCTGTGTTTTGTTTCACTAATCCAAGATTAGTACCGTTGATGAACGAGGATGGTGACAAGTCATCATTAGCCAGAGAAACATTGTATTTATAAGAATGGACTTGTGTTACAACAAATGAAACATAAGCAGGAACATCCAGTAATTGAAAAGAGACTCTGCTGCGTGGTGCCATTACAATCTTTTTAACAATGAGTTTATGAGTGATATCATCAGTTTCATTTTTAAGAGGCAGTATAATGCGTTCTCCATCTAAAAGAAAAATATGTAATGTATCCATGTAAAATATAAAATGTATCCATTAACTAATTTATACTAAGTCAACTGTTAAAGTGATCAGTAAGAATGTAAACAAAGATCATTTATGGGTAATTTTATTTCCTGTTTGAATTAACATCTTGGTTACAATTCAATATATACAGGAATTTAAATAAGAACAAAATCCATGAAATGATTCTAAATATTTTTGAAAATAACTCAAAATGATTATTTCTGGGCAAGTTTTCTACAAGTAGGGCATAAATATTTACCTTTGAATTCATAGCCACTTCCATCAAAAAACAATAATGAAGAACAACACGACAGTAAGCACACAAATACTAACACACTTGGAGATGATTTAACCATCATTGTCTCTGAATGCTACAAATCTGGCATTGAGAACAGCAGTAACATACACTGCACTTGTTTAACATATTAAACACAAGTCCTGTGACCATTACGCTCCCCTGCCTTTCAGCTGTTTTCTGTTTCGGTGAAAGCCTACTACGAGCGCGGCAGTCGCTTTCAACATGGTGGTGATGGATCAATGAAATTTGTGGTAGAGTAGATGTAGTGTTAAGTGTGTATTTAATTATTTCGTATTATGTGTACACTGGACGAGTAAATGGGCCATGGGAAAGGACCAAGAGCTGTTGGAAGCAGCCCGAAATGGAAATGTTCCAGTGGTGGAGAAAATACTCAGCCAAAGAGCCAAGAGGAGTGGCCCTCTTGCAAGGTGGGTTGTAACAGTTACATTTTTAGGTTGCCTTAAAATTGTTCAAATCTACAAAAAAAGATGGCAGTAAAAGTATTAAGTTGTAAAAGGTAACTTAATTTATTCTCAAAGTTTAGAACTCAGAAAAATTTTAATAATAATATAATGCCACTTGCAATATTATCTAAAAATTGTAAGTCACATCTGTTTGACAGCTACCTTGATATGAATGTTTCATGTGATTCTGTTGTGGAATTGTGATTGTAAATAACATTTTAATTTAATTTTAATTCACAATCTGTGAAATTGTTGCAATTTTTTTGTTTTCTTATGATTATCATTTGAAGGTGGAAGATTTAGGGTTAAAGATTTCTTTTGCGTTGTGTGAACGATTACTTCATTCTGTAATTGATTAACAGTTCAAAGGAATTTTTGGGATATTTTATGGGTTATTTATATATTAAAAAAAAATGTAAGGGATGTGTTGTAATTGATTCAAACAAATGAAAGGGCACGATTTTGCTCTGTACTCTCTCTTGTTTAAAGTGATAAAGCATATTTTCTTCAAGTGTACTTGCTTATCAGATTAGTATCAAACAGGTGCAGAGTTTGTATTTTTTTTTTCCCCAGAAACTCTGTTTTCAGTTTATCAAAATAGGAATTGTCCATCTTAATTGCCAAAGAGAGAACTATATTTTGTTGAAATCCTATAATAATAGATTTATCTTTATTCAGTTTTGTGATTATAAATGACGCATTAGAAATATTGTTTGCTCTAAAAGTACTTAATAAGTGTGAGAGAATTTTGACAGCCAGGTGTGGAATGCATGTTGTCATGTGAGGAAAGAGACATTTTTTACTCTTAGAGTAATATCTTAAATCACACATTGCATTTAAAAGCACATACAACCTCCCAATTAGCTCTCAGGAAACAAAAATTCAGCCTGTAAACAAATAAATAATGAGTGGATAAACAAACAATTAAATGTATACTTTGAATATAACATTCATGTGTACATACTCAATGCTATCATTTATGGAATTAAGCCCTTATTTTGTATTCCTTAAATAAATAATTAATTTTTATGCATACAAATCTAACAGGTGTTGACTTTTTCATCGGCTATTATTTGTTGCAGTCCTGTTTTCAATACCATTAATTATCCAAACACGAGTATGCAGTCTGATGTTTGAACGTTTAAAAATGGATTAATTCACTTTTTACTAATTTCCAGGAAAGGCAGGGGGTGGTTTTGGTTGGGTCGGGTGGGGGAGTCTTTGAGCGTCGCGTCCGTGGATTCGCAAGGGGCGGGGCGGGGAAGGGCGCGGCTTGCCTCACCCTCGCTGCCCCGCCCCGCCCGGCATCGGCCGCGCAAACGGGCGGGGAGGGGGGTGCGTTGGGTGCCAACAGAGAGAGCGGGGCTCTGCTGCCAGGGGCCAAGCTTACTGCGTCCAGCAAGCGACTATGTTTTCTGTTGTGGGGGGGAAACGAAAACGCGATGGATTGGGTTACTTTAACTATCACGTGCTGTGTTTTCGGTTTACATTCGATTCAGCAGTGTGTCTTTAAAATTGAGTCGTGAACGTGTCATTGATGACTTCAGTGATGACACCATTGGCACCAAATGAATTGATACCATTTACGATAATTGGTCACGATGTAAGACGTTAGTGCGAGAAAGAGAAAGGAGACAGGCCGACTGACAGGACAGCGTATCAATAATTTCCAAGAGAAAACGAAATTGTTCCATGTCAGTACCGGCATTGGTTTAAAAAAATACATTTTAGAGGAAAATTTTCGTATTGATGGGTAGAGATCGAAGATACGTAAACTGCTAGAGACCTTAGATACGGGATCAGAATGTCTTGGTCGCACCACTGTACGTCATTCACAACTTTTATCTGTTTCGACGTCAAACAAACAAATAGCGTCACCGTTCATAATCGACATAAATCCGAGGACGTAGCATTGCTCGACGCATCAGATCGGGGGAGCCGCCCGTGCCGTTCCTGACGCCGCCGCCCCTGCGCGCCGAAGAGCTCGTTTCCTCCTAAGCAGCACACGCGCGCAACCCCTCCCCGCCCCCTTGCGTAAGCACCTGCGCGTCCGCCCCGCTCCGCCCCGCCCCCTTCGCGGAAGCCCCGCCGCCGTTCGGGCAGGCCGGCTCGCCTTCCTTATCGCCCGCGGCTTCTCGATAGCGTGCGACTCCTGAGTCATCGCTCAGCGTGACCGTGGAGGTGGCTGCGCGGCGGGACCGTGCGAACCGCGCCGCCCGCCTCCCATCCTTGAAGGCGACGCGCCTGCAAGGCCGAAACGCGCGGAAGTCGTATGGATGCCGCGGGCTTGCAGCGCCTGTAGGGGACGTGGCGAGATGGGCGGAAGGGATTTGACAAATCACTTTTGAAATTCTAAAGAATTTACTTTTTTTTTAATGTTGAGGACAATATTCTTCGTGTCTTCCGGGCTGATGGGCCGTGGTCCAATTGGCTTTGAACTGCCTAACGTTTCGCCCACGCCTGCGGTGGGCATCCTTACTGGCCGTCCCGGACACTTCGCCCGAGACCTCGCCACTGAGGAAGCCCACCACAATCGCGGGCGAAGCGTTTGGCAGTTCAAAGCCAATTGGAACACGGTCCATCGGCCCGGAAGACATGAAGAATATTGACTCCGGCCGTGAAAGCCTTCAATGTTGTGGGCAATGTTTGAATACTGTGAGCAAATATTAAATCGATTGGCACAATAACACGGAAGAGAAGTCAGAAGTTTTCTTTCCCCACATCCATAGAATGCGCTCTCGTTTAGGGTGTGAATATTGAAAGTGCTCTCTGAATAGAACTTCATTAGATTTGAAGATAGTAAATTCGGACACAAACTACATTAGACGAATCAGATAAATAGAAGAAATGTCTCATTCTCCGGAACTACCCATTTATGGGACTACATACTACAAAGTGAATAGTAAGTGACATTATGGATATAATGAATAAGAAATGATATACAGAAGTTGAGGAGTTTTAGAACTCGTGTCTTCTGGGTCGTGAGCTGTCTACAAATGTATATTTGCTCTGAAATCCATTAGGATTGCCGAGTGACATTTTCAATTAATATTCGGGTCCGTTATTTTACAAAATAATGGTTGTTAACATATTTCAGTTTTGTCAATTAGCTACGAGCATTTGGCTAAATTGACGATGCCATTTAGTTTCTATCACTACTCAGACCCGGGGTTTACGGGCTTGTCCTTGCCCAGAGGAGAATCGTCTTCCATCGGAGGGAAGGGCTGCAGCGGGTGGATGGCGAACTGAGATCGCTTGCGTTTTATACTCCGTTTCTTGCGTGAGGGCCTGTTGAGCCCGCACGGTTTCCCCCGCATTGAACTGCTCTTTCTGAGCGCGCCCTGGATCTGCCGTGGGGGGGGGTCTCTTCCGGCCACAGGAGGCGCTCGTAAAGGCACCCTGCTGGTCCGTCGGCCACCCTGCTCGCCCACGCGTGGCCCCTTCGCTTCAGCCTCTGTGTTGTTCTACGCACGCCACCCCCTCACCCGCCCCACTCTCCATCGTTCTGCCCCGCCCTGCCCTGCCTTGCTTGTCTTGCCCTAGTTCTGCCCTGCCGTGCACTGGTCGCCCTGTCTGCAGCCCAGTCCTGCCTTGCCCTGCCTGCACATTCCTCCCTGCGTACACATGCCCTGGTAACTGCTCTGCTTTGTCCTGCATTGCTTTTGCCCTTGCCTTGGCCTTGCCTTGCCCTGCTTACCTCGCCCTTGCCTCGCTCGCCTTGCCCTTGACCGCCCCGCCCCCCCCGCCGCGCCCCGCTGCATTCCGCTCAACCCCTGGCTGCCCTACTCTTCCTGAACATGCGCCTCCCCGCCCTGCCCCGCCTTGCACCGCGCTTGCCCTGCCTTGCCCTGCCTGCCCCTGCCCCTGCCCTGCCACTGCCCTGCCATGCCATGCCTCTCATGCCCTGCCATGCCTGCCCTGCCCTTGCCTGCCCTGCCCTGCCCCCGCCCTGCCCTCCGCTGCTCATGCCATGCCATGCTGCATGCCAATGCCATCCCTTCCCTGCCCTGCCCTGCCTGCCCTGCCCTGCCCTGCCTGCCCTGCCCTGCCCTGCCCTGCCATGCCTGTCCTTTCCTGTCCTGGTCCTGCCATCCCTCCCTTCCCCTCCCTGATTCCGTCCTTGCCCAGCCGAAGCCTGCCTACCCGTCTCCACCCATTCCCCCTGCCCTGCCATTGCCATGCCCTGACATGCTCTTCCACCCTACGCCGGCTCCCATCCCCGCACCCATCCACCCTGATTATTGTAATCAACTCATTTCTGATAATTTTAATACTAATAATTATTAAAATAGCCACCAGCCTCTCCTTGCCCAATGCGAGTGAGGGTGCAAAGCCGCGTCTGCAGAGGTGACTTCACACAAAATATCACACTCTTCCAACGTTGCCATGTCTCCACGTATCGTGCAAATCAGAGGCAAGTCTGTCAATGTAAAGACTAATTTCGGTAGTATCTTTCATTAATGGTAGGGAATCTGTTTTGTTTCTGTAAATCGTTTTAGAAGAGTTTGTCCCGCTTCATGTTATTGTTGTGCCATCCCTGAAAGAACCGTTTGCTTGATCAGCTCTGCTTCGTCTTGAGAAAAGTTTGATTACAGTTCCTCTCTTACTTCCCTTTTCTTTGAGTATTGAGGATTCTGTGGGGAATCAAAGTCAAGATTGTAAGTTTATTCTCCTTATTCTTCGCTGCTTGGGAGTTACTATTTAAACGTCGTGCCAATGGGCCAGATGGATTACACATGTCGGAAGACCAGCGAGGGGGCGGAAGCAGTCCTTTAGCGGCAAGAGGAAGGCCACCAGAGGCTGGCCCTCCTCAAGGGCCGGGGTGGACTGGTCTCGGAACGCGGGTGTCAACTGGCGCAGAGGGAGATATTGGGTGAGTCAAGCGCGGTGCAGCTGGCTCTAAATTGCAAACGGGCCCACGTTTCGGGATGAGACGACGCCGCCACCATGGGAGGTTTGTCACGTGACCCTTCGCGAGGTGGCTGGAGGGTAACCAGCCGTGGTCATGCGTTGTCGAATGGAATCGCGGTGCGGAAGGCACTTTTCACCCGTCAGGGGTTATCGCGAGCTTCGGCTGGGAGGTGTGGCGGTTGCCACGGGACGAGAGACCAGGAGCGGCACCGAGCCGCTGGGGTCTGCGTCAGACTGAGGCGGGCATGCCTCAGAGATGTGCAGTGCTGGGAGTGCGACGCTAGTTTCCGAGGAGTGTAGATAGGGTATAAAAACTTGAGAATAAATATGTACAAAACAACCCCGTGACTGTGTATTACTCGCACCGACGACGCCACACTATCTGACATACTAGCCCCCTATCTCTCCGACCTCCCAGTTCAGAGGAGAATATCGTCGACTGAATTTTCGAAATTTGAATCTTTTACAACATGGGAAGTGTACCTATTGATGCAGATCAAAAAGAGGTGCGGAAAGATCATTTATAGAGTACGATATTTCTGAATGTATAACCCTAGTTTATATCTTCCTCGGTACTATCGTGAAGTGAAACATTTCTTGCTCTTCGCTATCCCAAATTTCGTCGCATTTGATCCCAATGTATATGAGGAACGTGCATGTATGCAATTTTTGAATTATCCAATTAGGTAATAAAAGTTTTGTTAATTGTCGTGATTAAAGTGTGCCAGTTTGATCTCAAAGAAAACCGAATAAACGGAACCATCTTCAAATAAAATCCCCTCTCATGAATGTTAATGACTTTCTAATCGAGGTTTAAAAAATCGATATTTAAAAACATGGATGTTTTGACGGCGATGTTTTATTAACATCGATATATTAATTTTGAACATCGATGTTTAGGGGAGCGTTGGCGATGTTGCATCCCTGCTCCCAGAGACGTTGAGAGCGGGGCCTGGCCCGCCCAGAAGCCGCGCGCCGCTCCCGGCGCCCTATCGCCCGCCTCTTATCGCAGGCGCCCATTGAAACTAAACAGAGCCATATCAGCCTCCGCACCCGCGCCAGGGACCTGCTCCTCCCGACACAAACTAGTACATGCCTTTTCCTGGTATTTGGTGTGCGTTGTGTGTGGACGTCGAGGTTGCCCACTGGGTATCATTGGTGTATTGCGCGCCGGTTGCGTACTCTTAGGCATTTTGTGAGAAAGGCCGTTGAATGGTAATGAACCAGTGTACCAATTCTGTTGGAAGGTAAACGGTTCATACATATTTCATTTTCTGACGGCAGTGAGTTCATAAAGATCTGTTAAGCCTGGCTCGACAGGCTGTAAGTTAGATGATGACTCGATTATTTTTCATATGACTGGTTTGGAGGTAGTTTCCGGACAGTTTGAGTTTTTGGGGCTATTTCGTGTGACAAATTCGCCCATAGAATAAATACACCTAAATAGGTACAACATTGAAAAGCTATTGAATGGAAATGAAGTAGTGGGAGGGTCAGGGAGAAGACGACAGGGAGGAGAATAATGAGCTTGAAGCATGAATACATGGTACGGAAATGTATGCACTTTATCAAATAATTGAGTTTAGCTATTCATTGATGAAAACGACGTACTGTATCTTTTACCTACTTGTACCTTTGTATACAAATCAGGAAACATTGCTTTCGCAAGAAAGGGCGTTTTTTCACCACATGCGTATGGACGGACGTTTGCATTTGGATGGTGGACACTGTGAAGAAAGTACTTTCCCATACTTTATTGTACAAGTTGAATTATTAATATGTTACGAATATTGTTTACAATCGATCAATGTTCTCCATTTACCAGGAAAACGAAATGGAAATTAAATGAACCTAAATCGATGAAACACATGCTTAATGAAGACGGTTGGGGAAAGCCGTGGACGTCATAAATTTCTTATGGGTCTAGGTAGTCTTCCGCCTCCTTCTCGCTGTCCTAATGCGCGTCGCCAGATTAAATCATGCAATTTAGGGCTGTCCAAGAACCGAACAATGCTTTTCGTTTTCTTCGCTGCAATCCCCCCACCTCAGGCGTGTAAGATGACGGAACCCGATTTTGGCTTTGCTCTCCGGCAGGTGACACGTCCCACCTCGCAATGTTTTCAAGTACTTGCAGCTCAGTTCGATTCTAGATTAATTTTTAACTGTTATTGACGTATTAAATACACCAAATCTAATCATCCGTAGGCTTCGGGGCGAGCCGTATGATATCGCGGCCAATAAGATCAGAGCTCCCGTCGAAGACTGAACACGTTCCCTAGGAGCAGAGTGGCATAAACACGTGCGATTAATGTTATAATTAGCGATCTGCATCAAGATCAGTTGCCATTTTCAATGTTGACGAGTTAGCAGTTAGATCTACTGCAGCGAGCGACCGTCGCCAATATTATGTCCAATCAGCAGGAACAATTAGAAGTATCTGATATTGATTACGCTAATTCAGTATTGTGGATGTTAACTGTGTGAATATTTTTTTTCGCATTGAATAGGTTTCTATTGTTTTGCCGTAGTCTGTTTTTGAATTGATGAAAAGCTGCGATGTAACTTAACCTTTTCATAATCTACCGTTTGCATATTCGTATTTCCAATAAATCAAAAGAAACTCTGTGGCTTAAACAAAACATCCGTTTGAAACTACCAAAGCCCCGAGTTCGTCCACATCGGTTTGGAAATATCAATTTTGAAGAAAACCGGCTGAACGGTTTAGGCACGCGTTATCGCAGATGGACAGACAGAAAGTCAGACGATTTGTCAGTCAGTGGACTTTTTGGTATCAAGGACACACAAAATATGGATTCTGGCTACACCACGTGTTAGAGGAATTTTTTTTTATACATTTAGTGACAGGATCTATCTACTTTTTCGTTACCAGGGCCCGGCAATAAGAGTTTTACGGGCGAAAATTCGCCGTTTTCCGGCGCACAAGTTACGTAACTGTGTCTTCTCACGAAGTACTGCGTAAGGCGAGAAAGTAAAATAGCACGAAGGCACTAGCACTTCCCCCACTTCCACATTCGTCGTCGGCGAGGCGCTGTGCGGCGCGCCGCAGCGAGAAGGCGAGGAGCGCGCGAAGTGGGGCAGTAGGAGTCGTCTGCCGGCGCCGCTCGGCTTCCGGGCCACTGCCCTCGCCCCCGCAGGCGCTGGCCTCGCCGAGCGCCGAGCGCTCCGCTGGCTGCCGGCTCCCGCCGCGACGGCGTTATCCGCGCTCATGACGTCACGCTCGGCGCAGCCTCTTGCCATCCCACTGGCGGTTCCACTTGAGGGAAGGGCTAGAGGCGTCGTTTACCTTCCTTTATTAAAAAAAAAAATTATATATTAATTTATGCTCGAATTATGTACAACAATAATATTGTATAGTATCATATCTACGGACATATTCTTGTACAGCTGTCACTACTACATCTATCTACATGTAAGGAAATTGTATATTCGTGAGAGTATACGAAAATCCATGTTTCGAAGACGTTCAGCTTTCGCATTTTCAATATTTCCATATATTTCAGATGTTTTCGGTTACTGCATGAGACACGTACACCACCGATTGAAGTTTTTTTCCTGTACTGCCCTGCCGGGGGGTTGGGGTGGGGGAGAATGGATGCATAGCAGTTCTGCTCTTCATTCCTGGCGTTCGGCGCCGCCTGCAGCGGACGTCGCTCCCGGAGATCCTCCGCTGCATTTTTCTCCTCCTCCTCCTGCTCCTCCCCCTCTTCTTCCTCCTCCTCCTCCTCCTCCTCCTCCTCCTCTTCTTCTTCCTCCTCCTCTTCTTCTTTTTCCTCCTCCTCCTCTTCTTCTTTTTCCTCCTCCTCTTCTTCTTTTTCCTCCTCCTCCTCTTCTTCTTCTTCCTCCTCCTCCTCTTCTTCTTCTTCCTCCTCCTCTTCTTCTTCTTCCTCATCTTTCTACTTCTTCCTCGCTCCTTTCTTCTTCCTTTCTTCCTCCCTCCTCTTTTCTTCCTCTTCCTTCCTCCTTCTCTTCTTCCTCCTCTTCTGCTGTCCTCTTCTCTCTTCCTTCCTCCTTTCGGCGCCGAGCCGCCGTGTCCGCCCGCCCGCCCGCTCATCCGCCCGCCCGCTCCGCGCGCTGGCGGAATGCTGCGTCAACATCCGCGTGGTGGCGACGGGACCGCGTCTGCTGCTTCCGCCCCGGCGGACGCCCCACTGCTCTGGGGGAAGCGGCTGCCGTTTAGGTTCCAACGAGATCCCCCGCATCGCCCGCAGCACAGACACATGCGTGCGAGTGGCACGAGTCTCCTCGAAGCGAGCAGGAACCGGCTTGACGCGCAACAATTCAACGGTACTCATCCTCGGGGTTTCACTCCCGGCGGTAGGGATTTTTCGGAACAGTTGGCTAGTTAGCTTAGATCAATTCATGTCTCTGTCTGGAATTCTGCGGTTGGCTCTCTGACCGGTGGTTTTTCATGGTTTCTCCGATGAACCGCCAGGCGAATGCCGGAGCAGTACCCTAACAAACGGGCCATGCACCGCGCGAGATCTTTCCGTCCCCTTCCTCGTCTTATCTTACATTTACACTTACTTCCTCTACAGGGTCACACAAGTCTTGATCTTAGAGCTTGTCCTCGTGCTGGGACGGTGCCCCACTGGTGGGAGATATCTGATTGGGGAAAAACCCCGCTTGCCGACCTGTAGTTCGGCGCCGATTCTCGCCGTCCAAGAGGGGACGGTCACCGCCATCTCCCGCGATGAAAAAAATGTGCACTACATGTTCGGGACTACTGACTTAAGCAGTTAACACACCTGGAATCACCAATCAATCTATCAATCGAGGAGGCTCCGGAGAAGATCACAAATGTTGGACTTTTATTTGCAATTTTTCGGTCTTGAGAGGCATTGAAAATGTACATTGAAGCGTGATTCACAGCGAGCGCAACACTGCATAAATAATTTCCACGCAAGCATTCGTATCAATACAATTATATTCAGATTTGTATTCATTATAAATTCAAATTAGAAAAAGCCAAGAAGGTGGTTCTCTGATTTGGGAAGTAGTTGATAGGCGTAGTAGTTGTCTTTGCCCGGCGTCTTTCACTCTCGGGCGGTAGAAATGAATCTGAAACTTACGAAACTTATGTATGACCGTTGAAATTTCAATTCCAGGCCTTGAGAGGCTTTGCTTTTGTGGTGATACATTCATAAGGATTCAGTATCCAATTACTTGCTCTGAAAAGTCAATTTCACTATTGTGCAAATGCATGTTTGTTTCAGAACAGTTGTTTGCAAGCTCAGCTTCAGACGTACTGTTAGTGCACCGACAAATTATTTGGCACCATTGTGAAGGACGGTGGTGAGCGTGGACATCAGTATTCATTGACAGTAATTTCCTTTGAAGTATTCCGTGGCTTTGGGTGTCAGGATAGTAGAGTCCTGGCATTTGGGTTTTATCTCTTGTGGATTTGAGCCTGGGAAATTTTGCTTGATGTCTCATTACCGCTTCCATCAGTAACTAATTTTTAATTCTTTCAACATTAATGCAAAGGAGAAAAAAATTGTAAATGTAAATGTCTTCCTATTTTTATAATGGGTCCTTTATTTCGGGTGAATGATACAGAGGATCACTGGATGGCGTAGTGTCCCATGAATGCACAGATAACAGAATTTCTCTCACATTTTGAGTTCAATCGTGATTCATTAAACTTCATGAAATTAATCATTAAAAATATCATGTTTTAGTTTTCCAGCATTCTGCTTGTAAATTTTTCTGTCTGATTTCCCCTTTCAATATTAAAGTGATTTTGTAATGTATAGCGAATATATTTACATAGATTCACGAAATAACTGTATTTTTGTTCTGATTAACATGCTTGCAAATGACAGGAATGCCCATGTTTGTCTGTTCCCATGGCGCTCCCACTGGAATAATCGGCGGGTCTATCGCTGGTCCTGGGTGGCGGATATTTTTCTTTTTCAATAATCTCATTATTACCGCTCTGCATTATCTTCAGTTCAATAAACTCAGTGTTTGATCATTAGTCTGTGAATGTGGCGTCGGGAACGAACATGAGTTTTATTCCAAGTGCAGTTGTTTTCTTTCTGCACTGGTCAGTAATTCGAATTTTTTAAACCTAGAAGTGATGTGTGAATGTCTGAAAAATGAAGCGTTGGCCCAGATAATATTAAGTTTATTACTTGCGTGCCCATATAGCGTATCTGCCCGCTAGCAAGTGGGCAGAATTTCACTTTCACTCACTCGAAGTGCCAAATGAAAAAGTTGAGTCCCCGGCGCATGCTAAGACTGGTCTTCAATGGTCCGCTGCTTCATTCTCATTGTACTATACTCAGCTTTCATTACTTCACCTCCGTGTACCCGGTTGACCTGACACTTTCCATTCTTTGCAGAGAGAGACCCGCTATTGCTCTCTGATGCCATTGAAATACTCAAGAGTTACCACTACCCATGGGGTCGAATGTATGTGATTAATATCAATGGACCAATATCAGGCTCTTTCAGTCAGCATCCTGCAAAGGAGAATGTTTTCTAAAATGATGTCGACCACATCGACATTGTTAGTCCAAATAGAAGATGGCAAAGTATTGAAGTCGGTTTCCGGTTCCTTTGTAAGTCATAAATCTCCTACATGAGACCACATGTTTAATTTCCCCGTAAGCACATTTGTTCGGTGGTAAAAATATCCATCACTCACAGTGTGGGCTAGGAAATTAAGTGGGTCTGGATTGCATTGGTTGTAAATGGCTACTTTAGAGCATGCCTCACGTACTTCTCTTAATAACCCCATCCTTTCGGCATTGACTATCCTGGCCTCGTTGTCTCAGGTTTATATTTCCGTACCTGCCTTCCCTTCATCTCTAAGCAGTGTGACGACGTGAACGCCTTGCTTTGCGTTTTTGCCTCCAACGGGAGTACCCGTTAGCCCTGCTGAACAGCGAGTCGCAACCTTCAGGACTTCGCTACTAGTAGAAATGTTTTTTATTGTTTTCAGATGGCGGACAGTCCTCAGATTGCCGGTAGCTTCTTAACAAATCCTATTATGTTTCTCAATTTATTGTTGTAATGGAAAATTAAAATTAGAGAGTTCAATTACATTAAAAACAAATAAAATATTTAGTCTGATAGTAGGAATATGTTCAATGTATTCTCGTCTTTTAAAATGTTTTTGCATCGCTTAATAATTAAAGAGACGATTCCCAAATTCCTAGTTTTCATCTGTTATTTTAATTGTTAATATCGCTGTATTAATGAAGAGAGACGTCAGATTTATTCATTTTGAATCTGTTGCTGTTTTCGTAGACTTCCATGCGTCATTTCTCACGTGTAAGGAAGTCGCCGTGTGCCCTCAGTTCATCTGATTTCTTTTTAATGTCGTTATTTCCTAATTTGTGCGGTGACTAATTATTATCGCTAGAGCTGAAATTGGAAACGTAGCGGTACATTACTGGTCCGTGATTGGCCAATCACCTTCGCGCACGACTAAGCCGGCGTGGTTGTAAAGCGCTTGATAGAATGGCTATCGGAACGAGCGGGCGGGCAATTTGGTTTCGCCAGCGCCAGTAATTACCTCCGCACCTGCTTCCTGGAATCTGGAAGGCGAGCGAACTCGGTCGTTGAAAGGAGGCGTCGTTCGGGGCTCTCAATGGCTCTTCGCCTGCCCCTGCCCCTCGCTGGGAATCGAGGGAACCTTTTATTTATTTTTTCTTCCATGCGCGATCCTGCTACCTCTCTCCTAGCTACTGCTTTTTTTATTATTATTACTTATAAGAACATTTTAAAGATTTTCAAAACTCTGCTCACACTCTATATTTGTGTTGTTGACTAAGTGTAATACTAATTAAAAATTCTAAAAATTACATATTTGGGGAAGGAATACTTTGTGGGAGACTTCAAGGGAGTTGCGTTTCTGAAAACTTTGTAAGGAAGGTATAGAAGGGAAATTTATTTTTAATTCGTGTCTGATGAGTGGGATTTCTGCTAATCGGAGAGGGCGTATTCTGGTGATTTGAGGTAAGTTACGGTAAAACTGTGTGGAGAGATACGTGATGTGGTTTTCCACTGTTTCGAGTTGGAAATCATTGTGCAGCTGTTGGTTGGAAATAAACATGATGCATTTGTAATTATATGGAGAAACTAGCCACTGGTGCTCAATTATTTATCGTGCCTTTATCCACTGTGAGAGACAGCTTTCCGTTTTGAAGATTTAATTTCGCCTCAATCGCGTTCACTTCAGTAGGAGCGCGAAGTATTGTATCTATGTTTGCTCGTGCTTTACGGATGCCCTTTTCGTGGTCTTCTCAAGACGCAATGCCGAACTTGTAATCCTTTTCATCGCCCGGTCTCGACCTTACTAATATTTTTATACGCTTGCACGTTTTATACCTTGTTCTCGCCATCCGAACGTTGCCTCTGTGCCTCAATAATAATCGAGTATGTTCTCGTATTTCGACAGTTTGGGTTTTTGTGAACACTGGTGACCCACATGAGCATGTGTTAAAATGTATTCCTTGCTTAATTCATAAGACTGGCGTATGTAGGATTTATTGATCATTCATATTTCCTTGCCTCGTTATGTGTCGAATCGAGTCTAATTTACACTCTTCATCCTTGTTCCGCAGTCACCTGAGCCAATTGTCCTTCTTTGTGTTGTTTAGTGTTTCTGAGCCCTGACAAAAATTGCAGCTAATTGCTTTGGGTTTGAAATATTCAGCCTGCACAATGTGAGAGTTGTTGCTTGAATTAATCCAAGCAGCGTCTCTCTCCGCTCTCTATATTAAGTACAGATCGCAGAAATGAAGCGTGACAATCAGGTCTCCGACAAAGAAGAACCAGGTGGTAACCACCGCGTCTCGCCGCACTTTTTCGCCATCTCACTGCCCTTCCTTCCGCGCGCCGCGCCGCCGCCGCGCCCGCCTCGCCCGCCTCGCCCGCCTCGCCGAGCAATTAAGGCGCATCCCCGGTAATCGTTTTAGGATTATTAAGTCATTGCGTAACACGGGGCAACGTGTTGCTCGATCGGCAGTGGGCGGGGCGGGGGGCGTTGGGCGGCGCGCGCGGGCGAGCGCCTTTGATCGGGGCGCGTGATTACCTCGTTCGCCCATCCGCCCGCCCGCCCGTGCCGCCGCTGCTGCTGCTGGTTTCCGCTCACGGCGCCCTGGTTATTTATGAGCTCCA
This sequence comes from Gryllus bimaculatus, assembly GCA_017312745.1. Lineage (NCBI taxonomy): Eukaryota > Metazoa > Arthropoda > Insecta > Orthoptera > Gryllidae > Gryllus > Gryllus bimaculatus. The sequence continues at coordinate 6,880,098 of BOPP01000047.1, read as the reverse complement.
AGATTGGCTCATAATTGAGATGTCGCCGGGCGCTAAACTAGCAGTACCGCACACGCGGCTGATCCTTCGCGCTCGCCGCACTCGTTGGAAAGCGTCGCCGCGTGAAGCGTTCATGTCGACGGGGACACGTAGAATGTAGAGTGGCAAATGGGGATTGTACAGGAGTATTCCGATAAATCGGACGTTTACTCCTCATCCTGCTCCATATCTACGCTCATTCATTTTTACTTCCTCGTAGTATGGGGGTATGTAATGTAAAGCGAAAAATCGATTTCGTGATATTCATAGAAATACCGTTTGGGGCTCTAACTAAAAAGTTTTTTTTTTTCCTTCAAAAAATGTCAAACAGTCCGTCCATCTTTCCGTCTGTGCGTTCGTCCTTCCAACCATCCGAGTGTCTTGTATCCGCTGGCCGTCTGTAAACAACAGTGAAACGAATCATTTAATTTTTTTTTTTAGATTTCTTTCTGTAGCCAGTAAGAACAGTTTCAATTTTTTTTTCGTAACTGGGCAAAAAATTAAAAAAAATATTTTGCTAGAATAATGCAAGGTGCGCTTTAGATTCATATTACATTAAACTGCTGAAATTTCAAAAAAATGCAAAAGGATATTTTTTTGAACCTGTCCAATTCAATAATAGTCGCTGAAGATTTCTTTGTTAATGCAAACTTTCCTTACACAGTTTTTCAAAATATTAGTAGATTCCGCATAATTTTGTATTAAACCATGCCAAGTTTCCAAAAAGGCCCAATCACACGAGAACCCAAAAACGGCTTCCAAATTTTCTATAAATCGTTAATGCGGATAGCGCATAAGGCTGTAAAGAGCCGTGACATGAGCGATAATTTTTTTTTTAATTACATGTATAAATAATTCTTGCATTACAGGTATTTTATTCTTAATTGCATTTGTAGGCACAAATGCTTGAAACTATATCGTATGAAGTTTCTTGAAATCTTAAAAAAATATCGAGTGTGAATGATCTCAAAATATTACATTTTCAGAAACTCTCAAATGTATTTTTATTAAAATTGCTCCAGTAAGTTTTCATTTTAAAAAGATGTTTTACTCATATTAAGGGCTCCAGTTGGACAACTTATTTATTTAATATTATTCCTAAACATGATAAAACTCTCAAAACCTTTTGGTATGTAAACGTATTCGTGGCTAGTCATCATGAAACTTTTCGTATTTGATTTTATGATCTTTGTAGCATTAGTGCATTGCAAAAGAAGCTCGTAATTGAATTGCGATTGTGAAAAGCACCAGAAGGAGCGGATTTCCCTTGCTGTGCGACGTGTCATATCGTTTGAAGGCGTCCTGAAATTTACAGGGTTGGCAGGCGTGGGCGTGCATTGAGTTCGCAGACGGCACGCATGCCATTCTGGCCGCGCCGCGCCACGCCACCGCCACGCCCGCGCGCGAAAAGCTGAGCGACGCCGTTGCGCAACCGTAAATTAACTACTCTTCCGCCGCTCGCCCCTCCCCCCCTCCCTCCCCCCACCCTACCCACGGCCTGCCCCTCCGCACTCGTGCTCGTCCTCCACCGTTAGCTCACTGGCGCGCGTTGCATGCGCGTCGTCGCGGCCCGGGCGGCTGCCAACATGTGGCGTTAGCGCTGAGCTGCTTGCAGTTCGTCAAGAAATTCGATGCCACGCGGTTCAGATGCCAGAATCAACCATGAGAGCTTAGCCGAGTCTGCATTACTCTCTTGGAACGAGACGAGAAGCCCTGTGCTTCCGTGTTCTTTCGTTTCTTTCCGATCTCTTATGCTTTGTTCCACTTTATTTTATGCTTATTTTCTTCGGTTCGTGTATTATTTTAAGCGTTAAATTTCACATGATTGTTCCCATTTTGTAACTTTTCTGGCAAGCAATGAGTTCTGGCTAGATGAAATACACGACCGAATTTGTTTTCGGAAAGGTGTTTGGAGAAACCGTTATGATTCTAATTCTGTCGCCTCGGCTCGTTAGTTTCAACACTTACCTTTTGACACAATGCTTTAATGATGGTTTAAATAGCTACTTCCTGAAACAATGAATATCAATTCCCCAAATTGTCAGCTTAAAAAAAGAGAAACTCAGGAACTGATCATATTTACGGAAATGTTTTGTTCGTGTACGTAGGGCTCCGTAACTCCTTTCTAAATTTTTCAGAGGGGTAACAACCCCATGCCCTTCCCTTACACACATGCCTACGGTAAGAGAAAATGAATGCTTACATTCTGCACCTCTCCTTTTTTATCACTGAAAAACGTGGTTACGGTGGCTTCCATAGTGCAACCGTAACTGTTAGCGTATCGGAAACGGAGTTCGCCATCACCGGTTCGAATCTCACGTGGATTTCAACCGGCTGAAAAGTCCATCTCTCGCCTTCAGAAGTAACGCCCGGTGTCCCATCTCTCAGATTTGCGGTATGTAAAAGAACCTCAAGCATAAACCAAGCTCCCGTGCAAAATTCTGACCCTTCATCGCTGTAGTAATATCTCCGTCCGTTTGTACGTGTCATTGTGACCTTAGAACTGCCCTGAATCACGCGGTACTAGTAGCTGGTACTGCTGATGGAGTGTAACGAAATTCATGGTTTTCTCATGTATTCAGCGGTAAGCTGCATCGACTCTATACGACGCTACAGGTAGAATGGTTACGAATTATAACGTTTTCGTATTAAACATGACTATAATGCAATTAAAATAGTAACACTTGTGAGAGGTCCTGATATTTTCTTGGAATTCAGCATTCCTGTGTTGTTATAATTGTGAAGTTTAATGTCAGTTAGCTGCCATTGTTAGTTATGTACACGTACTTATCTCATGCTCCTTTTGTAAGCCTTGCTGCATGCCTGTATTTCTTATAAATAAGGTAGCTTCAAAGCGAATGTAGATGGAGTTGGGGCTCTGGATTTTTGCCTGAAGATAGTTTCGTTTCAAACAATATAACCAAATATTCCGCACAAATGTGAATATCTGCAAGACTTCTGCCTGGAACCCAATCAGTTTACAATCAGAAATTTCTCGCCGCCGTAACATTAAAGAATTTAAATTGATAATTTACGTATATAAGGATAACGCATACGTTAATGTTATCGATGTGATGTGTGTATTGGCGAGTCATTCGAGGGTTGTGCGGGCGAGAGGTTTCGGTCGCGAGCAGAGCGTCTGGGCGGGCCGCGGGCTCTGGAAGCAGGCAGCTTGGCGGTGACTCCGTCTGCGCCGGAGGCCTTTCCTTCCCTTTCACCCCTTTCTCTCTCCCCTTTCACCCGCCGCCGCGTCGCCCCGTGGGGTAGCATCGATCGGCGCCGCCTGGCGGAACGGAACGAGACGGGACGGGACGCTGAGCGCACTGGGCCCGAGCAGGCCGGAAGGACGCCGAAAGAAACGGCGGCTGTTGCGTTACGTTACGTTGTGGTAGCCAACGGTCTCTTAACAAGGCACCAACGTGTGGGGCTTGTGATTCTTTCGCGAATAAATACGTTCGTAAGCGGAAATGAAACTAGTACAACAACGAATAAAACGAAGAAAAATGACATTGTGCATTTTAAATGTGGTGATCCGATACCCGTCTCTTTTGGATTGATTTGATATAACATATACGTGTTCACTGAGTAAATGTTGATGTTTCACTTGTAATCTTTGGTATACATTGAAAGTCTAGTATCCCATTAACAAACAAAAAAGTTACAAGAATAATAAACTAATAAAATGGGCTTAAAATTATAGGTCGTAGATTTTCTTCGACTGTAGACACAATTAATGTTTTGAAGTAATATATGTTGAAGATGCTCTTTAATTATTGCCGAATGTTAGCATTGTTTTTTTTCTGTAGGAAAGGTTTCAAATTTTAATGCTACGGAGGTGCAATGTTTATTTGTTTACAAAAAGTTCCATGTGAAATAATATTCTAGATCAAAAATATAGATCGCAATGTTGTTTGTTTCCGTATAATAATGTTTGTTTTCACGAAACAGTGTAAAATATACATTGACAGAGTAAACTTTATTCTTTAACCGATGTGGTGAGAGAAACTTTCCAATATGCATCAGTCTAAAAGGATTATTGTTTTCCGCAAATTTTATTTTTAAAGAGAAATTGCATTTCGTCAATACATTTCATAAAAGAACGCCATCTGAAGATTATTACTCTTAGAGTAGTGTTTTATTCTGTGTTCCTAAGAGTATTGTTTGCACAAGTGACATTTTGCAATAACATTCACCTCTAAAGTGAACGTTCAAATTAAGTAAAAATCTGAAAAAAAAGCCACGTGAAGTTAATTTTTATTCATTTATAATTTTTATACAAGACTTTTTGTCCGTGGAATGTCTGGGCAAGGGAATGGAATGGACAAAGAAATGTAAGCGTTTTCTGCGCACTGTGCGGCGCGGCGCGGCTCCCCGCGTTGTGTCCAGATTCGACTGCGCATTAATCTTCGTTATACGCGAATTAATTGCGCCGACCCCCTTGCTCCCGCGGCCGTCGCAAGTCGGGCGGCGACGCTCGCTGAGCATAGTGGCCACAAACGGCCGGGATGGCCCGAGGAGGGCCGTTTGGGGACTGCCGAGCAAGCACTACTGACAGTATCAAAAGGAGTATGTACCATGTCGAAGAAATAATATATTTACGAGAAATTTGAAGCAATAAGTTGACTGATGTTTGGAATACCAATATAGTTAGTTGTTGTTACAATTAGAATCACTTACTAATTACATAATGTTTCAATCTTGAATTTTTAAATCCACTTTTAACTGTGTTTGGTTCCTCACTCCTTGACCTGGTTGTTTGAAAACGTTAGGGTAAAAACGTCTTGCAATGGTTCAAATTGTTAAGTAAACAAGGCTGAAACAAACCATCAATTTATTTTCCCAGTAATCATTTTTTTGAAACTTTTCAGCACTTTTTAAATCTGGTTATTCAAGTGTTTTTGGTCACTGAATTATAAGTATAATAATAGTGACATCCCCATTGCATTCATGGTATGAAAAACACAAGTTTCATCTCTTTTGGCAGTGTTCTTCTCTACATGGATTCACGAAAAGTGGATATTTTTTTATTGATTTCTTATTGTCTATATGTCATTGTGTTCCGAGTTATAAAGGCCTGATACCGATTAAAGAACTATGTTAAATTTACTGCGTAAAAATTAAAAATGTCAATTATATTACAAAGTATATTTTTTTATTGCAAAGTAACATCGTTTGGTGGATGGCACGACTGTTCATAAAACTGTTCATTTTCTGTGGGCTTCTTGTGGAAGTTTGGGGCTGAGTGCGGCTGTATTGGGGACCGTCTTGTGATGCGAGCGCATTGACGCTTCCCAAAGGGCCTCCGCCGGCTTCTTAGCGGTGACAGAGAGGAAGGATATGGCTCGCGCCTTCCCTGCTTGAGCATTCGCAGGCTGCTAATCTGCTTGGGAAATGAGTACGGGAACGAAAAACGAGATTGTGAGAGATGTGAGGGTGTATACTGTTCCTTCTTCTACATGGATTCACCGAAAAGTTGGATATTTTTTTGAGTGTGGTATTTCTTATTGTCTATATGTCATTATTCCACGAGTTATAGGTGATACCGATTAAAACTATGTATATTTTACTGCGTAATTAACTGTTCAATTAACAAAGTAATATTTTTTTTAAAATAAAAATTTGACAAAGTAAACACGTTTTGATGGCCACGCGCTGTTTCAAAACTGTTCATTTTTCTTTGGGCTTCTGTGGCTTTGGGGCTGGTAAGTGCGCTGTTATTGGGGTGACCGTCTTTGTGATACTTTCGAGCGCGCTGACTGCTTCCCAAAAAGGGCCTCCGCTTGGCGGCTCTTGAGCGGTGGCGAGAGGAAAAGGATTATGGCTCGCGCGCCTCCTGCTTGAGCATTCGCGAAGGCTTTCCTAATCTGCTTGGGAAATGAGTACGGAACGAAAACGAGGTTGGAGAGATGTGAGGGTGTAATACTGTAGTAAGATGAGTATTAACTCAGGTGAGTTGTAAAACGTCTCACTTCGGTTCTCCGAATCATTTTTGCTGGAAAAAACAAATTCATAAATGATTAATGTTATTTTACTATATTTTCCGTTATATAGAGTTCATGTCCATGTGTTTTAGATACTTTTGTTTTTGTATTACTGCTGTCTGTTCACTTCAACCGAACAGATGTGAAATGGTTTCCAGGATTTTCCTGAAGTTTCCACTCACGACACACACTTCTGTTTCTCGTCGTTGTGTTCGTTCGAACCACTAGAAACGTTCCTCTCGGAGCAGGTACTTGTGTTCCGATGAGTTTGAATGACGGCACAAGTGACTTATGTTTTGCCGTTAGACGACGATTTACGTACCTGTGGAATTTCAAGGAATGATAATGTTGTTTGATATTGCTGTTAATTTCCTTATGTATTTTAAAAATGTGTCGCACCCTGTTAATCAAAAATGGCTCAGCTCTCTTATCTTTAAGATGTATATAGTTGAAAAGCACACGCAAGCCGTTGTTCTTACTCTCATTGATATATCAGAAATGTTAATTAGAAGGTCCAGAGTTATTGTTTGGAGGTTAATAATAATAGTTTTCTTTAAATGTGTTACAGATGGCTCAAATTTTCCCTTCACTTTCGTTAATGGTAATCTGCTATTGTGTTATTATTAACTTCAATAGTATTAGTAGTGATTAGTGTTTTAAGTTTTAAGTTCTTGTCGCTATTAACTCTGACAGTGTTCATTGGTTTTTCGAAATCGAATTGAATTTATTATCATAAAATGAAGGGTCTCATAAAGCCGTTAATTTGATTCGATGCTGCCCATTACGAAACCATCATCTTCAGAAAAGCATCAGGAGTCTATGCAATTAAATAGAAAACAGCACAGGTGAATATACTAATCGTCATCCACCTTTCAAAATCGTTGTGCAAGTCTCTCGTAACATTTAAGCCACGTCCACTTGTGTGATAACACCCACCACTCAAATGACGTAAAGAAATTAATGTCTGTGAACAAAACGCGAAGAGCGTGTGGTCAGGCACAATTAACCCCTACTAAAAAAAACAAAAAAAAAACCTCCATTAGGAGGGGTCGCCTCAAAGGCCGTAGCCCCCCACGCGACACTAATGACAGGGGGCGGAGGCAGCGGCGGCATAATCGAGGTAAGCAGGTCATTAAGATTCTTTTGACGTCCCGTAATTAACACCTGGTCGCCGGCGCGCAAACGAGAGCGGAACCGGGGGCAGGCACCACATGACCCGTGCAACCCGATCGGCGTTTGCTGCAAAGCGTGGCTGGGCGATCCGGGGCGAGGAGACCAGGTTGGCTTCGGCAGGAAAGATATCTCAGCAACGCAGGCGCACGTTGGGCAACGCTGCCATCGCGTGCACTGACCTGCGGCAACGAGCTTTCTCCTTGTCCGAGTCCAAATTGAGACGAAACAGAAACTCGAAGGGTTTTCACGGATATCTTTGGGAGATAGAGTAGGCGGATGCGTCAAGGAAAGGGATTATCTGTTGACGTATTTTTTCTGACTCCCTTTGAGTGTGAATTCTCCCATTATGTGTTTTTTAATTGCTGATGTTATTATTATAGTATTTTTGACACGCCTCATGAATAAGCTTAATACGTTATGAAAACTGATGAATTGCTTGTGCGCAAAATGTAAATATCTAGTTATGTACTGCTATTATGTAAATCGATATTCTGTGAATATCGAGGCAAATATATTGAAATTAGATTTCTACTTTTGTGGAATAGGCATGATATAAAAAAGGAGGTTGTGGAACAAAAGCGGCATCAGTTTAGAAAGTGACGAAGAACTCGTGATAAAAAGGGAACCATCAAAATTCATACCTTTTACTCTGCCACGTCGATTCCGCACCTAATTATCGACGTTTTGCGAATAACGAACATTGCGAAACCGTTATTATAAAACGTTACACAATTATTAGTCAGAAGGCATAAGGAAATAAACACCGCTTCGATTCACTTGAGCGAACGATTGAAGCTCGGATGGGGAGAGACAATGCGGTTCTAGGTGGGATGGAGAAGAAAGGGGAGGTCGACGGCCCAAGAAGACTCGAGCTAATTGCTCTTTGCCTAATTGCACAACTGGACGCCTAGATTGACTGTCGAGGAGTTATCTTCTTCGGTCGATGATCTCGAGAGTTCTCTGGACCTCATTTGCAACCTGCAGTCTCATTTTTCTTCCTCGTGTGCCCCTTCTATTATTGTCCTCGCTTTCTCCATTTTCATTTAATCTTGCTGCAGTAGTACTCCGATGCAGATGGTAGGTATCTGTAATTCTATATCGATATTTGATTATGTCTTCCTCTTGTGTGAAAGATCTTGTAGATGACAATCATTATTTGTTGTTTCTACATGTGACTTTTGAATCATTTGCTTAGATTAAAATTTATTTTTGCAATTTAATATCCAATTGGTATTTGACGTTTTTCATCACTTTTCCTTGTGGTATTTTCAATTTCTTTGGTCGTCAACTTTTTTTTTAACTTTCAGGTTGTGTATTTTATTTTCAGGCAGGTGTGCAACCATGGAATAATCACCAGAACGTATAAAATCCTCCTTAAAATTGTCGTCTCCTGCCTCACCCCAAAGAAATAAGAACCTTATTATAAGTAACTCGTTTCTTTGAGCTATTTTGTATAGCTGACAGCGTTATATGACTGTTTAAATCAGGATTGTACTACGTAGTATACAGTTCCTACTAACTACACCAATACAACGTTGGTTACCTCACGAGAAACAATCCACTGTTTACGATGTCATTGCTCGCCGCCGCTTGTGTTGCAGCTGATTTGTATTAATGTAACGTAACGCCGACCCTAGTCTGCTCCATAAGAATTTATTTCCCCTTTGAGAACATGACAATGGGACCCGTGCGCCATTGTATGCGTCATGCAAGACTCGGTAAACGAGGCGGCCGGGTTGTAGCGGGACAATGCGATGCAGTGCACGAGGTTTTTATCTCAGCTGAGATCCGGGAGAGGTGGCTCAGTGCATTAACTGATGTCAGTGCAGTGCCTCTGGCCGAGAGTTCCTAGGTTTGAGTACTGACGGTAGCAGGATTTTCAACACTAGCTTGTCAGCTAGGTCGATTTCAGTCGCTGTCTAGCCGATAATTCTAGAAGCCGGCATTTAGTTTTCCGCTGTTTCTCAGTTCAACGCCAGGAGAATGCCAGAGCAGTACCTTAACAAACGGGCCAAGGACAGCGCGCGATCTCACCTTTCTCTTCCTTGTCCTGTCCTCATCCCTTACACACACACACACACACACACACTAACCACACATGCCGGAAGACCGATCGGGAGCTTTGAGCTCGTCCCAACTGGGGCGGTGTCCCGCTGGTAGGAGATACCTGGTTGGGGGAAACCCCTCTATGCGAGGGGTGGTCGGTGCCGGATCTCATTAAATCCAGCGAGGGTAGATCACCGCCACTTCGAGGAAAACGCATGCACTACACTTACGGGACTAAAGACCTCAATAGTTGGCGCGCCCGGAATCATTAACAACCTACCAACCTACCAGGACTCATTGAAAGCAGCGGCCGGGTTGTAGCGAGGCAATGTGATGCGGCGCACGAGGTTTTCCTCTCTTCTGCGGAACGCGCGCCGCGGGGATACTTCGCGCCGCACCCCGCCCCTCCCTCCCCCTTCGCGTGTCGCCTGGCGCTTTTAACCTCTCCCAAGTCCCCTGACGAATACTAATAAATTTCGCCGGAAGAGGGATTATGACGCCGTAAATTTCTTTTCCCTGCCCGCCGCGCCGCGCCGCGCCGCAAGGTCGCGTGCAAGGAGGGCAAGGTCGTCCAGGAGCCGCTGCGCGCTTCTTCCCAAGTGACTCGCCGCTGAGCCTGGGCCGGTGGCCATCGCCGCCGTGGTGTTCGCTGCGCCCGGGACCGCGGCGGTACAGAGGGGTCACTCTGAAGCCTATTTTACACGGTCATTTTTGCATCCTTTTTTCATCATTTTTTCTGTACAGTAAGTGGATGGAAAAAAGACGTTCGTTTCCACGCAGTATGTTTCGGTGCCGAAACTGGATGAGTGTTTTACACGGTCATTTCTGTCTTTGTACGTAAT
>BOPP01000047.1:6850263-6869777 GCA_017312745.1 Gryllus bimaculatus | reverse complement strand
TACCGAAAAATTAAGCATGCGTCATTTTTTCGTACAAATTACATCCAGTCTGGCCTGTATCTTTTCTGATCCGGCGAAAAATGATGAAAAAATGATCGTGTAATACAGGCTTAAGAAGGGGCCAGATTGACAGGTCGGGAAACAAATAAACGCCATGTAGTGCGCTGGCATTGCAAGAGCTAGTGATGACGCCATTTATAAATGGAGATAACTGTAAACGGATGCACTGGCAAATTGAGCGCATTGGCATAACCTGCAGTGCCAGTTGTGTTGCCAGCGTGCAAAAGCAGTAGTTGTGAAAGCGGCCCCTTCTTGTAGTAATCTCTCTATATTTCGAGTTGAGCTTCGAATGTGTTTGCGTCAGCTGCTCTGCGTACTGCTCCCGTGAGTGCTGCATGTTATAGCGGAGAGGTAGCTGGAATGGGAGATCTGGCGCCGACCTGTACGTCGGCGTGCGGGGGGAGGGGGGCAAGGGGCCGTAGTCCCCTTGGACATTTTGAAAATGTTCTCATAGCTTTATGTAATAAACTATTTTGTTTACGCAAATATGCTCAATCTATCGTTTCTCCTTTTTTAAACATGACAAGTAGGGAAATGGTTTGGCATCAGTTTTAATGGTTTGGAAATGGCAACGGTTTTAATGGTTCGACATAAAATCAAAGTATAGTTTATTCATTTATGAAATCTGGTATGACAAATATGTCAATAAAGAACTTTCGTAAAAGGGGTCCCAAAAATCCTCAGCCTCATCACAAATAAAGCAATTAATATTTTACTTCACTGTAGTAAGTATGGAAGGAATTCAGCGAATTAATAAGTAATTTTTTTTTGTGAGATAATAGTGGTACATTAGGGCCAAAGGAAGTTGAAAGGCTTCGACAGTTGAATATTATGTAGGAAGGAGAGAAGCGTAAGAAAAAATGTACAAAAAATTTCTTTGGGGAAATCGTTATTATACAAATTGCTTCGTAAAACGTGTCTGCCCTTGATAATGTTAGAAATGAAAATACAGGTTTACATAATTTAAAAGTTGTTGAGCTGTCAATTAGCTTTGCCGTGTGGTGATAGTAGTGGCGCATGTGATGTTTCAGGAACGATCTCGTCGTGATAATAATGAACAACTGGTACTGGTTGTGTCTGAAACAATTTCATATATATCTGTAGGTGCACATGTCTGCAGCCTTTCACATTGCATGAACATAAGAGTCGGTTTCGGTACCGTGATTTCAAGGTTCATTCCACAGCAATGGTATTCCAAAACGTAGTGATAGTTTCTTCCCCTTTGTCGAATTTCGTATGTGTTTAACACAAACACCGCACACAATATGAGGGGCCGAAGTCGTAGATTGATCCTAGTTTGATTTTGAAGTACGCTTGTAAGGTTTCTTTTGCAAATGAGGTTATGATTTTTCTCTGATTTTTCTCTATAAAGCTATGACAAACACAGCAAAATTAATTTTCATTATTTACGCAACACCTTTCCATTTTCCTGCACTGAATTACATGTGATAAAAATTCAAAAATGGTAGTATTGATATCTTATTTTCTTGCTTTATAGAACAATCATTATATGTATAAATGAATAATACAAAATTGTGCAAGGAGCTTAGGATGTGCTGACTTGAGCCCTAAATCAATCAAGGAGTTCCTTTAAGTAGATTTGTTGTAATAGATGCCATGGTAATAGTGTAATGGTTCATGCTCACACAGAACATAGTCAAATAAATAAAAATTGAATATATTAATTTTGAAAGAAATGGCATGTAATACGGCTTCATTTTTATAATTAGAACATGTAAATTACTATAAAAACGCCTCAGATTAAAATCACTGTTGACCTGTGTAATGATATTGAAAGTTGACGAAGAAAAACACCATCCATGCGTATTCATGGAGAGGAAATAAAATATACAGTAACTTAATTTTTAGTATCGAGGGCTTTTTAATTTGGTCAATTATTGGAAATGGAAATCTGGCATGAAATTGAAAGGTTCAGTGAGAGATAAACGTAATCCGCACCAATGCAGTTATGCGGTACAGCTCATTTACGTGTGGATGGCGAATATAAAATTTATTGGTGGCCCAAGTAAATAAGTGTAGAGCATTACACTGCCACCTGCCGAGAAAATGGAAACCTTCCTATCAAATTGGAAGGAAGCTGCTCCGAGACCATCAGCGTAGGCTCAACTTCAATTACTCCAAAATCTGGCACATGACTAACAACCTCCTTCAACAACGCAGGCAGCAATACTGTGCGTCAGGCTTCGAAAAATCGAATGAAAACGTAATCGACGGTGGATTTACGATTTTCGAGGTCTCAAGCTAAAATATTTTCAAGGCCCTCATTTTTACTATCAACAACAACAGTTTATAGATGGGATGTTTTAAGTATTATTATATAGTAAATATAATTAACCTTTATATTAAAAATTAATTTCAAAGATACCTTCAAATTTTATTCAAAATTTTAGACTGAAAATGGATAAGAATCGTGTCTATATAAATGTGTATGTTTTCATATTTTTTTAGCAAATTTGCTATCTTGTCGGCCCCTTGGATTCTGAGGCCCCAAACAGTAACTTGTTTAGCTTAACGGTAAATCCTCCACCAGAAGTAATTTTGTGTAATTGCTCGAAGTAGTGTTTACCTGTACTTCTGCTTTTTGTTGTGCGCTCGGACGTGCCGTGGTAGGCGTTATGATCCTCTGTCACGCGAGTGATGGCGGGCCGCCGGCACGCCTTGTCCCACAGACCCACTGCGCTTGACCCCTTTGCACGGGGACCTCGAGTGCAAACGAGCTACGATGCCACTTTTCTTCCTAACTAGGAACAAATCTACTGGTACAAATTTGTAACAATACAAATCGTTATGAGTTGAGTTGTTCATGTGCTTACTACTTGCTGAGACGGGGAGGATTAATAATATCCTTTGTTTGTTATTTAAGGTCGCATCAACATATTGGTCATTAGCGACCACTATTGCTTGTAACGGTATGATAACTATGAGGATGACACGATATGATATTGATAGGGGGTGAGAGGGCGAACAATACAACCATGCCCGAGGCGGGACTCGAAGCCGCGATCCTTCAGTTCGAGATCCCTACGCCGCTACTGCCTTCAAGATCTCGGCCATCCGATTCATTTGTCAATTTGTTATGCAAAACGTGGTACTTTGAAGTAATCAGGAATCTTTCTTGGCTAGTCCCTGATCGTATATTATTGTATGAGAATTGCGTGGATTTGTTAATTAATTTTAATAAATATTAATAATTACTTTAAATCTTCACACTTGGCATTATTTCCCAATGTCGGCAGTTAAATAGAGTTGAGAAGTTTCCGAGGTGTTGTTCATCTAGTTGGAGGGTTTGTGTTAGTGAATAACGTAAAGGAATATAAAACGAATTAGCACGATCATGGAGATTGTGCTTTTTGTACAATTTCTATCTTCCACTCTGGGATTAATTTTGAGAACGGTAGTGTGGGATAATGGAGAGATGGTTGCGATAAGGAGTTGATGGAATTTATTTATTTTATCTTCGAGGACAAATGGGGATCTGGAGTGGTAGGTGTGTTCGTGTCTGTCGGGATATTAAGTTTCCAATTTTTTGGGTAAATAAAAAGATCTGATAAGTGCCATTTTTATAATACATCCAGTAACATAAAATAATCCTACTACGTCAGTTCTTGTTTCGTGTCGGAAAAGCTATCAAAAGATGTTTCTTTCTTGATGGTTTGTTTGAGTGTCTTAGCTATTATCACGCCAGAACCTTATTTGTGTTCATTGTAGTTACTTATTGGGAAATAGCACAATGGCAGAAATTTAAGATGAGCGATTAAACAGCAAATTATTTTAAGATGTTTTTATTTGAGTATTTTTAAGAACGTTATTAAATTATAATGTTAAACCAATGCTGATGTTATTGATGAAGCATTTCATTTGATGTTTCAATTTTTGATGGCCATATGAGAACAATATTAATTTCTGGTAACTTCAAACTACAATTGAGAATGTAATCTTCTTTGAAGTTCGTAATAATTATTTTTGATTGTTTTATACGCCTTAAAAAAAAAACATATTCGAACACCGGCCAATTTGAGCTATCAGAAATAGTGTATAGTTCGATTAATGGCGTCTCTGAAATGCAATGAATGTTCTGATGACTAAACAAATAGCAAGTGTATGCTCTTGTAAAAGGCGACTTTATTATGAGTCTATCGCTGTTGAAAGGTCGTGATAGAGTTCCAAAGCTATGTCTCGATGTTTTTAAATATATTCAATCCGCACAAATGAATATAGTAGAGTCGCGGTAATCCGAGCCTTGCTAATCCGAGATTCCGTGCAATAGGAGATAAAAAAAATAACAAAAAAAAATTTAAAACAAACAAACTTGATGTGCGCCATGCCACGAGCGGCGATGATCAAGAGCTGGCTCTCGACGGATTGGCATCACTGCAGAAAAGGTCACGTGTGCGGCAGTCTGTTCCAACGTCAGTCTTTCTGCTACATTATTGTGATAGGTTTGCGCTTGTGTATATGTATACATGTATGTATCTGTAATTTTATTAGTATCTTCACATTAAGTTTGACTTCGTTATATGACACAATGAAATTGAAAATTCCGTTTTGTATTTTCCTTTTTTTTCGTGTAATCTGAGGTACCATTAGCGTCGATTAACTCGATTTAGCACGACTCTACTATAATATTTTTGGTGAAGCGTGATTGCAGCGCAGTGTTCCGTGAACTTTTACGATCTGAGGTACGAATTACGATCTGGGGCGGTATAAACACTTATTCTGCGTAGCTTCGTAAGATACCTGTTCTTTTAGCGGCGTCCCTGTAATGCTTCCCCTCAACACGGCCTCTTTTACGAGCGATCAGCCCTAACAGCTCCATCACCCGCGGCGCGGCGGGGGCGCCCTGAGGCTATCGTTCGCCCTCCCCCGCGCAGCTATCTCTCGCGACCGACCGCGCCCCGCATCCCTGACTCGGCGGGCACGTGGCGCCCTGCGGAGCGCGGGGGCACCTCTTATAAAACAGCCACGTGGGAGCGCCCGCAAAGCGTTTCCGGGAATCGCGACGCGCAGCTCGTTTGTTCCGTTTGGCGCCCGCCCGCGCTGACAGGCTGTCTGCACCAAGCGCTTGGTGCGACGGCCACCCTCGCTCGCTGATCATACGTCCTCTCCTCAGGCTCAAGAAGACCGAGACGGTTGTAAGCGCATCATTTTAAATTTTTCATTTCCTCTGCGGTAGGGTTTTGCTGAGGAATTAAACAATGGTTAATTTCTTTGAATGACATCCCTTTTTTTACTTTCTCGGGTAAATGTTATGCAGCATAGGGAAACTTATGTAATGCTGCAGGAAAAAGTCCTGACTTTTCAACGGAAAAACGTGTAGACGAATGGAGTAGTCATAATTCACGTTTTGCGGGATCTTGACGCCGGGAAAGTGTTTTCTTTTTTCAATCACTCTTTCTCTCTGACCATTGGTTCGTCTGTCAGTCCGTATGCCTGTCCATCCAGACATATGTCCCACCGTCCTCCTCACTGTCCGCCCATCTCTCTGTTCGAGCGTCTGCCCATTTGAGAATTGCACAAATCCTAAATTGTGCAAAGAATTTTTCACTGAAATCGGTATTCCCCGTTCGTTCTGACTGTTGTCACGACAATTGGAATTTGAAACGGATGTTTTTGGAAGTCCTTATGTGAGCATTTAGAACACTTTTAAGAAATTTTCTCAAAAATGATTCCAAATGAAGTCAACGATCTGCTTGTAGAAGACTTGGCTCATCCGCTGTTGACATCTGTAGGTGCAAAGTGCTTCCGAATATGTCATAATACGCCGTAAATAAGTTTAAAGAACGAATAAATAAACTAATGAGAAATATCGTATTGTCTGTTTTACGATGTAAAGATAAAATTTAAGAAAAAAAATTGGTTAATGGTGTCAGTGCTTCCTCAAGACGTTGCTGATTTTAAATAATAATGTAACGAAATTTATTTCATCACTGTAACTACTATATTCTGTATGTGAATTAGAAATGTTGCTAAAATTAAACAGATAATTTTAAAAAATGAAACGTAAAGTCACGTGAAGTTCGAAGTCCAAGTCAATTTTTGTATTACGCTTTTATCATTTTACCTCCAGAAAGTTTTAGTTTTGAGGCACGCGAAATCTTGTCGAATTTCATATCGATGCATGTAATTGTAGAAATAACCTCTTCGCAAATAATATTAATTACCCATACATGTTAAACATTTCGATTATTTTCCCTCACTTCCCCTTGACCAACAAATCTCTCAACACATGGCCCCACACCACGTGTCACAAACAAAAGTTCATATTGATTACCCTCGATAGGAGTATTTTCTATAGTTCACAAAACTTTATTTGTGCAAACATTGTGTCTACAGTTGCATATACCTCGAGAAAGAACTAAGTAGATTCAAATGTATCTTACAACTAATAAAAATATCCACATTTTACGTAGACATTCCATTAATTCTTGCAAATGAAGAATTTTTTTTATGAATGCTATATTTTAATGTTCCCCCCTGACTGACGTTGAGGATATTCCTCGTCACGCCCGTTTCGCGCCGTTTCGGACCACTGTGTGGTGCGGCTGTACATTCTCGGGCGTCACTGAGTGGGAGGTCGGGCGGCAGACGTGACAATGAGTCACTTTGGTGTTAGCTGCCCATCTTCCTTGCCTGGCAGATGGATCACTATCACGGGGCAGTAATCTCGGTGTTATTATACCAGTGTTTTCCTGCTGCTGTTCTTGCATTTTTATACGTCCCGTTGTTATGATTTGGAAATCCGTAGTATCACGCAGTCATCCCGTAGAGAGTGTTTTGAAAAGCTGTATTACGCAGAGGTCGACTAAGAAAAAGTCTCGTATGTCAATTTTTATTGAATTGTGAAATAGAAATATATTTCCACTAGTGTCTGCAGTATTATTTTCGTTTGAAAGAAGCTAATGGCTAGGTCTAGAGCCGACAGAATGAAATTACCTGTTTCGTTAATTCAACGTTTGATTTAGTTTTACTTAATTCACAATACTAGTGAATGGCTTAGTTCACACGATCTTTTTTCACTTCCTGGAGGAAAAAATAGTATCTCTGATTATAATATAAATATTGAATATTCGCTGAGAGAGTTGCGAGTTCTTGAATGTGTATTTCATAACTAAGTATAGGACTCGAATTTGAAGGGAAAAAATATTACATTTCCAATATATAGAAGTTTGTTAGTTGATAAAAATGATTTGTTTTTCTACGCTTGCTCAGATCGTCAAAGTGAATACGGACTCTTTGTTGTTCTCTCACCTGTTGGAGCCCTCTCCACTTTGAAGGCTGAGTGTTGTTTTTTAAAAAAAGCGCGAGAACTTGATAACAGGGACAAATGATGGCAACATGCCCCATCATTCATGGCAAGTTCTGTCTGTCGCCTCGAAGTGAAAAGGGGTAAGCTTCGCGTCGGTCGATTTCTCTCTGGCTGTCGAAATTCAGACAGCTCTTTTCGGTCCGATGCGTCGAGATGAAAACGCTATTCAAAGCTTTTGTGGGCGCGCGCGTCGACCGATGTGATATCTCTTTGCATTCGAGAAATCTGGGTTCGCAATCAAAGCTCCGTCCGACCTATTCGATGGCCCCCACAGACCTCTTTTCGGTTGACGCCGAAGAATTACGTTCAGGAATATGGCAAGAGTTCAATCTAGGCTTCTCTTTAGCCGCGTGCCTGGAGTCCAGCTAGCGTTTCCGAGGAAGCTTGGAGGGAGGGAATATCACACGAGTTTTCCTCTTGTGGAGGAAAAAAATCCGCCACAGTCAAGTTTGCACGTACTTGGCTCTTGCTTGTACGAGGAAAGTCACTCGTCTATTCCAGGACTAGAGCTAATCTGTTCTTCTAACTGAGGAGGATTGAAAGGGGGTCGGATATTTTTCTGGATTGAATATTTCTATTTATTTGCATTGAACGTTTACATTTTAATATATTTATTGTATCATGCGCAAGCAACTTTAATTTGACATAGGCAGTGTATATTAATTTGTAATTACAATTTAACTGAACAACACAGTTAAAACTCCTCTCCATGTCTGAAACACGAGGAAAGACGAAGTCATCTCGGGCGAGGAATAGTCTGCTCGATGAAAGTAGTACAAACCTCGTTCATTTAGTTCAAAAACATAAACAGATGGAGGTACCTTAAATTATTATTTCATTTTTTTAAATTTTACAAAATTGTGGTTTGGGAAATTTTTCACTCATGAACAAAAGGTCATAAACATAAAACCATCGAGCACAAAACATAGATGTTAAAAAACAACGGCCTCAATTCATCGGTGTTTAGAACATCAATGTTTGTATAGAAACTGATGTTTTGAAAATATGGGAATCTATATCGCTTTCCTAGTGTGGAGGAAACAATAGTTTTACGAATTGGAGAGGTTCGTTCTTCTTCCCCGGCGTGGGCGTAGTCTGGCGTGGGCGTAGTGTGGCGCGGGCGAATGTTGGCGCGGCGAGTGTGGCGCGGGGAAGTGGGGCGGACAGAAGTGTGGCGCGGGCGAGTGTGGCGCGAGCGAGGGTGGCGGAGCAGGTCGCGGGCGAAGGGTCGGGCGGGCGAAGGGTGGCGCGGGCAAGGGTGGCTCGAGGCGAAGGGTGGTTCGGCGAGGGGGCCGAACGAGGGCGTAGAGCAGGTTGGTCGTCCTAGCGCATGGCCATGGCTCTGCGTCCATAGCGGCGGCGGTGCGCGCGGAGGAGGCCACGCGGGATTTCATGAAATATTAGGCGTCGGCTCCCAGAGGCAGAGGCGCAGGCGGGGCGCTTTTGAAGGGCTCTCGGCGTGCGAAGGGCGCGGCGGGCGCCGAAAGGCCTCCAACGCTCACCATGAAAAAGATGGACTGCAGGCGGGGAGGGCGCCGCGAGCGCTTTTTCTCATTCTCCTCCGCCCACGCTCCTCACCTGGTGCGCCTCTCTCTCTCTCTCTCTCTCTCTCTCTCTCTCTCTCTCTTTATCTCACTCTCACTCTCACTCTCACTACACGCTTACACACAAAATAAGAGACTCTCTCCCATTTCGCTATTTTTATCTATACTCCTTCTCCCTGACCTTGTTTCATCTCTGCTTCTTTAATTTTTTTTCTCTCCTTTGCTTGTCTTCTCCCTTGACAATACACGCACCCGCTCCCTTCTCCTGCTTGTCGCCTTGCGGATCCCACTCAAGGACGTCTCTTTTTTACCCTCTTTTGATAATTAATTTTTATCAGCGTTTCCTCACAAACTTACTCATTGCATTGTTGGTTCTTCCTTAACATCCCTATTCCATTTGTTTCAAAATTCTGTCTACCATATGCTCTTGTGTTTTACATCGCCTTCTCCATGCTCACTTTGTCGTTCTAGTCTCCTCGCCACGTTTGCACTCTGTGCACGCGAAACTAATATCACCACATTGGTGTGGACTCTGAAATCGTGACGGTAATCAATAGTAAACGTCACGCATCGTAGTGTATATACAATCTTGATCTCTCCAGTTTAAGCAATCAGAGAACAGTGGATCACGCTGTGTAAAGAAAGACGAATTTAGACGAGGGAGTAGAAAGTTCAGTTGACAAGGGTTCCTTACAAGCAGGATTATTTACGCAGGCTGAGGAATTGTTTGCACTGATAGCAAGATTCCTCATGCTCGGTGTGTACGGTCTTGAGCTCGTGACGCAACGCCGTGGCACTAATTCTACGACGAGGGCGCCTTTCCGTGTATTCCGTGCAGAACGGCCATGAAGGGGGTGGTCACAAGTATCGTGTGTGTGATAGCGCTTTTGTGGTCGAGCGCTTTCACAACGGTCGATTTTCCGATGTAAAATCTCGCCACTTCATTATTTCTTAACTCTTGTAGGGAGTTCAGGCAACTTCTTTGTTGTAATCAATTACCCGAATTAAGAAGAACCAGGCGTTTTCGTGGATGAACTTTTTCACGAATTTTAATTCTTGGTGTGGAGCAAAATAACAATTACAGTATATTTAATAGTAAATGCGTTTATTTACTTTTAAAACAATTGCGAAACAAACAATTCGTGAAGTTAATCGCCGTTCAAGCGCTTAAAGAGAGACCGATGTTTTAATGGCTTAAAGAAATTTAAGAATACGAGTGTTTATTTAATTTGAGTGAGAAAACAATTTGTTCTAGATCGCATGCCTCATAAAACTTGCTAACGTCCCTGGATGACCGATTTTTTTGTCAGTTTCCTTGTGCATTGACTTATATATCACTTCCATTGGTTACCGGTTTACGCATGTGATAATATTTACTGAGTTTTCATTATGAATTTTTCTCTCATAATCATTCTGATTCTCAGAAACAGTTGAAGGATTGTCAATATTTTGCAGGCTTGTTAGCTTAGGTATGGATCCCATATTTTTGAAATGAAAAACCAGACTCTACTCAAATTTATGATTGAGGAGGAAAGTGTCAATATGAAAGAAAATACCATTATTCAGAATACTTTATTAATGCAGAAATAATTTGCTTCTTTCTGTTTACATCTGTGCATTATGATAGAAATGAGCCGCCTATTATAAAACTAAGACTACATAAAAAAAGGTGAAGCACATCATGGCAGATGTACATTCCATTTTGTCTTTGAAATAGTCAGTAGTTTCTTTTATAAATGGAAACCGAGCCTTTACATTTTCAGTGCAAACACACTTTTACAAGGGCATTTTGTGGCCTTTTTTCTATTAAAATAAAATTTTATTAAACTGCCCGAAATTATTTCGAATACGAACACCTTAGCACTCATTTCTAAACATGCGAACGAAAAGGAATTACACAAAAGGCACGAACACATCTTTCGAACGAATCGTCGCCTAGTTGACCAACACTTTATTGGGAAATTGAAAGTCATGAATTCAAAATTACCGAACATTTTATCTGTGTATATAGACTTTTTTGTAGTTACTAACCCGGGACATTTTCGCCTTCGCGAAATGAATCCCTGGCTCTCCGAAGAAAAACCGGGATCCCCATGGCAAACGGTCCGTGCGGTGCGAGCGAGAGGCGAGTGCCGGGTGCCGCCTCCGCGTGACGTGGCTCCTCCTCGTGTGGAACGCCCTCAGCGCACGTAGGGTCTCCTCGAACGCCGCCGCTGCCGCCCCTAGGCGCGCCACTCGGCCGCGCCGCGCGTAATGAGGTGTTCCACAAGGGCGCCTCTGCGGACGACGGCGCCTGTGCTCGCCCGCGCGTCTCTCGGTGCGTTCCAAGGAGGCAGGTGTACCCGGAATATTGTAGTTTCTGGACCGTCGTGAAGATATCGCGGCTGTGTTTCTCAGTCCCGGGAACGTGTACTCGGTGTTAATGACACATTCGTGTACACGCAATTAGTAATTTTGACGAATATGTAGTGGTCAGCCCTGACAGACCAGCATTGAGGAAGACCACGACGAGATAGTCGCAACGTCGACAACACAGCCTTCGACGCGGCGTCACCCGAACAGCCAAGACTTTTACATGATAGAATATTGAAATGTTATTTACTTCGTATCTGTGGCTTGTTTTGGGTCGTGCATGAAAAATTGTTTAATACAAAAAGTATGAAAGCGATACATTTTGAAGCTTCAGAGTCATTATGATTTTCAAGTTTCCAAAACCAATTTAAATGTACGTATGTCCTTCTAGTGAATTTACAAGGTAAGCCTTGGTCTTATGTGTCAATTATTTAAAATATATACATATTTGAGCGCGTCACATTGCTTGACGTAAACGGAAGGAAACCTACCAGGAATGTAGAAACGAGGGTAATTATCAACTCAACTAGATCAATTTGGGGCTAGATCTTATTCATACACCATTTATTGTGTAAATCTTTCCCTACATTGCATGCTTACAACGAACGCTATAATGAACGCAATGAAATTCATGAATGCGAACCAATGATCTGATTCGTATTGCAGTCACATACGTGAAATCTCCCTCGTATCCTCAGCAGCGCACTCTTTTCAACATTCAAACGGAACCAGTTGAAAGGTTACGGGCGAGCGCGTTAGGCGTTAAGTGTTCATAATGCGTTCCCGAGAATAAACGCCGGCCAGCGGCGCGAGGCGGACCTGTTGAAGGCGCCTGTCGTCTGCCCTTTGGCGCGCGCCAAATGTCACCACCTCGGGCGGCGGCGGCGGAGGGGGCGGGGCCGGCGGAGCGCCGTCCTTTGAGAAGGCCACGTCCAGAATGTCGCCTCGGCGGCGCGCGCCCCGCCCACCGCCCCCGCGCCGCCACCAGCGCGCGCCCGCCGGCCGCGCCACGGCGCCCGCCGCGCCCCGCCGCCGCGCCCGCCGCCCGCCGCCTCCGCCCGCCCCCCCGCCCCGCCCCCCGCCAGCCCCCGCCCCGCCGCCGCGCATCTGTGCGTGTAATTGACGCAGTACGGCAACACGAGCAGGGTGCTTTTTTTTCATTCAATTTTTTTCTTCTTTTTGCCTTTTTCTTTTTTATTTTATTTTTTTATTTATTATATATACTGGTGATCGCGACGCGTCTCCGCTGTTGGAACCGCGTGTTTCGTGTCCGGGGTTTTCAATGAAGCTTTTAGGATGTGAACTCGTTTTATTCTTCGGAGAAGTGTCACGTGGTGTGGGAGGTAAGCGAGATAGAGGACGGTCCATTAGTTACATTTGAAGTACAAATCTGTTCCAGGAAAACGTGTGCCCTGTTTCAGGAAAAGGTTGCAAGATATAGACTTTAAACGAAAAAAACAATATCAGTAATGAGGAATTACATTTTAAATCAGTGAAAGAAGGACATGTTTGTTTTTCAATTTCACATATTTTCTGTTTTTATTATATTTTTCCCCTTTCGAGTGTGAGTATGAATCAATAACCGAATTTGTTGAAAAAGAAGAAAAGACTTCTAACGTCCACTCATGGACTGTGTGATTGCTAAGGTATGTGCAGTACCGTTTTTAATTCATGGGCTTCGAAATGCAAAGAAAAGTAATTATTTAATAATTTGGGTTGTGTGTCGCAAAGGACGCGTACACTCAATACCATTAACACTATCCAGAAAGTGGGCATTGCTTGTGAATTCTTTAAACCGATGTCCTCCTTGCCTGACCTTCAGCTCGTGTCTCGACAGTCGCGTTAACGGCAGCTCCACACATTCGACAATGGGAGGGAGTCGCGAGTGACTGCTTGCCCACCCAGAGAACCCGAGGTCCTCAGCGAATGTTCGCTTCTTTTCGTGTGTCCTGGGTCAGACACGCTACGAGTACGAGGGTGAGCACTGAATCTTTGTATCACGACAAATAACACGCTACCCGACCACACTACACGTGGCCTGGCGAGGGGTCGCTCACCACTTACCGAATGCCGAAAGGGTGGACCGCCATTAGTCTTCGCGATTTGCGTCGGCTTGTGATTCGCGCAAAGCAAGAAAAAAAAATACGAAAGAAAGAAAACGAAAACAACAACAAAAAACACGTGATTCGGGATCTATTTCAATCTATAATGGGGAGGTGCTTTTAGCGTGCGGCGGGAGCCTGTGATTGACGGCGGTTAACGCGCCCCCCTCCCCGCGAGGGCTGGGAGGCAACGCCCGCGCACAAGGCGGAGAGGGGTGGGCGGGACGCATATGGGAGAGATTAAGCGGCGCTTTTGCGGGGGCCCGCGCTGCGCATCCAGCCTGCGTGATGGATTAGCCGCCGCCGCCGCCGCGCGCCGGGATCTTGCGGGCTTTCCCGTAAGGAGCGACGCGTTGGGCGTGTTTGCAGTCTTTGTTACGCGAGCGCGTGTGTGGTAAAATCAGTGCACACACGCGAACTAGAGGGAGGCTGGAAGAACGTTTCGTGTGAGAAATGGCTATTAGAATCGCTGGAAAATAATAACCTGTTAGGAGAGCTGTATAAAGAGTAACCGGTAATAGAAAGTAAAGATGGCGAGCATGTATTGATGAAATACTTTGCATGCCTTGGTAATTTATTGTGCGTTAATTAAGATGTTCTTTAAGAATTGTCAGTTCTCGCTCTTATAGAATTTTTCTGGAGTGAAAATTTAATCTTTTGGTAGTTATATGCGCAATTATTACGAGAGCCGTAATCATTACATCTTAAAGTGATGAATTAAAAATGTAGAATTTTCAAATTTGCTTCCATTTCATCGTCTTGCCTATTAATCATTATTTCATTATCATCATTCGCATCAATTTCGAATGTAAACCACCGGTTAATGTTTATTCAACATTTTTTTTACAATTATTATTAAATTGTGTGCAAATATGAAAATAATACAGTATCACTGATTACTTCGTGCATTGTGAGAAACTGTTTTCAATAAAAAATTAATTGAAAAGCAAACGTTCATTTACGTAAGTAAACTAGAAATTAACTACTACAGTTTTTGTACTGCCATTTCTTGATTAAATAAAAAATATTAGTTAATTGAGTTTCCAGTTTGTTAGAAACAAGTGTATGGTATTCCTAATTAAATTTCCTGGAATAGTGTCTATTTGTGAATCCAATATCTGTGGACAAACACGTAGTCTGGCCAATTTCATTACGTTTTGTTTGGAATTGCGTAGTTCTTTTTTTAATTTAATTTTATGACTGTATATTATGGTGTCTCTTATTTGATCAAAAAAATATTTTGTGAAGATTTTTCTCATCGCATCCCTCTATTCTTTCGTTTTGGCCATACCGGAAAGCGAAATATCAATAGAATGTCTAACCGTGCTGAACACGTTTGACGTTTGGTAAATTTATGTTGGAGTAAAAGTTGTTAATAAGTTGTGTGTAAATTAATGTTACAGTTGAATACATTTTTGATTGTAAAATGCATAACCATTTTCAGATTTCTTGTTTATACTATATTTTCAATGTTTACTTCTTACAATGTTTGTGCAGTAAAGTTCTTGAAAACAACACTACACCAACTTTCTTTGCCCGTTGCTCTTCTCTGACACATTATTGAGAACACCTAGTGTCCATTTTTCGTAAAAGAACAATCTTTGCACTTTGTTGTTTGGTTGTTTTACTCTCAAACATCTTACTAAAAGCTTTATTAATTTATGGTAATTACCTGTCGGTGTTTATTTATGATATTCTCACTTATAAAAATATATCGTTTTCTTTCAAAATCTATCTCAGTGAAAAGCGCCACCATATCTTTCTAGCCATTTTGAAAATTATTGGCATTGTCACTTAGAAGTTTTTTAAAACGTTTAAAGCGTCCTCTGCCATAAGTGTTGGATCCAGCCATATCTGCTGTGCTATGCTGCAATCTGCCTTACCTGATGTCGAATTAGTTCAGTGAGAAAAAACGCTTAAAAAAATCTACCCAATATCTATCCAAGTAACACTCACTGTCTAATAAACCGCTAGGCGCTTGAGTTAGTTGCGTCTCTGCAAATCATTTTCATATTTTCTTCTATACCCCAAATGCTTAACGCGTTCCAAACAGTTTTTGCTTGTTCTTTACCATTTCGCAATAACTAAGAACTACTCATTCTTCTCCAAGTAACAATGATTGCCAGTTTTTCTTTTATACGCCTGAGATTAAATGTGGGAAACATTTTCTTATTCCTGAGAATAGGACGAGCTGCAGGATTACGTTCTTGAATGCGGACTTAATTGATTCGAAACGTTCCCCTTCTCCTCAGTCTCAATCGATGAATAGGTTAATTAGAAAGCCCTTCACTCCTGAAAAGTTATTGTGGCCAAGTGCTTCTGCTACTGCCTGAAGAAAGTACACTAAACTTCTTACATTCAGCTATCAACTAGCAAAGCAGTTGCGAATTCTGACGTAATGAAATATTTGGTATCCCTCTTTGCAGCTTTTCGCACTGATAGTATGTTCGCACTCTGTAACGTCTCGTCTGCAATCTCATCTTCGCTCATTTCATTAGAACTTCGAAACTATCTGAATCTTCAGATGATGAAAAAAACTGTACAGCTAATGGAGATGATGCATATTGATATTTCTCTGTTCTAATTTTCTTTGGTTCTCACTTTCCTATTTATCAAAGAGTTTTCTGTCGACTCTTGGAAGCCCATTGGTTGCCTGTTCATCTTCACTGTCTCACAGTAAAAAGGGCGCGCATTCTTCCAACTTGTTTAATTCTAAAGCATTGCCTTGTGCGACACCAGAAGGATGGTCTTTTTTTAATATACCTGTCTTCGGTTCTTTGTAAAGATAGTTACTTCTTTTGGTGCTCTTTTTGTGATTTTCTTCGTTCTAATGGATGTTGATTACGTTCCGTGAACAAGGATGATTAGCTTTCTTTGGAATTTTTATTTTTCACAAATATCATATAGGCTACTCATCAAACACTATATTGGCACTCCCATTGGCAGACCAATTTTCCGGATGTTATAAAATAAATATTCCAATGTTTGTCTGTTGAGTCCATTGTCTTGAAAACTCGAATTCAGGAGACCTGCGAAATGCTAGATAAGCGACCTAGAATTACACGAGAAACTATTGAAAATCAATCTAGGACTGACGGTTGTTTTTCGTGTATGTGGGCGTTCAGTTCGGCACGGGTGAGATAGCCTTCAATTTAATATAATATCATGAAGAGTAATGTTAGAATTCTCCATTAATGAAAATGGAAAATGTGCTTTCAGTGATACTAAAGTCGGGGGGTGAGGAAGGCTCACCGTACTGTACATGTACAATATTTGCAGGAGAGGCAAAATCATTTTATTTATTTTTTGAAATCTGGCGGGTGAATTTGGTGTGAGAGAATTTCGGAGGCAGAGTGGAGTGAAATTTCACCTCTTCAGAAGTACGAGTGTTTCGGTAATCGAAGCAACCACATTGCAGAACACAACTTTTTTCGCCTACAACTCTCTCTGTGTGGTCACTTCCTTGTGAAATGTATTTCGTGTCTGGCAAAATCGTATTTTGTGTGGCCGTAAAAGATATAAATTGGCCCAGGATAAGATATGAATTGGGCGTGATCGTTTAAAGGTCATTGATCTTAGGATATGAACGAAAATTGCTTTACGTAAGTCGATGCTTGTGCAAGAAGTTTCATTTTACAGCATTATTATGTGCAAAAGACGTGAAAATAAGCTAAAAGATACAATACTGGTGAACGGGAAGGTTGATATGTGTTGCGATGCTTGAGATTATCACTCAGGTTTCAATTTAAAATCACTAACAAAGAAGAATCTATTTATATTAATTATTCTACTTTTTATTGTACAACACAATTCAGTTTCATGTGCCATTACAAATTACCAAGAAGAAAGAAAACATCATAAAGAGTATTCTCATTATTTTATCTTTGGTTATATATTTTTATAGGTAAGACATGATGAATCAATAGTTGAGTGATTGGCATTTTTTACATTCTGAATGATTGCTCCAATGTATGATCTCGTTTCTATAATATCAAAACAATTTCTTTTTTTACCTTCCCGGGGCTTATTCCAGCTTCAGGGGATGACGAATTCAGCTATCCAAGCCGGATACCCACCATGTCCCATATATTAACCACATTTTTTCACTGGGTACACATACGGGCTCCTCGGTCTGTGTGGTCAGCAGACTTTCAACGTCTTGCGCGACAACATGCATGCATGAGAGACAAGAGACCAACAAGCATGACAAAGGTGGGAGTCGTACTCGCGACCCTTCGGACCGAGGCGCTGAGTCAGCACATGCTCTATCCACCTCAGCCATCCAGGTCGGCCTGTAATGTCAGAACGTTGATTCATAAAAATTAAAAATAAAAAAATAAATAAAAAAATACAGGAGCCCAAACGAGCGCCTTTCCGTCTTCAGAGTTGTATGCAATTCGTGCTTTAAATGAAACTTTCAATGCGTGCGTTAAGAGCATATGAGGCGCCCTACACTTTTGTCTGCGATGAGCATTTCACACACACACGCGCAGACACACCACACACGCACAGACACACACACGCAGACACACACACGCAGACACACACAACGCAGACACACACACAACGCAGACTACACACACGCAGACACACACACGCAGACACACACACGCAGACACACGACACGGCACAGAACACACACTGCACACACCACGCAGACACACACACGCAGACAACACACCGCAGACACACACACGCACACACACACCGGACACACACACACCCAGACACACACACACAGACACACACAGACACACTGAGTGTTGAAACTCCGCCCGCCCTCCGCCCGGCGTCGATCATTCCCCTTGTGAGTCAGCCGAAAAGCGTGGGCCTTGGCAGCGAACGGTGTCCCCACACCTTGCCGCCCGCGCCGCGTCGTGCAGCGGGAGCCGGCGCCTTGTGAATGGAGCGCGGGTGAATGGTTCCGGTTTGCTGCGGCGCGTGACTCGTGCTGCCCCCGCTCCCGCTCCCGCTCGCCTTTCCTCGGCCCCTTCGGCCACTTGGCTCCTCACCCGCCGCGCCCACCGCGCTCTCACGCACGCCCGACCCGCGTTGCTTCACCCTTTGACGGAGGCCCAGTTGCAGCTGGGCTCTCCCGGGCGAGGCTTCATGACTGCCGCCCGGGAAAAATAAATGGCTTGAAAGACCAGCTAGTATTTTAGGAGTCAGCTATGCAAAATTTAAGTTCTGATACATTTGGTTTACAGAGTTTGAATTTAATAGAAGAAATTTGTCGGGTTTATCAGCAATAATTTTACGGAAGAAGTCGCACATAGTAACTGAGATTCCACTTCTATGTTACGATAGATATGCAGACGAATTTATCGCCGTAATGAGCTTGTTCCACATGATATGGCAGTATGGTAGCTAATCTCACCATCAAAACTTAATGATGGCATGCGTGTTTGGTTAGGCGTACAATTTTCTGTATAAAACAGTGTATCTCTACATTCTGTATATAAGAGTTGTCGAGAATAATTGCGTGTGACAAAAACACTTGGATTATCTTATGAACGTTATCAGCAGAGTTAAGTGCCTGTTAAAGAAATGCTATAGTATTATGTAAATTGATGTAATACTACACAATGCACTGCATTACATAGGATTAAAGTGAGAAACGTGTCAACCTTTGTGGAAGGTTGAGATGTTAAATGTTCAAGAATACGATGCTGACTTTTCAAAATTCATATTTATTTGCATTCACATCATTGATCAGTTCTTAGATCTAATAAAATCGTCTTATGAAAATATATCTACGAATGAAAAGACAGACATGAATGAAAGATAATTATGAAGGACGTGCATAATTTATTTAGAAAATGTTGTATGCAGAATGATAAGTACTGAAGTAAAAAATTATGTTTATGATGTCATTAATAGTATATATATCTGTATGAGTTTTAATGTGCATATCGTTCTTGAACAAGTAATTAAAATGAAAATATCAAAGACGAAACCACTCCTTCTGGACGCAGTGCATGTAAGATGCTAACAATAATGCGCTTCTGGGCGTGGATTCCTGGCCCGGAGGTGCCCGCGGCTTTTCCGCCGGCGCCTCACTGCGCGGCGCCCCTCGGCCCCAGGAAGCCCCGGAAGGAGCTGCGGGCTAAATTTAAGACCCTGCGGGAC
>BOPP01000047.1:6836249-6846390 GCA_017312745.1 Gryllus bimaculatus | reverse complement strand
GACAAACTTCCGCCATTAGAATTTTATTTCTTTAGTCTCGGTTAAGCTACTCGACTTTTACCCACTTGCATCGATCGCCAAAGTACATTTTTTGAAACATATTTCTATACTTCATTACAGGTTTATAGTAACACGCAAATATTAAATATAAATTATAAAAAATGAAAACCTTCGTGCTAAAGGCCTTGTTTGTGTTTGGAAAATTTTAAGTCACTGTTAATATTTAACATCTCCGTTATTTAACTGACACACTGTAAAGCACTACTAGTATCCCGAAGATAAGCACTTTCACAAAGTGAGAATTGTTGGTTTCTATGTTTTCTATAAAATACGTATAATTTTTTTAATCATATATATATCGGCCTTTTACTTTATAAACTCTCATAATAACATAGTTTCAACTCTGCAGTTAATAATCAAATAGCATCTAAATGTGGCATAGTTAAAGCTGAGATCCTTGAAAAAAGCTTACATTGTGCAACTTTAATCCTCAGTTGTAAAGCCAGAAAAAAATTAGAAGCGAAATATGAATTTTTATTTCATATTAAAGAATGGAATTAGCAATTATCCACTCAAAATGTTTGAGGAACCATTGACGTTGATTTTTTTTAGCAAAATGCGTTTGTACGTGTCTGAAAATTGCGAAATTTTTAACTGTTTTCACCAAAACGGTTCTTTTTCGAAAACTTTAATAAATAAACATTCTTTAAAGCACAGTGCTCTACATAAAATAATGTGAAACAATTGTACGCTACATATCGAATACTAGAGCATGGACAGATAAGTCAAAAAATACATTTTTGTAATTTTTGAAAAAACACAAATAAACAATAATACGTTTATTGTCATCTTACAGAGTTTACATTTACCAAATTCGTCCGTCATGAAATTATGCATTATTCCAGTTATTTTATTCATTAGAAGTGTTTTATTCAATTCTTTATTCATTAGTGATAGTAAATATTTTAATCCCAAGGTTCTGCTCCAAGTCAATAATTTAAACATTATTTCATTTTTCTAGGATTTTTCGTGCATTGATAAACGTTTGTAGAAGTCATCATTTCTTGTTCTCCCTTTAGCTCCGTTATTCCCTTATGCCTGCGCGACTGATTGTATCGCGTCCCCGGCCTCTTGCCTCTGTCTTCGCTCGCTCCCGCCCTTCCCTTCCTGCCCGGCGCGGCCGCGACAGCCCGGTCGCCCGGCCCCTCCATCCATTATGCTAATCTGCAGTATCTCGCGGCCTGCGCGCCGCCCGCCCGTCGCCTGTCCGTCTGCCTCGCCCGCCTTGCGGTGCGCCGCGCCGCCGGCGGAGCGTGTCTGTCCATCTGTGTGCGTCCTTTGCGCCGCCCCGCCCGCCTTGTCACGCCACTGCCGCGCTGCCGCGCACCGCGCCGCTGCGTCTGACCGCTGTCTGGCGTCGTCGCTGCGGCCCGCGACGCGCGCGACGCGACGCGGCGCGTCGCCCGTCCGTCAGCCCCCGTCCTCCCCAGCGGCTGGGGCGCCGCTCGACGTGGTCGCGCACTGACCCTTGGAGCATCACGTCCGCGCGTCCCTCAGCTCTAGATCGCGAGTGCGGAATACAGGGAGGCGAGATGAGGTTCTGGGTTGTAACTATTCGGTTGTTCGTGAGACGCCGCGTACTAGCCGAACCTAGGCCACATCTGTGTCTAGAGGTGTCTTCCGGACAGCCAAGAAGTTATTGACTCTGGCCACGGAACTACACTTTCATTCGAGCTTCTGGGTTGATTTAATGTTACATTCCTCCTTATCAGATCATATCAGACTTAATTAGAAAATCACAGCCAAAGATAACTTCTGAATTTGGCAACGAATTTTGCAGCGAAGTTTTGAATATCTGAAATAATGAATTTGGCCATTAAAGTTTTACACTCCTCTGAAAAAGATTTTTTTTTGTCCGTTTAAAAATATATTGCGGATTATATGACTTCAGATTCCCATATAGTTCGGGAAACGAAAAATTCCAACTCCTTCAAAGATCGCGTTTATGTCTTCATTTTCAACAGATAATGTAAAAAATGCAACTTGGCATTCCTTTCTTACTATTAATGCCTTTTATTTGCGTGTTTATAATGCACTCGCATTATATGTTGACGCATATTATGGTCTTGAATGCTTGGATCTTGAAAAAGTGTTATTTTCGTGTGAGAAGTGTGACATGTAAATCAGCGCCTTCTAGGTGACACAGTCGTGTAATCTTGGTGGGAAATCACGGTGCATTGCGCATTCATGGATCCCACGTGTGTTGCGTGTGAAATGACAAGTCCTGGCACATCTGTGTAGTTGCAAAATATTCTCATAAATAGGTAAGAAAATTACAAAAATGTTAGTAAAATATATATGATACCAAAAACTGTGTTATGTTTCGTACGTTAGCTGTACATTGGGGGGATTTCTCAAAACATCTCGTTTTTATATGTCCACAAGGAAGAAAGTGATGAAATACGTATGTGACAATGGTCTAAAATATATAAAATAAACACAAAGTATTTAAAATGAAATTCAATTAAAACTACTTTCTATAGAACGGAAGAAAGTAAAGAAAAAAGTAGTACACTCTAAGTTTAGAGTCGAGCTAACTTTAGAGAAGTTCTTCACAGCACTTGAACCGGATATTGCATGTTACCGCATGAGTATGACGAGCTTACGCATATTTTTGAGAAATAAAGCTCACTGCATGCACTGGTGATGAAAAAAGTTAGCGGATACCATCCCGTTTTGGCATTCTTGTTAATATTTCTCTTCTTCTGTAGACCGCCTCCCCTCTTTTCGTTTCGTCTGTCATCTGCCTCCCGCTGAGTCAGGCTGTCTCCCTAGCAGCAGGTGGTCAGCTGAGCCGTGACCACTTCAGCTGTGCGCGTCGGCTGTTGAGTTGCTTGCTAGGAGCTGCTCGTTTTTCCGCTCCATTACTCCCCACTTTCCTCCCACTGTGCTACTTCCCTCTCATCTCCCGTGCTTTGTGGGGTGCCCTTCCTGCTGTCCCATTATTACTTCAATTTCCGCCGTAGTTTCTACATCCCCTAACCGTTCTGAATTTGCAACTATTTTATTCGTTTCCCGATATATATTTATAACGGTTAAAACGTATCGCGTAGTTACATGGGATTTCGTTGTTTTATCCTTTTTAGTTATCAAACATATTTGTTTGCTTGCCTAGTAATTGTGATTCAGTATTTTAGTTCAGTCATTAAAGTTCCCGTTTTCTTCCTGTTTGTTCTCTTCTCTATCCATACTTAACGTAAAATCGGTATTACACGCCGACGTTCAAATTATAAGTCTCTTTTACACACAAATTCATCACGCTTGGCAAAATAAAAACGCAAATGTATGATTCAGAAAAGAATGACTTATCATAAAAATAAGTATGCTATTGATAGTTCAGCGTAAAGAATCCATGGTAACGCTCCAACTGTGGAAGTCGCACCAACTTGAGTTGTTATTAGTAATTAGGCAATTAAATTCGAGGGGGTTTCTTTCCTTCCAAGGGGACACCGCTGTCGCCAGAGCAAGCTGTAACTCCCGACTGGTTTCCCAACAAGTGTATGTGCGTGTGTGTGTGTGTGTGTGTGTGTGTGTGTGTGTGTGTGTGTGTCAGGGGAGAGGGTGGGACAAGGTCGAGGAAAGAAAGTTCGCGCGCGGTCCGTGTCCCGTTTGTTAAGGCACTGCTTCGGTATTCACTTGGAATTTATCGGAGGTACCTCGGAAAACTACCGCTAGAACTCTCGTGAGTGGTTGGATTTGACGCGGCTATGTAGAGCTAGTCGGAAAACCTTTCACCGTCGAAATCTAGGTTTTCCCCGTTTCAAGTATGATGCAGACGCAGTGGTGCGTAGCCGCTGACTGACGCCTCACAGTCGTTCAGGCTGGCGACACACGAGCTTCAAATGACGGACGCTGTGCGCAAACATATATATGGCTTGTGGGACATTAGCGCACTACAGTGATGTATGCACTGTCGCCAACAACGTCCGTCGCTTAGCAGCCAACGGACGTTAGCCGCTAGAATGCGTACGTTGTTCCTGTCGGACGTTGTAGCTTCTTAGGCATTCCTAGCCTGCAGAAGGCAGGGAGTACTAGAACACAGGTTGTACCGCGTTTAACGAGCGGCAAACATTTTTCCATTCATAAAATGAATAGAGTGGACAACGTTAACAAATGGAGTGGACATGCAATGGTGATATAGATCAGCTCACAATGGCATCTTGTTATGTAATGTGATTAAGTAATTGTGAAAGCAATTGTCTGAACAACGACTCGGATATTTGGGGGAAAAAAAGACTCACCGTCGTTGCATAATTCCTGAAAGAGGACAACTAAAATGTTCCCTTCAAAAGCTGCCCCCTCTTAACGAGACGAAGCAACCGTGTAATTCTCTTTTGATTTATAAGCTTCATTCCAATGTAACCCACAATCGCTAACTCCGTGGCATCGAGGTCACGGAACAAAAGCCATCCGCTGCGTGATCATACCTGCCTGCCAACCGGCGGGCGTGAAATTGACGGACGCCAACGACGCTCGTGTGTCGCTAGCCCTGCTGCCGGGCGCGAGCGGAGCGTCTCCGCCGCCTTGGCCGGGCGTCGCGTCGCGTCGTCTTCGTCGTCGTCGTCGTCGCGGGCGATCGATTGCGACGGCGTCTGCGCGCCGCCGCCCGTGCGGAAGGTCAGGCGCCGCCCGCCTTCACGTCCTCGCCCTCGCCGCCGCCCTCACCGCGGCCGCCCGCGGTCCAATTTGCGAGGTGCGCGCCGCGCCGCCACCGGGGAACGGCCGGTTTCATCCCGCGGTCAGTTTTCCCCCACCCCCACCCCGACCCCCTTTCACTTTTCGTTTTCTGAGAAGGCCTAGCCCTTCAGCAACCCGTTTCCTTCATCCTATCTTTCGGAAGGAGTAACGTTTTTTGTTGTTTCCCTTCTCAAGAACAGCAAGTAGATGTTCTCCGCAGTTAAGAAGCTGCTCGTGGTAGGAAGTTTCAAGATTTTTTCCCCATAAACGTTTAAGTGTGGTTTCCAACTTGACAGTGCTTCGAAAGCAAATGTATTTTTTAGAAAACAGAAGTGGATCAATTTAAATCGATCAATACAGTACTAAGCAGACGACGCTAAACCTTGAAATCAATCCTTTCGCTATGGAGGAAAACGGAATGGGATGCTGTCGGGCTGTGCTTTTTTGGGGATGTAGGTAAACGACGTAGGAAAAATTGACCGCGGGCTGCAGTCGGTGTAGGCGCCCGCGCCGCGCCGGCCAGCCTCTTCCGCTGCTGGACAGGGGCGTGGCGTGTTTGTCTTCCTGCTGGGAACGAACTGCGGTCCCACGTAGAAAAAACGTTGATTGTTCCAAGTGTTTGGTCGCGACGCTAATGACCAATTTGACAGGTGAATTTTATTGTATTCATCATCTACGTTTGTATTTTCTCCAGTTCAAATTTGAGATGCCGACATAAAATCCTTTGCTATCCTCAGTGTTTACCCTTGTCTCTCGAGGAAGGCCGCATCTCCCTCCTGTTTTCGCTGTTCGTCCCCTCTCACCCAATCACCCGTTGATCCTTGAAGTGGCCGATAGTTTTGAATACTATGTAGAATTGTATTTTGACGTTTTGGGTCGTGAAACGGTAAAGCCAAAGCGGATATAAAATTCTATAAATTTCCTGGAATTTCCTTAACTTTCGGTTGGGAGGTGCTCCGATTTGCATACTACAGTCCGGATATGGCACGGACCAACTACCGTCTTTCTGGCCCAATTTTTGACTTTCTTGCCCGGACAAATTTTCACTTTCGGTACAGCTGTCAAATCAGTAGTACGAAGATTCCTCTTCTGACAATTAACGGTCTTATAAGAAAAGGTTTTTGTGAGCTTCTGACAAGATGTAAAAAATTCATTTAGAGATTTGTTGGCTATATTGGAAAAATAGCGTAAAGGTGGTTCTTTATTTTTTATTCCTGTTCTTTTTACTCTTACACTTTCTTCTAGGAACATTATTGTGCGTTACAAATGTATACATTGTCGTTTTATTCCCTTCTCCTCTCTAAATTTTCTTTAAGAAAACACCTACATAGTAAAGCTCTAGTGCGATTCGCATTCTGGAGATATCTACCGAAATGACCTGCCACCCATTATAAATTGGTTTGTTTAATCTCTAAAACGTTCAATTGACTCTATTACTTGCCCGAAATGTAACGTGTCTTGCGTTTCTGAACTTCGCTGCCTAGCACATCTACCCGCGTCACCTTTTATTCCCCCTCCCCGTCGGGGCGAGTGCGTGCCTTGCGTGCGCGGATCCCGATGCACGCGTGACCGTCGCGTGTTCGCGTGCCCCGAAGCGGCAGCCCGGCGCCGGCCGCGGTCGCCGACTGTGCTCGTGCCATTGCGCGCGGAATCGGCTCCTGGAGACACCCCGCGCTCAAGCGCGTCTTCGCAGCAATGTGGCTGCCCGCGCACCGCTGCTCCATCTTTCATTTCATAATACGCTGATTGATTTATTGATTGATAGGTATTTCGGGACGCGTCAACTGCGAAAGTTCGTCCCATAAATGTATTGTATGTTGTTTATCGCTGGAGGTGGCGGTGAACTTCCCCCGCTGTAGGGCGAGATCCGGGACCGACTTTCACGTCGGCTTCCGGTGTTTTTCCGAACACGATGTCTCCCCCCAGCGTGACACCGCCCCAGCCGAGACAAGCTCTAAGCTCCCGACCGATCTCCTGGCACGTGTGGTAGTAGAGCATGTAAGTGTAATTGTGTGGAAATAAGAGGTGAGAATAGTACAAGGAAGTGCGCGGTCCGTGACCCGTATGTTAGATAATGCTCCGGCATTTTACAGGCGTTGATAGGAGGAAGTACGGAAAACTATCAATTAGAGTAACCGACCGATAAACTTTTCCTCCGGAGAGCACTTTGATTTCGCCCTAGCTGTCAAGCTAAGTCGAATCTCGAAAATCCTGCCACTGTCGGGACTCGACCCGTAGGACCACTCTATCAGAATGACATCAATTAATGCCCTGAGCCCACAAAACCTTTCTCCACATGCAACGTGGAATAAATACAATTATTGCCTTCAAACCTGGGTAATTCATTGGGGGCATGCGCTTAAGAAATTATGACATCGAAGTCGTAAACCTATATTGGTAATTTCCAATGCGTGTAGAAATTGAAAGAAAACAATGTAGCCTTCTCCATGTGAGAAGTGTCTATTGTATCGTTAGAAGCGTTAGGAACTGTGAAAATCTCTGAATCAGTTGATATACATCCTCTGTCTACACTGCGCTGCGTTGTCCACACTGCACGCTCTGCACGGTTACTTGTACACTTTCATAAAGGTCTCGTTCAGAGCTCAGTGTGTTTTCAACTGTTTATCAACTGTTTGTAACCTTTTGTTTTCATTGAAAGCCAAAATGCCCTTTCTTATTTTCCATGTGGAGTATTAAAGTTAGTCGTAATGAAGTACAATAATATTGCTTGATATCTCCACGCGTTAATTATTTTCATTTCAATAAAGATAAATAGAAAATCAAAATAAAATAGAATGATGTGAATGTGGCGTACATTGCCGTTTCTTTAGTAGAATTTTGAAGATTTCGACTGATAGAATTTGGAAGAATATTGTAGCCTCAGCCAAATAATACATGTGAGTATGAAAAAAAAAATGGAATTCAGTCTCCCTAAAAACATTTTATAACTTTTGTTTTATATCCGTGAGTTCTTTTCGGAGTTAAGTCATATTATTAATACAATATTGCGACATTACACATCAGTATATTTGCCTCTTGTTTAACATTTTTCATTTCACTTGTTTGAATTTTCACAATTTCCCTTTTTTCGTTTTGATTGCTTTCACCTTTTAATACTTTTCTTCTTTATAATTCCTCATTTCATCTTATTCTCTCCCACCTTTTGGCCTTCTTGTGTCTCTGTTTAATCTTCTTCATCCCTCTTTCCCCTTCATCGGCCGCCGAGGAGCGACGGCCAGGCGTGCCAGCGAGGCTTTTTATTGGTCGTCAGGATGATTTATGCATCTGCACTTGATTACGGCGCTTCAATCTGCCGTGGGCCTGCTCTCCTGA
Organism: Gryllus bimaculatus; assembly: GCA_017312745.1. Taxonomy (NCBI): domain Eukaryota; kingdom Metazoa; phylum Arthropoda; class Insecta; order Orthoptera; family Gryllidae; genus Gryllus; species Gryllus bimaculatus. Next base: position 6,838,320 of record BOPP01000047.1, on the reverse strand, counting down.
TATTTCGAACCGACTCTCATTTGACCCGCGCTCGCCGAGGGGCCTTCGGCGAGATCGCCCGAGGCCGCATTTTAACGAATATAGATTGGGAAACGGAGGTATCCGCCTTTTTTCGTTCTCTACGACACATCGCTGCTATTGAATATTTCAGCGCCGGGAAATGCAGACTGGTTTTTCATCAACGCGACTTCGGAGAGGATTTCGCTGCCAGTAATCTCCCGTCGCGTTTGGTTAATTTTTAGGAGGCTCGGAAATCGACTCTTATGTGAATCGGCAATGGAGGTATCCATTACTAAATTGCACCGAACGGCGGGCCGGAGGAGCTCCTTTGACGGGTGGCGCTGCAGCAGAGGGAATGATGTATGCTGACCAGCTGGATGTTACCTGCGGCTGTAGTCGGTCGGAGAGTGCGTTTATTTACGCGAGGTACGATTCGGGTAAGCGGCGACGATGTAATGTGCTTGGAGAAGCCATGCGTGGAAATTGAATGGCATCGCTTTGGTCCTTTTCCCGGCTATGCGATGGTAAGCTCAATGAGAGCCAAATGAGTGAAATGTATTAACATGAAATAGCAAACTATTTGTATTTTCTCAGAAATGTCTTCTTATCGTACCTCATCCTTCGTTATGAAATTATTAATTCTACTATGTTACGTTCTCTCAATTCTTCCTTACTAATGACGAGAGTCCCGATATCAAAGGCAATTTCGCTTTTGTATACTGGTGTTGTAAAATTGAATCATTAACAACATTTTTCACATCACTGTTCTAGCCACAAACTTATGCGATTTTAACTTTCTTTTTTTTTCCTTTTGAACAACACTTTTTTGTTGTCTCCCTTAGATATTTTTGTTCTGTTTTCTTTTTGGAAATCACAAAAAATAATAAGAACATTTCGACAATGTGAAAAACATTCTAAAAATTACGTACAAGATCTCTCATTTATTTGCCACGTGTAAGTCGATCTTCGTGCTTGCCCGTTTCTGTGCAGTTAGAATACAATGTTAATTGAGGCCAACAGCATTAACAACTGGAAAGAGAGCATATAGTTATGTACATTATGTACATGAATATATATGTGAATTTATTGTAGTTCCTAAACGAGTATGTATTTTGAATTTTACTATAAAGTATATTTTAAGTGTCATTGACTTGGGTGGTAGTGACTGACTGTGTTAGTGAAAAGGCAAAACCGCATGGAAGCAACAGCAAGCTAAACTCACTCGTGAGAAATTTTAAGGATGATTTTATCCAAACTGACGGGGAAATTGTTCGCTGTTGATTGTGTCAAGTTAATATTTAGTAAAGATGAGGAATATATAAAAGACACAGTAATACAACATCTTAAATATGCAAAGCACCAGAAAAATAGTAGTAATCGCAGTAAAGCTTCGAAGTAGTTTTCATTGCGTCGGCTTAACAAAACCCAGAAGTACATGTTAGGCAACAGAATGCATTTTTCAGTGGCTTGACAGCTGCCTTTGTACAGTGCGGCATTCCCTTTCACAAAGCTAATGCGCCTGCGATGAAAAAAATCTTAGAAAGTACACAGAAAGGTAACTTCCGGATGAAAGTACTCGGAGATAAAATTACTTAACCCAATCCCTAGAGCCACTATTCCGAGAGTGAAAGATGAAGTTGGAGATAATCCTGTTTGCTTTATTCTGTATGAAGCTACGGTCTGTATTTCGAGGGCAATTCTAAACATTTTTGTGTTACCTTTGCCAGGAGATGCATCAACATCATTGTTGTTTGCAATGTTTGAATTAGAAAAAAGTCCTGAATGTTTCAATTACTATTGCTGTAAACTGTGCTCTTCAGGCATTTTATGTACCAAAATATGGGAAGTTTTAACCGAACACGCAATATATACGATTTCAGCATTTTTATAATAATTGTGCAAATGCAAATTGTGCACAATAATTCAATTATTGAAAACAATTATTGATCAATTATGTATCCCGAAAACTATGAATCGCGAACTCACTCATGTAACGTTGCCCGTGCATTTGCACAGTTCTTGTTGGAGGCAACCAAATTAAAATATCTCACCCCGTCCTGCCCCGCCCCAC
>BOPP01000047.1:6817604-6833705 GCA_017312745.1 Gryllus bimaculatus | reverse complement strand
CCATAAATAAATATCGGACAAGACCGATGTAAAACAGCGGTGGCGCGGCCTGGTGGCGACGCAGCGAGGGCGGGTCGCACCCCCGCCCGTTTGCCAGTGTAGCACCCCGCTCCGCTTTTCCGTTTTTTCACCCCGCACCCCCGCTCCCGCCACTCTCCCCTCCACTCCGCCCCTTGCTTCGCTCCGCCCACCGCGCCCCGCTCCGCCGCCGCTCGGCGAGCTCAGCCGCACTCTCCACCGCTCTTTACCGCCATTCCTCTGCCCCGCCCCCTTGCCCTGCTCATAGCTGATCTACCTCGCCCCGCCCCGCTCCTCCCGCTCTGCAGCAGTCCGCCCGCTCAGCCCCGTCCTGCCTCTGGCCCCACTCGCTTCCACCCCTCTCCAGCCTGCTCTGCCGCCCCCTCCCCTCCAGCCCGCTCTACCTCACCCCGCCCTGCTCCTCCTCGCTCTGCCACGTTTCTCTGCAGCAGTCGCCGCCGCCTCAGCCCCGTCCCTGCTCTGCCCGCTCGCTTCACCCGCTCCCAGCCTGCTCTGCCGCCCCCCTCGTGCTCCAGCCGCTCTACCTCGCCCCGCTCGCTGCCTCGCTCTGCGGCAGTCCGTTCGCTAGCCCCATTCTGCTTCTGCCCCGCCCCGCTCGTAGCCCGCTCTTGTCCCTCCCGCTCCAGCCCGTTCTTCCCCGCCGCGCTACGCCTTGCTCCAGGCCCGCTCTACCCCGCCTCGCCGCCGCTCTGCTTTTCGCTTCAGCCCGCGCCATCAGGCCGCACCCCTTTATCCGCACGGCGCTCTCTCGCGCGTTCGCGATTTATCGCCCGACCTTCCTTACCTCTCCCGCAGCCTTGCCATACCCCTATGCCGCCCGCCCCTTGCGCTGTGGGGCCCCACCACAGCGGGGAGGAAAGCGGCGTTCGTCGGGCATTTAATTGCAATTGCGCTCATTTAATTAATACGGTGTGCGTCATCCGAAAAATTTGCCAAAATAGATCTGGCAGGAATAGTGAAAATACGTATACCGAAAATGAGTGTTTCGTTTAGATCTGGTTATCGTTTTGCGTTTGAGGTGTGAAATATTGCTGCAGACCCTTCGCCGGCAATCTCTTCGACACAATCCATTACTCGTCTCTCCGCCGCAACATGGGGACTGTCGTTTTCGATGTGCTCTGAGGATGGCCCGAGTTTTGTTTTTGTTCTTCTTCAGGAAACTTCGTGACCATTATACTTGCGATGTTGATGAGTAATTTGTTTTTCAGGTTCTTTGTCAACTTGGTGTTCCAAAGACATCGTTAACAAGTTAATGGGGCGTGCGAGTGGGGTTTCCAGTCGGCTTAATTTTTCCTTAAATTCATGCTCTCTCAACACTAGGGATATTCCCTGTTTTTCAAATACTCTGTACCATTTCAAAACAAACGGACCCTGAGAGCAAATTATACATTTTCAGTCAATATATCATGAAAGATTTCTCGTATCCGATTCACCATTATGTAAATATTTCAACATCACGATATTATTTGAGTTTACTTCTTCCAGACATTAATTTTTGTTTATGGTATGGTGGGTTATTGAAACTACAAATTTCTATTGTTTGTTAGTATGTTTTATTTTTGTGAAGGAATTATTTTTTAACAAACAATTGGCTTGTAACCTTACATTTATTTGCACAAATATAGAAAAAAATTAAGTTTACAAAGAAATCGTCTGTCAAAAAAAAATATTGTACTCTTAAACCCTTCACCAAAAATCATTAATTAATTTATGACAGACCAAAAGGTTGAAATTAGGTATTTTGACTTTAAACATTTGTTCCACGTAATATGCGTTATAACTGGTTTACTGTGGAAGAACACAGTACCTCTGCCTCTGGTTGTATGCCACACATAGGCACCTGTTCATTCTCCAATGGCTCATCACTTGTCTGGAACAGCAACCCGGAGACAGTTAATTTGATTTCATTCTTCATTTCTGTAAATGAACGGCAACTCCTTAAATTTGCAGCGCCCATTTGTAGGCATCTAATTAAACGGTCGACTTTTCCTTTTTTTTATTTTTCTGAAATGCTTAATGTTTTGATAATGGTGTTTGGCTTTAGGACGCTTGCGGTGCAATACTTCTGGAGTTATAATGCAAGTGGAGCCGTTGCGTGTCAGCTGCCCGTGCGTCATTGCGTCCGGGTGGTAAAACTCTTTGTTTAACCAGTAAGAGTGCGCCGCAAACACACCTTCATCGCGTTCCTCTGTGCGTGCGCGCTTGGCGCCCTCCCCTTTCCCTTTCCCCTCTTCCCTCCCCACCCTACCACACCCTCCCCGCCTCCACGGCCGCCGCCCCGCCGCGCGCCTTCCGCCGCCGCCAGCCAGAATTAATCACGCGGCGCCCCCCGTATTGCGGCAGCGCAAAACTTATCATCGCGGCGCACGCCGCGCCGTTTTAATTCCCTTCCGCCGCGACGCAGCCGGGAGCGAAAATATCCCAAGCCTGGGCGGCGCTGGCGGGGGAAGCACGCGCGGAGTTTGTTCCGGCAGACAACCGCCCCCTCCCTGTGGCCCCCACTGCCCGCCGCACCTCTGCCGAATCGCCGGCGACATGAGCGGCGGTTCTCTACTCCGACACATCGATTTCTCTGCCTGCTTACTCGCCGACCCCCCCTATTTTCCATTCCTGTTCCTGCCACTAGACCCTCCAACTTATTTCTGTCCCATTGCTCGCCTACGCACCAAAGCATTTTCTCTTGCCTTCCTCACGTGTTCTGCTCTGCTTCTACTGATACTTATTTAGATTCTTTCGTATTTGATCCTGGCCATGCTCCTTACTTTCTTACTTAATCTGCTTTCACTGCGTTGTGTCGCCCCGTTTCCGCGTTTGCCACCCGCTTAGTCAATTTGACCTTACGTTTTTCTCAATTAGCTTACCTTTCTAACATATTCTTGGCTTTTCATACGTAACATCCAATTTATGTTGAGTTGATTGAAACGGAAGTTTTTACGTGAGCTGAGCAAGAGTATTACGATCTCCTTTCCATCGTTATGTCGTCATTATCTTACATGACACTTGTCCGTAAAACTGACCTTCCCAATATGGTCCTTCTGTTCGCCCCGTAGCTCTCGCCCATCAATTCCTGTCCTATCCCAATCCCGACGGTTTGCTCCGGCTTCCACCTGAGTGTTGTCCTCCCTTGAACCGCGTCTTGGCCAGGGGCCCTTGCCAACCTCCTCACCGCCTTCGCCCGCCCGCCCTGCCCGCCCGCCCGCCCGCCCGCCCGCCCGCCCGCGCCCGCCCGGGCCCGCCCGCCCGCCCGCCCGCGCTGCTCGCTCGAGGTTGTCGGGAGGGGCCGGGCGCGTGGCGGGGCGGGGCGCGCGCTGTGTTTAATTGCGCGCGTGTGGGCGGCAAGCCGCGGGCGGCGGTACCTTTCGGCTGAGCGGCGGATTTGCGGGCGCGCGCCGCGGGTGTTGTGCGGTTCGCGCGGCCTCCGCCAGCTAATTGTTCCGGCCGCCCCTTCCAGGCTTATTGGGCCGCGCCCACTCGCCCGCAGGTGTTGTCCCGCGCGCCCAACTATTTTAGCAAGGGCGCGGCCACGGCCCCGTCGATGGCTTGGCCGGTCTGCCCGCCGGTGGAGAAAAAAGCGATTGTGGGGCTGGGAGAGAAGGAACAGGGTCATTGCAGCCTGATTTGGGCCTTGAAGCGTGTGTTTGTTTTAACCCGTTGTAAACTTTTTTGTTAATTTGACACTTTCCCAATCTTAGAAATTCGAGAGTGCCCGAGTTTGGGTAGATATTACCTTACATTTTGCGAGAATTGCGGGATTTGGGAAATTATTACAAGACTTGGAATGTTTTCCTTTTATTTAATTCGTCCATATTTGTACTTGGCTCCGTCCTGCGGGCCCGGCCGCACGTGACATAGCCGGACCGGCACCGACCGCACACCGACCGACCACAACCACCGACGCCGGGCGCCCCAACACGCCGCACCCGCGCACCGGACCAATAACCAGAATGACAACGGCGCCCCGCGACCTCCGACCCACGAACCATTTGCTCCCCCAGATTCGAAACCACCAGCGTTTAACTCGGCTCGGCCGCCCGGCCCGCCCCGCCCACTCGCCCCCATGCGCCCCGCACGTGAGCAGGGTTTCCCGAGGTACGAGGACAACCGGGCACACGCCGGAGTCCAGCCGCGTTATCCGGTCGCTTTCGAACCTTGAGAACGTTGATTTCTCTCCTGTTCGTCACACAGCAACGTAGTCTGGGACCATTACAATGTGAGAACACGCATTCTATAATCTTGGCCTCATCGCGGCGGGGGAATCGAACCGGCAGATGCCGCGGCCGCATGGAAAGCGAGCACGCTGACCAAATGAGTTTAAGCTACGGATTATTTAATTCATTATCAATGTTCTGTAATTTACTTCCGGTTTTCAGGGCTCATGGAAAGAGAGAAGCCAATTATATGAATAAACTAATATAATGAAATCAAGTTATATTTTTGAGATTGTAAAGCTTCACAGTCTAGACGGCATTCCGGTGATGTGTCATTCTATTTAAACTTGTTGATCCTCTCTTCTCTCCATGCATTACATTAAAAAATTGGTGGATGTCGTTGTTGCGACCAAGGCATAGAAAAACCGATGCGTCCTGGAACGGAACCCTCGACTGTTAAGTGTGTTGTATCAGTGCGGGCTGTTTCAGGTAATGCTACACTCGGTGAATTTGTGAGGGTCCTAGGGGGTAGTGTGCCCACAACAGGGAAAAAGGACCGCCGATAGATGGCATGATGGTTGAAATGTTGGGCACTTCAGGCCTTGTGAAGAAAGACAATTCACCGTGTCAAACCGTGCAGGCCCTGGCACAAGACGCGCGTCTCAAGGAGAACGTCACTCAGGTGGAACGAAGCACAAACCCCGTACCGGATTGGAATAAGGACAGGAATTGATGGACCGAGATGCTACGGGCTGGCTGAACAGAAGACATATTTGGCAACAGAGTCAGTGTACGGAAAAAAGGGTCATGTAAGATAATGACGAGCATAACAGATGGAAAGGAGAAGTAATGACTCGGGCCAGGTTCACGGGAAAAAACTCTCGTTCAAGGCAGAGTATTACCAGACAACTAAGTGGATCGATAGACTAGACGTGCGAGGAAGCTTTATGACAGTCACCCTAAATATGCATTCAATGGATAGGGAAATTACGATCCAGCTATGCATCAAAACAGTATTATGATGAAAAATGTAGAAGGGAAATTATGCGTTATGAGAGAAAAGATCAATGAAATGATAATATGGTTTGAGATAAGGGGGAACAGGCTGAAGGGATCAGATTGTCAGATATTTAGCCGGTGAAAGACGACTGGGGCGAAGAGCAAACCCATGACAGTTCAATATGGTGAGATTTTTGGCTCGAAACTAAAGAACCAAACCTCTTGGCGGTTTCCCCCTTCCATTCTCTCTGCCCACTTCTAACTGACGACTGCCTGTTTTGGTTTTTGGTGGCTGTTGGCAGTAGCGTGTGTGGTGATATGAAGGTAAACAGCAAGAGTGGCTTTAATAAATGGTGCACATAGGGATTGCGTTTATTGTGAGGGTTATGAGAAACGGATGCTGGAAGAAAAGGGGAAAATCAAAGAGTTGATTGAAGTTCAACAGTAATATTTTACACTGATCCATAAAGATTAAAAAATTGAAAAGTCTATGAAAGTGCAATCTGTGCACATTTTCAATTAAGATCAAAATTATCTCTAGAAGCAGGGTTGCACCAATTTACAGTTATAATATCAATAATTGTGTGAAAAGATCTCAGAATATCACTACCTTTCGGCTGAGCGGCGGATTTGGGGCGCGCGCCGCGGGTGGTTGTGCGGTCGCGCGGCCTCCGCGGCTAATTTCCGGCCGCCCTGTTATTGGCCGCGCCCACTCGCCCGCAGGTGTTGTCCCCCGCGCCCAACTCATTTATAGCAAGGGCGCGGCCACGCCCCGCCCGATGGCTTGGCGCGGTCTGCCCGCCGGTGGAGAAAAAAGCGATGTGGGGCTGGGGGAGGAAGGAACAGGGTCATTGCAGCCTGATTTGGGCCTGGAAGGTGTGTTTGTTTTAACCCGTTGTAACTTTTTTGTTAATTGACACGTTTCCCAATCTTAGAAATTCGAGAGTCCCGAGTTTGGGTAGATATTACCTTACATTTTGCGAATTGTTGCAGTTTTTGCACTTTGGCTTACAGGGGGAAGACGGGAATTATTACAAGACTGGAACGTTCCTTTTATTTAATTCGTCATATTTGTACTTGGCGTGTCGGCCCGTGTACATAGCCTACCAGAGGCGTCCCGGTCTCGCGGCATGCGTGGTTGGTACGAAGACAACCCCACGCCGTATTCCGGTCTTTTCAACCTGAGAAGTGAATTCTCTCCTCGTCACACAGCAACGTAGTCTGGGACATTACAATGAAAACGCATTCTATAATCTTGTCTCACCGGGAATCGAACCCGGGATCGCGCCATGGAAAGCGAGCACGCTGACCAATGAGTTAAGCTACCAGGTTATTTAATTCATTATCAATGTTCTTAATTTACTTTGGGTTAATTGTGTAACTTAATTATTTTTTTTAGGAAACGGATAAATTCTACTTAGCTCGGTTTGTAAACAAAATCACAAGCATCCTAGATGCATAAACTTCAAGTGCTACGAGTAATTTTCGAAATCCAAGCGTAATAAATATGACAGAAATATTAAAGAGTGTGTTGTTGGTTATGTAAGTTTTGATAAATGACATTCATTACTTGAAGATGTTGTTACATTCTAATTTGAGTGCATTATTGTCGAGACTTGAGCGACATTCTTCTAGTATTCTCTCAGCCCTCCCCGCTTATTTTCAAGATTTGTCTTAATGCCGCCAGCAATTCCTTGTAGCGTGTGCATAAGATTGTGTGACTGTTAGCTTGACTGTGACTCAACTCTTTTGCATTGCTATCATCATCTTCGACATTATTTGTTCTACTCTGTATCATCTCTGTGGCATTGAGAGTAAACAGAGAGAAGAGAGAGAGCATTTACGAGAGCTATTCTGGCCAGCAGAATGTTCTGTTTTGCTCAAGAAATGCTAATATGAGCGCCGTTTAGTTAAAGAAAACTAACTACTAACAAATAATTTCCCCTTCTCTTGACTGCACTGCATCTCTGAAATTATGATTCGTGAAAGAGCTTGCAATTGCAGTGAAATTAGCGGAGCTGGCGTGCTACTCTGTTATTTATCTACTGTGATAACAAGTTCTTACGCAATACCCGGTATTACGTAAGTGGTTGGCATTTGATTGCAGTGCAGAGATATATGAACTCGCGTGAAGCATTTCGCCGGCGTCCGCCTTCTCACCGTGGAGATATCAGACGGTGCCTTATTTCCACGAAGGAAAAACATAACGTTTTTTGTAATATTTATTTAACTTGCGCTTATTAGTTTGTAAGACTTAGTAATTGTTATTGATGCACCTTGTAAATGCAACGCGAAGAAAGAAATATTTGAGTTCTTTCTTTTCACTGAACAGCGGTTTTTGTATTGTTTGGATGCGAGTAAAGTAGGGGTCAGATAAAAGAACAGGCCAAACATAAATCAACAGGAGCATCTTGTTTGAAACAAAACCTTTCTTTTTAAATGTCTCATTATTATTATTATTATTATTATTATTATTATTATTATTATTGTTCTTACAAATGTTTTAGTGGTGTCTCTCTCAGTATAATAGAAAAATGCTGTAGTTTTTGATATTTCTTAATGAAGATAATTTGATGAAGATCTCTATTATATTACTTCGTTCCTTCTGAACGTCTGTGGAATGAAGCAGTTACTGAGGAGAGGTGGAGTATTGTGACTTGTGGCTAAATACAACATGTTGTAAAAATAGAATTCTGATTTTCTTGTTCTTTGGGGAAGAAGTGTCTTGCTTCATTAAATCATATTAATAGACCCGGAAGTTTAGGCATTTATTTTACTTAAAATATGTAGGCCAAAAGGCATTTACCTTTACTAAAATAGGCATGGAAAAGGTATTAATTCTGGCAGAAATAGAGGGGCAAAAGGACATGTAAGCAGTGAAAAATTACAATTTTCAAAGAAATATTATAAAAACTTGATAACTACAAGGGCTTAATTTTTTATTGTAACTCTAGAATTTATATCAGCAATGGAAGGAAACTATATTTCCTTCGTAATATTGATTGCACGTGACCACCCGCTAGGCGGCTACGTAATTGTTTTACCAGCTCTACGAATGTTACTCTAGTTATGCCCTTTTGAATCTTGGACTCAAAACGCGATTATAGTTTTCGTTTTTCGCACTTACGTAATCGCCAGCACTGAGAGGGGACGCATCTTATATCAGATAGAGCTCTTGCCTTCAAAACGGATCGAAGGCCCTAGGATGGAATTACTCGTAAACGAACAAAGCGAACATCAAAGAAAGAAATACAAAAATATTGACCGGAATTATTTTCCTTTCTCATTTAGATTAATACATTACCTACGATGAAGCCTTCGCTTGCAGAGAAGAACAAATCCTGATAGTGCCTTCGTGTTGTTCTGACTTGCTTGTTTCCAGCTTCATGGATTTGGGTGTCAGGAAAAAAATGAATATATGGAAAAAAGAATGAAAAGGGAAAAACGAGGCAAAATATTAAAATTGGCATCAAAAGTTGAAATAAGCAAAAAAAGTCAAAATGAAAATTTACTAAAGCAACTTTACAAGTTCAATGAAGTAATTCATACTATTAAAAGTCATAAAATTGTAACAAAAATAAAAAGACATTTTGCCAAACTTCCGGGCTGTACTTATTAAATAGACAGTGTAACAAATAAATGTATCATTATATAAGTTATTATATACATTTGATATGTCTAGCAATGGTTAGTTATCTTCTATACTTGTCAATACATTTTATTATTTTTGTCGTGATGTTATTTGTCTAATTTGTGTTTTATTGATTGTGTCATTGTAACCTGTTTTTTTTCTGTTACAGGTGAGTTACCACGTTGTCAGCAGTTTGAAACGCGCTGAATGTGTCATAATTGGTGAGAAAATATATTGGCTTTGTAATGATGCGGAATATTTATTATATTTTTATGTAATATCCGTGATGTTCAAACTTTTTATTTCATAAATGTAAAGTTTCAAACGTTTCCCTCAGTTACTAGCGATGCTGCAACTACGCATACTTTCTGGCATTATTGTAAAAATTATCGTAATATTGAAATATTGCAATTTATGTCCTATTAACGCCTCATCTACAACTTGAAAAAGTCCAATTCAAATGAAACACCTGTGGTACAAATCTACATTTATTTCGAGAGTCGGGAGCAGTAGTCATTTCTTACTTTTACAAATGAAACCAACATCAATAAATTTGACAAATTTATTAGCCCATGACAGACATTTATAAAATAATTTTTACTGCTTATTAATGTAGGGATGATGAAATGTTCGTACTATTTAATAAAAATAATAAAAACTGTCTTTTTTCAATCAGTTCTCTTTGAGATCCTTTCGTTTTACTGTCTGCCCCGACAACCGATCTTTCTTTCCTGTAAAAGTTACTCTAGGCAGCTTAGAGTAATGAGAAAGAGTGAAGAGATCTTAATAGAAGCATGGTATTCGAAAGAGGAAAGAACCCGGAGAATTCGAGTTCCCAATTCCCAAAAACAGAAGCTTGCTTTTGTCTGAATAATATTTCTGTCTACTAGACAGCTAGCGGCTGTCTAGAGGGGGTACCGTTGTTCAATCAGAGGCTTCAAATTCTGAAATCACTACCGAGTTACCGATACGTATTAAGAAGGCAAATTAACAGCGAGAAGCTAGAGCGCCATTACTTTCGTTAAGTATCGTGTTTGCGGTTCGGTGTCATCTACCGTTCTGTGCTCTTATTACGATTTGTTTCATGCTACTACCATTACTGCTGCTGTTGTGATTTGAAGCGAGAAAAGCTCACTGCCACGTGTCTGCAGGCCGAGTAAGAGGCAACATTGCTCTACTTCATCCCCAACCGTCAAGGATAGACCAAAATATTATTCGGACAATAGTCCCCCAGAGCAGCGGCGTCGTGGGGCTGTGGTCCTCGTGCTCTCAGGAGAGCAGCGTTCCTCGTTTCGGGCGCCCCGCACCGCACCGGCCGTCCATCGCATTCCGCCCTCGCTGATAAGAGACGGCCTGCGCCTGCCGATGGCCTGCGTCGAAAATGCGCCCGTTCGGTGGCATTTCCCCCCCCCCCCTCGCTCCCAGAAGCGCCGCGCCGCTCGCATTTCATTCGCAGCCACGCTTCCTCCATTGCATCGCACCGCTGGATGTGTGTGAGGGGCTGTTGGATGCCAACTTTCCGAATGATGCTGCTTTTGTTAGTCGGTGTAGGAAGCTGTTTCAACCACAACTAGCAATTGTGTTTTATACAGATGGTTTGCAAAATAAATGTAAATTTATAGATCATGTAGAGAGACGAAGATGAATCAGTTTTTGCTAATTAATCTAATGAGTCTGTAGTGGGTAACTTGATACAACAAAGACATAATGTCGTCCGGTCGTTACGGCAGTAGTGCCGTAGCGATCTCGGATGGAAGGATCTCGGGTTCGAGTCGTGCCTGGAGCATGGTGGGTTGTGTTCGTCCTTTCACCCATCACCATCACCATATCACGTCATACTGTCAACCCTATCGTTAATCTATAGTGGTGGCCTAGCTGTTAATGTGACCTTAAATTTAAAAAAAAAAGTTACAATATGGCTTTTGCCCCTGATTGATAGGCTACTCTTCATGCACTGCAGTTGGGTGGGTCATACTCCAAGGCGAAAGGATATTGGGTTCCCACTTTACATTAATGCACGGGGTAAATGTCACAGCTGTAACTTTGTTTTATGTTATTTACAGCTGCAGGTTCATTGGCAAAAACATCATTTTCAATTCGTACATTCCCTAAAAAAGTTAATTTGTTCTGAGACATCTATATAACATCATGCTTGATTATTTTTAACTTTTTTTCATGGGATTTGCTGTATGTTTAATTAGGTAATATTCGCGTTTTCATCGTTGTCGCGTTTGAAGTGAGAAATATTTACATAGGTAGTATACTTCTTTTGGGACTGTTGACGTATCGCTCTTACAGTGTCATCCAATCGAGAGCATTGCTGGCACCTAGAATAGTGGCTTTTAAGCTCTCGTTTGGATGACAACGTAACAGCTGATGATTTTCGAAGGGCACTATGACTAAATCGATGTATAGTAAGAACCTATGCTTATTACGGCTTATTGCGATCGTGTATCTTTGCCGGTTTGCAAAAATGATAAAAGCTGTACCAGGTTCTGAATATTATAAGAACAACTCTGATATTGTGAATTGAGAAGACTGTCAAGAAACACGAAAACAAAAACAATCTAAACTGAACATTAATTTAACATTTTGTTAACGAATATTAGAATGAGAATTAAATGTGTAGTAGAGTGTCCCTTCAAGAACATTGTGTTTGATAAATAACGTTGAAACCCTGGTGTTACAGCCTCATTGTCGTTCAGAAATGAGATAAGTTGCTACCAATCGTATGTTCCGTTTAGGTAATTACATATTCTTGTCTAATGTTCGTCGTTCAAATGAACGCCTGAAATAAATCTCAGAACATCTCAGGATTTATTCTTCTTGAATTTTTTATTAAACAACAGAAGATATTGTTTAAATAAGGTTACGCTTTTTATTCTAGGAGTATTATATTTAAATCACATTTTAATAACTTATTATAAGATCGTGCGATTAAGATTTGTGAATGTAGATTTTGAATCAATTGTCACTACTTGCCTCCTCGCCGAACACTGTTTTTGTTAGAATGTAGATTCGTCTCCTTCAGTAAGATACACATCTGTCGAGTGCCAACCGTCAGCTGTGGGTTCAAGAGCCCTCGGTGAAGAGGCTTCCTGAGAGACCTGAAGTTGTTTGCCGCCGGCTGTACAATCGAGCCGCCTCGCGGGTCGGGATATGCCCGAATGAGCGCGCCTGGCCTGGCCTGACCTGATCTGACCTGCCTCATAAATAAAGCGGACGCGTATTTCCACGGCGCAGGTAGCGCGGTCTTCAAGTAATCCAGGCGGCGCCTTCTTTCCCGCGCCGCCGCTGGAAGTCGGGCTCGAAACGGCGCGGTGGCAGCGCAGGCGGAGTCGAGGAGGTTGGCAGCCAGGAGGCTGAGGCGGGGGCGGCGGCGAGAGCGTCGGGGGAACAGAGTAGCTCCCGGGGACGCGCCTTCAAGAGCCCCGCCCCCTCCTTCGGCGTGCAGTGGGCAGGGCGTCCGCTTCATCTGGGCAAAGAGTCGACTTTCCGGAAAACATTGAAAAATAAGCTATATAAATCAAGGAATTTCATTGCTCTGGAAAAGTAAGGAAAAAATCAGGGAATTTGTAGACGAATAGTCAAAATTTGGGAAATTGTTGACAGGATAATAAAATTTCACCCGATCGAAGCCGTGGATTTTTAAGAGCGAAAAATCCTTCGTACGCCTTCCTTCCGAGGGGAAGTAAAGCCGGCTGTCCCATGTTAGTAGGTTTACTTGCATGTAAAATATCCTCAAGCCTAAATGACGCCTCTGACATAAATTCAAAGCGCCTGTTTTTCGCCCAAGACATACCGCCTTTTTCTGCTAGTTGGTGAAAGGATCGTAGCGACATTTGTGTAGTCAGATGGAAGAGCGGGCCTGGTGGCCTGAGTCTCGCCACGTAAAATAAGGTATTAATTCAATTTCATTAAAACTATATGTAATTTAGTAATATAATAATGTAACTATATGTTATTTTTGCTCAGTTTTTATTTGTTGAAAAAATATTGTTAATTTGTACTTTATCACAAGTGCTGACCAACTGGTATCAAGGTAGCTTTAAAAGTTTTTCAAGAAGTGTGAAATTACAAATCGTACCAGAAAACACATTAAAAAATGTACTAGAAAACCGGGAAAAGTCAGGGAAATTTGTTCTAGAAAATGAGTGGCCACCCTGAGTGACTAACACATGCGCGTTCCACCGTTGGTCCTCGGCTTCGATCCCCGGGAAATCCATGTTGGTTTTGTGATAGGCAAAGCGAATTGTCTGAACTTTTCTTCGGGTTCTTCAGTTTCCTTTTCCTCTCCTTCTACTGTTTCTCCATTTCCTTTCACCGCATCGTTATCATCATTATAATTATTATCATCACGTCATTCATACCCGCTAACATGTACTCATTAGATAATTACTGTTGGACCTCAATGGCCGTGGTTGTTGACGGAATGCTGAATCGGAATAAATAAACAAATAAATAATTGTGGGAACACATTAATATAATAATTTGCTTTAGTGGTAGACTCGTGATTCGCCTGTTTTTTGGATTTATTAGAAAGCAAAAAAAACGCTAATAGAAATTAAACAACTGACGTTGTAAGGAGATTACAGTGAATGTGGTGACATTTCAAGGACAGTGCTTTTAAACCCTCATGGCACTGGCGATCCGCGAGAGAAATGCGGACTTCCCACTGATGAAACGGATATTTCCGGCAACATTAACACGCAAACAAACATTATTTTCTGGTCGATATATAGCAGTTCTCCTAAAATGTTCGTATTTTTAACATTATGTGAGAGTGTTGAGAAAATATGCTTTATTTTCATTTTTGAATTCCTGTTTTTTGTCAATTTTTTTCACATACTGATTACTTACTTTCTACAAAGCAAAGCATCTTGGCAATATCTTGAAGACGGTAGATGAGGGTGAAAGTGGTGTATTTGAAGTCCTGTATTAGTGATACAGTATAAAATGATTATATTCTCCAATGTGTGTCTTCAAAAGACATTTTCTAATTACTTACGTATTTATTAGTTTTTAGTGCTTACTCGTATATTTTATGAAGTCCAACGTTATTTGTTTCCTCGAAGGTGTGATTTGTTGCATATGAAGTAATTTAATGATGTGTGAAAATCTTGATGTTCTATATTAGTGGTGAGGTTTTGGGAAGATGAAAAATAAACGTTTCTGATTTGATGCAAATATGTGCACTTATTAACCAATACAATAAAACAGGCAGAATTGAACGTCAATTTTCATTTCCTCTACATTATTGTTCTTAAATGAGTCTTTTTTTTCAGAAGTAAAAATGAACCTCTACCTTTTAGTACTTCTTAAGCCTAATTAATATTAAAAAAGATAACTACAACCTGATAACCAGAAATTTTGCACCTGTATAAATGAAACTACGTTACGTATCGAAGAACGAAAGGGAGTCCGCAGCCTTCGGAAACCCCTCGTGCGCCTCGGTTTAGTGAGGCTGAACGAGACGTTGAAATCAGCACAAGTCTGCTAAAACGTAGTGGCCACAAGGCACTCAAAGTGTTCATGATGAATAAATTTCATATAACTATGAAAAGATTTTATATAATAATACTGCCGTCGAAATAAACCAACTTCCATTCCTGTCGCTTGTAGTGAAGGGGGGCTTACGAAAAGGTGAGCGGGTAGTATGTCCGCTTGGATCCGCGTGTCTGGCCGGCTGAAGTGCTTAGATATAGAGCGTCGAGCATTTCTTTTCACCGCAGATTCCGCCATTTTAAATCCAATTGAACGTGCGGTGATGTGGGTGAGTTAAAAACTATTAATTTTCCAAAATAATAATACCAATCTAAGAATGAAACTGTCCCTATGTCTCCGATTGTTACCATTTCTCCTGACCGCTGCCTGGCGGTGACTGACATCCCAGTGACTGACACTCCAGTGAGTGAAATGACATCGAGCAGCGGTGACTGTTCACGTCGCGGTTCTGTCCGGGTGTAGGGGCTCTCTGCGGAGGCTGCGTCTCGGCGGGCGTCGTGGCGCGGCGCGGGGCGGCCTGCCTGCCGGTCGACCGGCCGGCCTGACTGCCTACGGCGCCGCCGATCGATACTGCAGGGGGTGCGAGAGGGTGACGCCGCCGCCGCAGGTCGATGAACCGCGCGCGCGCGACGCCGCCAGCCCCCTCCCCTCCCCTCCGCGCCACGCCGCTCCGGCACGAGGCAGCGGAGCGGCAGCGCGGGGGCGGCGCACGGCCAGGGGAGGGGAGTGGGAGGGGGAGAGGCCCGAAGTGGCAACGTGCGAATGATGCGGCTGACGATGGACTCGGGCGAGATGTGCGTGGCCGCCGCCGGCCAACTTCTCCGGGAGGAGCGGATGCTGGCTGGGCTTCATCTCGAAGTGAGGAAGTGGACGGGATCCCACCCGACTTAAGGCGTCTTAATGAGGGTTCGGATTCGAAACGTGAAGGACGGTTGTACGTTTTCGGAAAAGGGAAATTTACATGGGGAACGTTTTTCCGGGCGACATTCTCGTCTCTTCCTACCATATGCGCTTTAATACGCGACAGGCTGTATATTCTATTGTAGCTTATAAGCACATCTTGTGTTTTCTCAGTTTGCTGGCAATTTAAATTCATTTTGAACGAACATGTTGTATGCTCCTTTTCATGTGTGTTACGTCAAATGTAGTGAGAGATGTGACGTCTCCGTGTCTTAGTTCAGCGTCAAGGATCTTGAAAAGAAACGCAAAATATTCCTCTTTAACTTTTCTCTGTAGTGAATACGAGTGTTCATTTTCCTGTCTCCCGACGTGGTTATACTTCTTAAATATTTCAGTTCTTATGCCACACTTTGATGGAGCATTTTCTGATGCTCTGATAAAACGTCCATCGCTGAATCTCGTCCTTCAGCATTTTTTTATGAACTCGACATTTATGACTATTCCCTCAAAATATTATTCTTGTATCATTTTCATAGCTCACCGGGTCAGTCTTGCGCGTGGAACGTGTCAAGTAAAAATGTTCTGTGTTTTGGTGAAGGGCATTAATTTGCCTGCTAAAGGCAGTACAGCTACATTTTGAAAGTCTTCCAATATATTCTCGTACCGAATGAGTCTTGCAATTGCCGTTGAACACGGACTACCGAGACAATGTCATATCAAAATGTTCAAGATCGACACAGATCATTTGCTTGATTGATGATCGGATAAATCTCGATAGTGTGAATTTGTGTGCATCTCATGCAACTCAGCAAAACGCTGAAATGCTAAAAAATAAAAAATAAAAATAAATAAAAACAATAAAAACAACTTGCATGTTGA
>BOPP01000047.1:6789839-6817008 GCA_017312745.1 Gryllus bimaculatus | reverse complement strand
TTCATATGTGTTGCGTCAAGTGCAGTAAGAGCTGTAACGTCTCCGTGTCTTAGTTCAGCGTGAAGGAACCTGAGGGGAAACCCAAAATTATCCTCCATGGCTTTTCCCTGTAGTGAATACGCTTATGTTAATTTTCTGTCTCCATGTGCTTCATAGTTATGCTTCTTAAATATTTCAGTTCGTATGCCACACTTTGATGGAGCATTTTCTGATGCTCTTATAAAACGTCCATCGCTGAAGCTCGTCCTTCAGCATTTTATGAACTCTACATTATGACTATTCCCTCTTAAAAAAAAAAAAAAAAATCTTGTATCATTTGCGTAGCTCTCCGAATCAGTCTTGCGCGTCTTTCGGAACGAGTCAAGTAAAACTGTTATTTGTTTTGGTGAAGGTCATTAATTTGCCTGTTAAAAGCAGTACAGCTACATTTTGAAAGATTTCCAATATATTCTCGTAACGAATGAGCCTTGCAATTGCCGTTGAACACGGAGTACCGAGACAATGTCATATCAAAATGTTCAAGGTCGACACAGATCATTTGCTTGATTGATCGTCGGATAAATCTCGATAGTGTGAATTTGTGTGCATCTCATGCCACTCACCAAAAAGCTGAAATGCAAAAAAAAAATTAAAAAAATAAAAACAACTTACATGTTGATCAACAGCAAAGTTGTGAAACGATAGATAGATAAATAGATAGATAGATAGATTGATATAGTATAGATAGATAGTAGAGAGAGATGCGAAGGCTTCGGTCGCCACGAGGCAGCTTGGCTTCGGCCTAATGCCACCCTGACCGAGCGAAGTGGCTAGGGCGGAGCTCGCTGACTTTTCATTCGGGAGGCCCGGGTTCAATCCCAGTCGTGGCCATCCTGACTAGGGTATTCGTGATTTCCCTCAGTCATCTAGGTGAATGCTGGGATGGTTCTACTGAACGACCACGATCGCGAAACTGGCATCTCTAGGCGAATTCGTTAACTACTTAGACAGGAAGGTTAAGCGAATTCGAGTCAGTAATTATTATTATTATTATTATTATTATTATTATTATTATTATTATTATTATTATTATTATTATTGTATCTCGAATTGGCATAACTGTTATGACTTCACGTAATCAACGAAGTCGGCTATGGACGCCGGGTCGGGATCGCGGGTTCCTGGTTGAGTGCCCGCCTAGGAACCCCGGGATCTAACGCCGCCGAGGCCAATTGCCCCTTATGGGCCGTATAATGGCTAAATAGAAATAAAAACAAAATGCATAGGCCACCCTGGGCCGAAGAGGGGAAGGGAGGGCGGCGCTGCGGGCGAAGCAGCAACATGCGAGCGAAGGGGGTGGCGACGGATCGTTGCGAACCATGGGTGAGCAGTCGTGACTGCGCATTGTGAATGGGCGGCATCGATTGCGTGTCTGTGTGGAGGGTCGTTATTCGCCCCTGGCCGGGGAGGCGTAGCGGCGGAGCTATGAACCGGAACGTGCGTTGCGTAGTGGAGCTGCGGGGTGCGTGAGTGTTCAATGTAGTTACCGGAATGTATCGACTTCGGTGTGAAGACTGAATTCTATAGTCTTTGTTTTCTGGGAACTGGGACTATTTATATTTGTATTGAAGGGAAGCTGGGCTACGATTTGGATGGAATAGTAGAGAACTTGTGGTTAATAGAAACAATCTTCTGATGTTATAGAGTCGGGAGTCTACTAAATCCACAATATGTATGGTTTCGGTAGTGTGAAACGTTGTGTAGAATTTCAGGGCAATATCACGTCTGCTGTTCAATGAATGAGCTGATGTAGAACAAGCGAATAGTGTTGTGGCGGAACCAGTGGTAAATTTTAAGAAAATCTCAAGATGCTTCAGTGCAAAGAATCTGCAGTTAGAGAGGAGAAATGGAACTCGTATGCTAAGTGGGCATCCGTTTGTTAGAGCTACACTCTCGCGTGAAAATCGAGTAATTTAGCTGTATATAACGAAAGGTGTGCAATCGGGGGGATGGTAGTGTTGTGTAGTCGATAGCGCATACACCTTCCACAGCAGAGTCCATGATTTGATCGCCGGTCTAGTCGTGTTAAATTATTGATAGACAAAGCGAGCTCTCGTCAGGTGTCTCGGAGCTCTCCTATTTTCGCCGACTCCAATTGCTCCGTCATCATTATCGCCATTATCAACTTTTTTTTGGAACATGTGACAACAATTCAGAGGATGTCGAAAAAAAAAAATGTTGGCATTGCGACGGCGCACGCTACCTGCCCCCCCGGGTTTTAATTCGAACTAATATCTCTTCCTTCGCCAGACGAGCGTCTCTTCCAGAATGTTCGTGCGCGGAACTGCCCGAGGTCGCCAGCCCCCGGCGGAACGCACGTGAACGGAGTGGCGTGCGGGGGTGGGCGTGTGGGGGAGGACGCACGAGATGGACGGTGGGGGCGGCAGAAGCGGCCGCGCCGGTGACTGCTCTGGCCGCGAGGCCTAATGGATTAGATCCGCTGATTACCACTTATCACGGCGCGCGCCCCCGCTGCTGTCGGAAATAAAAACGCGCGCGGGGGCGTGGGCGTGGGCGGGGGCGGCGCGCACGGAGGGTCGCAGGCCACGGAAGCGCAGGAATGAGGGGGGGCGCGGCGTCTGTCTCGCGCGCGTTTGATTGCGCAATCAAGTTCCCTACGAAGCTCCCGACTGCGCGCTAGTCCAGCCGCGAAGGGGATTAACGGACGCGTCGCGGAGGTTCTGCGTTTTTACTGCGTATTCGGTGGTTTGCGAAGTGTGTTTAGGCAGATACTTACTTCTCTATGAGATTTTGTTTTTTCGGTGGTTTGCGAAGTGTGTTTAGGTCAATAGTTACTTCTCTATGAGATTTTGTTTTTTCGGTGGTTTGCGAGGTGTGTTTAGGTGGATAGTTACTTCTCCATGAGATTTTGTTTTTGAAGATGCTGAAACTTTGCGTACGTCAAATGTGAAAAGTTATCTATAAAATTATTTTTTATGTGACTATTATCCGTATATAAAAAATGTAACTGTATTCACGACGCGACACTGAAGCTCGCAGTAATGTTACTAGCTTTTTAAAAGTACATTGATCAAGAACACTCACTTATTCCGGCATCTTTTATTTCGTATTCGTTTGTGTGTTCATTTGAAATTATGAATTTAGTGTTTTCAAAAAATTATTGCATCTACTTGTAAATATTTATCGAAATAAATAACGTAATGGCTCAGGAAAATGTTTCATTAGGATCAACTAAGACTGTCAACTGCTGATCTTGAGTATAAAGATATATGGCGCCCATCAGTTTAGGGACGTAGAAATGTATTTGAAAATTCACAAAATGTGCGTTGCATAAAAGTGTTACGTTTTTTTTTTGCCATATAACGACTGCGTCGTTAGTTATGAACTCTCTTCCTTGAAAAAAAATGATATTGTGCCTTTAAGTAGTCTGTTTTGTTAGAGAGTAATCAATTGATCCACACTTCGTTTGTTCACACGTACAATCACTCATAATGGAAGCTAACAGGCTCATCGCCTAATGCTCACGAGGGAACTGGCGAAATTATGATTAGGATGAATTAGCGAGATGCGTTGGCATGCCTTCGACATCACTCCCGCGTAATGAAAGCGTCGAGGCTCAAGTTTTGCGGAAAATTCGAACGGCAACCCTTCCCCTTGATTAGTCTACCCGGGGTAGTTCCTCATCATATTGCCATACTTTGAACAACTCTTTATTTAAGGATGCATTTAAGGTATTATTTTGAAGGAATTTATTTCGTGCTATTTAAGTAAAAAAAAGATAGGCAAATCAACATTGCTTTTTTTTTTCTTTTAGGAGGGTAACAGTGGTATTGTTTATAAATTATACAGGATTACTGTACAATGCTGTAAAATGTTCGTACGTTTTTTTTTATAGAGAGAACGGAACAAACATTACATTTCAGAATGGAGATTTGATTCCACCGTTCGCAAAAGACGCTGTGCGTTGTATTTTCTATTTTTCTCCCATTAGTTGCTGAATGTACGAACTAAATGTATGTATATCGAGCAACTGCATTTTTGCGTATACGTTCTCGTTATTTACATCTCTGTGCATCTTCGGAGATTAATACTTACATCAAAAGGAATTTGAACGCAGCCGCTCCGAACCTCTGTAGCACCTGTTTCAATCCCCAGCTTGGAAAGGATTTTCAGACTGCAGGCATCCTCCTCTTGCCCGCAATGCTGACAGTAGTGATGTCCTTAATCCGCCGAGAGAGTGAAAGTCCTCATCCGATCCCCTCTGCGAGTGCCCATGCATAAGCTTGTTCGCGGCGTGATGTATGGGAGGTATGTTATAAGGGGAGTTTATCTGCCGGTTTCCTTTCAGATCTGTAAAAAGAGATACATCAGAATCAAGGTTTCGTCCAGTTTGAAAATAAATGTAAGGACATCGAAAATGAAATTTTTTGACTAATCGTACCAATAGAAATGTATTTTGGATGTGAAGTGATTTACTTTTTTAAAGCAAATAGTGTTCCAATGTGATATTACATTGTATAGGCATGAATGTGTTGTGGAATGCCTCGACAATTCGTCATTGTTCATCGAGTGTGTGATAAAAACAAATCATTAGCTCTTCTCCCATTGAAGCATATCTCTGTGGCACTTGCTGTAATCAATATTGCTGGTTCGCAAACGGGACTGTTTTGAAATGTATTTAGTTTTTCGCAGAAAGATCAAATACGCAAGAATTTTGAAAGTATATATTTGAGGAAGAAAAGAGTTAGGATAAATGCTGAAGGTAATAATCTCAATTGCTCCTAGTGAGGATCTTAATGAAACTAAAATAATTTGAAAGTACCGCAGATGTCCCCAGAACCGAGCTGAGGCCCTGCCCCAAAGCAAGCCCTGCAGTTGTGCGTGAGCATAGGTATCTGTGAGTGTTAACGAGCATTCGTAGGTGACCGTGGGTTGCCTCGCTGATGGATGGCCGGCCAGAGGGATCGGGGGTGGCAAGCGGTGGGGTGGGGGGCGAGCGATGGTTCTTCCGTGTCCTCGCTAATAATGCAAGTTGGCAGGCCTGGCGTCGCGTCGTGGGCGAGAGAAGCGCATTGACGCCACGCCCCCTGCCCCCGGTAATGGGGTTTCGCTGTTGGGGCCTGCCGCCTTCTCATAGTGCCGCCCCTACCATTTTCTTTTTTTAATTTTTGGGCGGTGGGAAGGCTTTTTGCCGGAAGAATTGTAGAGACGCCCGCGTGAATTCGCGTATTCGTGGAAAGGAATTTTTTGTTGTGTTAAAAATGCGTGCCCAGGGATTTTCCACATCAGTACAAAAATGTATTACTTCGGGATTAAAGTGTGTTTGTTTTCATAATTTCAGCTAATGTATAATGTGAATACCTAATTAACATTGTTTTATTTTAATTCTTTTTCTTTATGGTAATGCAGATACGTCGTCATATAATATTCGGGTGGTTCTCTTTAACAAAGCCTTCATCGAAATGGTATTAGACATCAGTGTTCATTAATTTAATATTGTTCATGTTCTTTATATGCTAATAATATTATGATGTATGTGTTTCATGCTCTGTGTTATTTTCTTTGCAAATTTGTAAAAAAATCGAAACGATATCACGTTTCAACTGTAAGGACAATAATAGTTCAAATTCAAATCATGATTTTACGTTATTTTTGTCAGTATTTCACTTTTACTAAATTAATTCTTTGTAGTTCATAACACTTTCAAGCCAGACCTTTCTTGTTGTTGTATCAAATGTAAATGAGAGCTAATTTCCAGGTGCAGAAAAGACATTTCCGATTTTTGGGTTGTTTCACTAAGAATTTTTGAGAAATGTGACAGTAGAGAGCATTCTGGAATAAAAATGTGTGTGTAAGAGAATACGTGCATAATAATTGTATCGGCGAAATCAAAAAGATATGACTACTATGTACAGGACAAAAACAAACAATTTTAGACCTGTGTAATATTTAATTAATATTTCGCTTTTTGCTGTAGTAAAAGTAGTACTCCGAATTTGTTGTTTTATAATATGGTTTTTGTAATAGGGTTTTGAATTGCGAACAGGAGGTACTTCTAATCGTGACCGCCTAAAACTGCAATACGTTAACACGATCTCAATTCGTTCAGTGTTTCATGGAAAGGCTGAGAAAAGAAGAAAAAGTTTCCAGAAGAGAGACAAATATTTTTTAATTCGGCAGATTTTATTTATTTATTTATTTATTTATTTATTTATTTATTTATTTATTTATTTATTTATTTATTTTGTATTGAAATGTGTGTTCTCAGATACTATATTTTCTGCATCAGCAGAACAAATTATTACAGATTTAACGTTAGTTTGGGTTGTGTGCCAGCTTAGGCGACTCAGAGCATCAATTGATGTCATTGCAATGCCTCTGACCGGAAGGTCTTTGGGTTTTAGTCCAGAGGGTGGCAAAATTTTTGGCACTACGTAGCTAGTTCAAATTCAGCTGCTATCGAGAGGAGAATTCTAGTGGTCGGCTGCTGTGAATGGTAGTTTTCTGTGGTTCTTTGCGAATGTCGGAACAGTTCCTTAGCAAACGGGCCAGGGACCACGCGCGCTTTTTCCTTCCTCTTCCTTGTATCCTCACCCCTTCGTACACACATTTACACTTACAAACTCTACACTACGACGTATGTCGGGAACTCAGAACTTGTCCCGGCTGAGGCGGTGCCCCACGGTGGGAGATACCTGGTTGGAGAAAGCCCGCAAGTCGACAGGTAGGTCGGCGCCAGATCTCGCCTTTCAGCGGGAGAAGGTCGCTGCCGCCTCCTGCGATAAAAAATGCTCTACACTTATGGAACTAATGACATTAGCTGTTGACGCACACGGAAACGCTAATCAATCAATTGGGTTGTGTATTTACAGGTGATGTTTGTAAATAGATAGGATTGATTGCAAATCTTGTGGGGCGGCCGGTGGGTGGCAGTGATGCGATATCAACAAGAAAATACCGATGTTGCCAAACATCGTTGTTAAAAATCATACATCGAAGTTATTAAATACATCGTTCAATGTATGAAGTTATTAAATACATCGTTCAATACATCATCCATGTTTTTTAAACATCATTGTTTAAAATTTGTTTAGTAATCTCTAAGAGTAAATTCGTGCCAAACAAAATTTAATGTTACAATGGCTGTGCTTAGTAATTTATAATTAAAATTTAACTTAGATAACGAAGATATTCAACGATTTAACGAAGATATTCAACATCTATGTGCGAAATACATAAAAGAAGAAGGAAACACCTGGCCATCAGAATCATCTCGAGCAAGCGATCGAACCCAAAACAAGGATATTAAAAAAACTTCAGTTTCAATACATCAATGTTTAAATATTCATTATATCGATATTTTTATGGACACATCGATGTCGCAAGCGTAGTGGGTGGCCGTTGTTGTCCTGTGCTTCGGAAACGACCGGCGGCGCGTGGCACGCGCGCGCGCGTATGTGTGTGTGTGTGTGTGGTGGAGGGAGGGTGGTGCTGGGCGTCGTCGGTCGCAAATGAGAGGGCGCGGCGGCTGAATTATGCAGCGCAACTTGGCGGCGGTGGAGACGGCATCTCCCGAGAGCGCTGCCGTAATGGGTGGACGAGCAGTTTGGAAACTAAACTTCCTCCCGCGCGGGAGAGCTCCGCCGCAAGGGGCCTCCGGGAGTAGCGCCTCTGGGCCCGCGCGGCTGTTCCGGACGACGCGAAGCTTTGAACGATCGAATTGTGGACTCTGATATCTATTAGAAAGGAAGGTTCGCGGTATGACGCGCGTGGTTTTTTGCAATATATATATATATATATATATATATATATATATATATATATATATATATATATATCGTGTTCTAAGCTGATATTATGCTTTAATTTTCGTTCTGTGTTTCCTCAAAAGAATTTATCTGTCAATTTGATATCATAATTTATTTGTATGGTTTTAAATTATATATATAAACTTTTTTGGCCGTTGATAAAATAAGTAGTATGTCAACTTTTAAGAAGTCAACTATTATTGTCTGGGATTTTTTGAATAATTAGTTTTTACCATGTTTAGTGTCCCAGATGTCTCGTTACCGTTTAAGGGATCCGTTGGTTTGAGTCGAGATGGTTTACAGTCTGATGGCATTGCGCTTATATTTTACTGATAAACTCTTTTCGTTTGAACTCGACTCGTCGTCTTAAAAATTAAGAAGTTTTCAAAGGACTTTTTTCTGAGATGCGTATTAAATGATGGGAGTTTGTATTTCAGTGAAATGGGTAATATAGAAGTGAATTATGTATGAAGTGTAAAATTGTGGGTAAAGTAATGTCTGTTATGTAGTGTCGTATGAAAGAATATAAGACACGATTGAAAGTTGCAAAATTGGTGCGGAGTGCACGGTCGTCGTATAGCGCGGAGTGACCCACAAACAGATGCAGGCGGAGCCATCCCGTCAGAGTATTGTCAGTACTGCTCGAGACAATTTAAACATAGTTTTCCCTGATTTCAAACCATGTCCATAAACACTTTGGCCATTCTACGTAATAAACGAGCATTGTCATACGTAATAAACGTCTGTACTGTTGGCTGTACTTATAGCGTTAATAATAGAATTGAAGCCTTATATTTTAAGTGGTGAGACTCGGGCCATGAGGCCCGCTCTTCCGTCTCACCAAGCAAAATTCGCTGCGCTCCTTTCACCAACTAGCGGGCCATTACACCATCGCACCATAACACCATTGCTTTCAATGAAAAATATGGAACTTACGCGCAATTGTCGTTATGGGTGGTGTAATGTCAGATACTGTGTATTGGGTACTAACAATGGTACTCTCCGAAACAACGATGTTTTGTACGTTGCAGGTGTGTATAAATACTTAAAGCATTTGAAAAAGTTCCACCCATCTAATACGCCGGAATCTGGGCAAAAACTAATCTTGGAAAAGCTGAATGCTTTATTCAGCATTTAACTAACGACTTTCAACCTTTTCCAGGAAGTGATCACAGTGCCCAAAAGGGTTATGCAAATAAGGTATAATATATTTAGAAGCACCTCTTCAGATGTCTCCTCCAGTAGCCCAGTTTACTTCGAAGGGTATAAAGAATATCTTCAGAACTTTTCATCCTGACAAAGCGCCTGGTTATGATTTAATTACTGTCAGAATTAAACAGAACCCACATGGAAAACATATATCACTCATAACTTCAACTTTCAACGCAATATTGAGCTTAGTATATTTCCCACAATCTTGGATGTACGCTAAGATCACTCTATTCGTCAAATCCGGAAAATCTCAACGAACCACATCGTATAGGCCATTTAGCTTGCGACCTCTTCTCTCTAAAACTTTTGGAAAACTACTTCTGCTGAAACATCTACCACAACTAGATGTCTAGTTACCTGAACATCTGTTTGAATTCCGAAGAAAGCATTCTACTGTTGAACAGGTACACAGAGTAACATAATTATTAAAAGTCTGTAAGAAAATAAATATTCCATGGGTGCGTTTCTATTTATAATGTTAGTATTCGTCAAAGCATGGCTTCTAGGATTCTTGAACAAAGTGAAGAAAGACTTTGAACACACTTACTTTGTCTTATTTAAATCCTACCTAAGTGATAAATTCTTCCAAATTAAGCATGATAACGAACTATCTTCGTTGTACATTATCGTCTTTGGCGTCACCCATGACTGTACTTGGTTCAGTGTTACATGTTTTATATACGTACTTCGGACTTGCTTACAACCCAAGAACACATAAGAGATACTTTTGTTGATAGTGAAACAGTGCTAGGTTCAGACCGTAATCCAGTAGAGGCTTCTAGATTGCTTAAGGAGCATCTCAGCAAACTACAAACATGGCTAAAAAGTCCACGAATAAGAGCAATTGCGAGAAAATTAAGTCACATTGCTTTCACCACAAGATAAATTTGTCCCCATTGCAAAAGAACCGAACAAATTCCACAAACCAATTCTCCCACAAACAAATTCTGTGGGATAATTAGGTGTTCATTTTAACATGAGATTCACCAGAAAAAAAACAACAACATTATGTATGAACAAAATAACTCCTCATAAAATACAAAAATGTATTTGTTGCAAGAAACTCAGTGTTAGCTTAAGGCAATAAATTACTTATAAATAATTCTTAAAGCCTGTTTGAGCCTACTCCGCACAGCTCTTGGACACCAGCAGCAAATCCAGTATTAAAATCATCCAATGGTTTCGGTCTAAAATATTAAGAAACATTGCTAATTCGCCCTGGTATGTTCGAAACAATGTGATTAATAGTGCTTTTAAAATTCCAACACTTAATAATGAAATACAAAATTATTGTTATAAATATGTACAAAAATGTGATAGCTATTGAAACTTTCCAATGCAACATAAATCTTATAATTAATAGTTTGGAAATAAGTCGTCTTAAATAATTCAAACCTCTGTATGTGCCTTAGATTTTGAAGTGCATATATATATGTATCAACTGTAATGCTGAAGAGGTATTAATTAGTATCTCCTCCAATCATTGCGAATTATGTAAGTCAACAAATTTACTTATTCGCAAGTTTGAACAGATTGTTAATATACGTTTAATAAAAAAATCAAAATGTCGATGACGGTGTACTGGTGATACGAAATGATAAAATATTGATAGTGATTGCTTGCGATAAGAAAATCAAGACAATAAATAAATTTATTTCTGTAGTGCTCGCTAACCTTGAGAATCAAAGCGACGAGCTCTGAGATATATAGTCTCTCTCCAAAATAGTTTTCCTTTGTCCTCCGTATTTTACAAAGATTTATCAGTAAACCAGTTAGCATGCTTCCGATTTGCTCATTGGTTATGGAAAGTGCGTGAACGACCTTCTAACGTCATTGAACGGACCTAATTGCCACCCAAAAAATTATAAGATAATTTTTATTTTCGTCATGTTGGCATACATAAGTAATAATTATAATAATGATTATTATTTTAATTTAATATTATTAAATGAAAATATCATGAAATTAATTTATTTAATTTATAATAAAATTTCATAAATTAAATAATATTTATTATTATTATATAATTTTGGTGCTTACAAGATGTGGCTTTTTGAAAAACTGTTATTTATCTTGTTTAGTATTTAGAATGATCGATTGCCTCTGATCAAATGGGTGACTCATACGCAAATACCAGGCGTTGAATCAGTTGCAGCAGTTTGACCCCCGTTTTTCGAGTATTTTCAATATTTACTCTTAGAAGAAATAGAATTACAAGAGCTTATCGCTGCGTAGAAAAACAATGACTAAGCGGACTCTTCACCAAGTAGTGTTTAAGAGCCAGTACGCATGGGAAATACTGCTTTCTTTCTTCTCTCTCTTCTCTTCTCTCTCTCTCTCTCTCTCTCTCTCTCTCCTCTCTCTCTCTCTCCCTCTCCCCTCTCCCTCCCTCTCCCTCTCCTCTCCCTCTCCTCTCACTCTTCTCTCCTTCTCCTCCTCCTCTCTTCCCTCTCTCTGCCCTCTCTCCTTCCTCTCTCCCCTCTCACTCTCTCTCCCTCTCTCTCACTCCCTCCTCTCCTCTTTCCTCTCTCTCTCCTCTCCTCTTCTCTCTCTCCTCGTCCTTCCTCCTCTCCACCCTCTCATCTCCTCCTCATCTCTCCCTCTATCTCTCTCTTTCTCTCCTCTATTCTCTCCCTCTTGGCTCCGCTCTCCCTCTCTCTCTCACCTCTCTCTCCCTTCTCTCTCTCACTCTCTCTCTCCCCTCTCTCTCCTCTCTCGTCTTCTCTCTCCTCTTCTCCCCTCTCTCTCCTTCTCCCTCTCCCTCTCCTCTCCCCTCTCTCCTTCTCCTTCTCTCCTGCCTCTCTCTCTCTCTCTCCCCTCTTCTCTCCTCTCCTTCTCCTCTTCTCTCTTTCGCTTTCTTTCTGTCTTTATAATGAAAGGATCCTCCATGATTTGTTGATATTTGTGTTTTCTTGTCCCCCAACCTCATTTCTCTGACAGGGACGTGGCTGTGTGTAGTGTATAAATGATTCTGTAGTGTAAGTGTGCAAATTCTGCTACTACAAATTTGATTGTTTCTGGTAAATTTATGGAAGTATTCGATACGTTAATTCTTAAAAAAAAATGACTTCCCTCTACGAAATAAAACGTATGATGATGGAAAGCAAAATTGAAAATGATAATGTATTATGAGCGCATAAATGTGTTACTTCTTGTATAGTGTTTCGAAAATAGAAATATCAGATCACACGGAGAAGCTATGTGTATAAATTATCATGTTATAGAAAATAATGAATGATTGGTATTCAATTTTACATAGGGTCCTTTGTAACAGTTCTGTTACTTTTCAATTGTGAAGTTTCTGCATTGAGAATATGAAAGGGAGCTTTGTTAGGTGTCAGAAACTTTGTGGAGTCCGCAGGTGCTTGTTCTTTAGATTAGTACTTGAGATGTGGTCTGATGACTTTCTGTAGTTTGCGATAGGGAACAGACATCCCCCTCCCCAAAGTGGATACGGAGATCGCAGATTACGTGTTTCAGGCTGAAAGGCTCGAAAATATTGAAATATATCTAATGTTCATCATACATTGTATCTTGCAAAGATATAGTTATTTAATGGATGAGTGCTTATAATAAGGGTTAAATGAGTGCTTACAATGACTGTTACAGATCAATATTTTTTTAAATCATTTTTTTAAATCTTATACGATGAGTTGTAGGGTAAAGCTCTTACAAGCTGTCTTGTAATCTCGGAAACTATCCAGAAAAGAAAACAAAAACAATTCAGTCTAATTGGTATTGTAAGCCGAAGATCTTCCCTTGATGGTAGCAATAGAATAATCAAATATGATTTTAAACATGTGCCGTTGTCGTGTAATATAATTTATGAGCGTACTTCGGTTTTGGCGGATTTACTCGTTTTCCTTTGCATCTTTGCTATACTTTTGCTTTTACTTTCCACTATGAACTGTCAGCTGTATAGTACGCTAGTTACCTCTTTTGCCCGGTGTCTGATGAAGAGTTATTTCGCTCGCCACAACGTGACGTATGGAGGAGAGAGAGGGAGAGCGTGTGGGGTCTGTGGCTGTCGCGCGCGCCGTTCGTCTACCACTGCGCCGTGATTTACTTGCGCCGCCGACGCCACGTCGGGGCCACCAAAGGGGGCGGGGCTCTCCTTCTCCGAATGGCCGCCGCCGCCCCCCTTCGCCACCGCCACCTCCGCCGCCACCGCCACGCCCCGCCACCCGCCCACACGCCAACCGCCACCGCCCACCGCCACCGCCACCCGCACCGGCCCTCCCCCGGCCCCTTTCCGCCTCCGCCTCCGCCACCGCCACCGCCAGCCGCCTCCGCCCTCCGCCTCCGCCATCTCCACCGCCATCGTCACCGCCATCGTCACGCCACCGCACCGCCATCCGTCACCGCCACCGCCACCGCACACCGCTCCGCCACCACCACCACCACCACACCACCACCACACCACCACCACCACCACCACCACCACGCCACGCCACCGCCACCGCCACCGCCCACCGCCAACGCCCCGCCACCGCCACCGCCACCGCCCACCGCCACCGCCACCGCCACCGCCACCGCCACCGCCACCGCCACCGCACCGCCACCGCCACCGCACGCCACCGCCACCGCCACCGCCACGCCACCGCCCCACCGCCACCGCCACCGCACCGCCACCGCCACGCCACCGCCACGCCACCGCCACCGCCCCGCCACCGCCACCGCCCACCGCCACCGCCACCGCCACCGCCAAACCGCCACCGGCCACCAGCCACCGCCACCCCACCGCCACCGCCACCGCCACCGCCGCCACCGCCACCGCCACCGGCCCACCGCACCGCCACGCCACCCGCCACCGTCACCGCCACCGCCCACCGCTGCCGCGCCAACACCACCACCACCACCACACACCCACCAACCACACCACCACCGCCACCGCCACGCCACCGCCACCGCCACCGCACCGCCACCGCCACCGCCACCGCCACCGCCACCGCCACCGCCACCCGCCACCGCCACCGCCACCGCCACCGCCACCGCCACCGCCACCCGCCACCGCCACGCCACGCCACCGCCCACCGCCGCCGCCACCGCCACCGCCACGCCACCGCGCTGCCGCCATCACTACCCGCCAACGCCACCCACGACCGCCGCCGCCGCGTAATGGAGCGTCCAGACGCCGCGGCCGTGCAGTGCCCTGCTCTCCTCGTAATGGCCGCGTGTTCGTCTGTCTTCATCAGCTGCCTGGCTTCGAGGAAATCTCTCCCGCTGCGCGCACTGACCGTTAGATGAGGAGGAAGATGCGCGTTTCATATATGTTTCGAAGTTACGTTTAAATACCGCCACGAGGCGAAATGTAGCGGGTTGGTGTAATATGTAGTGTAGGGTAATGGACTGATGTCAATAAAAAAAGTGCAGATGTGTGTGAGTTTTCTGTAGACATCCTTTAGAGTTAAGATTTTAATGTTAATGTTTTCTGTATGCAGGGTATCTGATAAGAACGAAAAAAGTGCCATTTACTAGCGTGCATCGGTCCAGTATGTAGGGCTACGTGATTTGCTTCCTCTCTCATGATAGGAACTACAGTTATTTATTTTTAAAGAGGCCCAACATCCTCATTCAGTCAGCGATTCATTGCTGTTTCAATGTAATTGCGTTAATACTCGAATTTAAACGGATTTTCTTCTTTTTTCTTCATAATGTTCTTTTTGAAACAGTTGAATCAGAAACAACAATTTTACCACACGCATTTGCTTTTCCTTGTCAAAATCGTTTCATGCTCAGGACGGTTATAGCCGTATTAATAATGATTATTCTTATGTTCCAACAGAAAATCACTGCGCTTGGTGAAACGCTCCTAAGTAGACTACATATTCCATGAACTCGTGCCTCCCCGTCTGAGAGCTTTATGAATAGAGCGTCACCTCCTACGAATTTCCATGTCCCGCCAGCGAGCGCTCCGAGGACTCCGCAGCTGTTGGGGCGAGGGTGTTTTTGTCAGCCAGCCGCGCGTCCATTAATCAGGCGAAGGCAGCGCCCTCCCTCCCCCCCCCCGCCCCCGGCTGCTTAGAAGAACGCCCCCGCGCCGCGGGGCCTCTGGCTACCCCTTCTTGCCTGACCTCCGGCCCGCTCACCTCTGCGGTTTGCGCCCGCCGTCTCTGGCGGCCCGGCCCAACTTCCCCGCCACGCCCCCGGCGCGCCGCTGCCCCGCGCCTTTCGTCGCGTCTCCCGCCCACCGCTCGCGAAGGAGAGCGAGTGAATGTCGCTTGGAATCAATCGCGTTTCCTTCACGATCGATTGTTGCCGCTTAAGGGAGCCGTCGATGAATTAAGATGTGTCGGATGGAAGAGTGTTCGGATAAGATACAGTTTTTTCGTTTATTAAAATTAAATGATGTGCAGTTAGAGGCAAATAAAATTTGTACTATTTCCAATGTTTATTTTCTCACACGATATTGGTAGTAATGTTTCCAAGATCTATTCATTAATTTGCGTAAAATGAGTTGTATCAAACCCCAAACCCCATGTTCTTGATATCGCGTTTCCTTGATCAATTATTGCCTTTGACGGGAACAATAGTTGAAATAAAATATCGTGTCGGATGAAAGAATGTTCTGATAAGAAAACGTCGTTCACTTATTAAAGTGATGTGTAATTAGGGGCAAACACAATGTGTACTATTTCGAATGTTTTCATTTACATTATATTAATCCTAACGTTTCCAACATCTATTCCTGGCGTTGCGTATAATTACCTAGGACCTAAAACAAAGTTACTTCGGTGTTACATTAAACTATTTTAATGTCGTTGTTTGTTGATTCAATTATTAATAATTTCTGTTTACTATCTTTTATGACCTTTTTTCTGTTTCTTAACTCTGTTCTTAAAAATTAAATCTGAACAAGTTACTCATTTTAACGTCATCTCTTCAGTGAATCTTGTTAGAACCAAGTATGTACTAACCAGTTCTCCCAGAATAATGTATTGATAATTCAGAATCTTGACTTACCTAGTCGCTTCCCGTCTTCATTCCTTCTATATTTATTTACTAGGCTATCCTGGTGACGCCGCGTCCATGGCGAAGGTGCCTACGTGGACGCGGCGTCACCCGGACAGCCTAGTAAATACTGACTCCGGTCGTGGAGCCTACGCTTTCATTCCTTCTGTTCATCTCCTTTTCACAAACTTTTTTGTGTTTTCTTTGTCTCTCTCTAGGTCTCTGAATTTGTTCCTTTAAAAAAACACAGGTGTGAAAAAACAGTTTTTTATCCACATTTCTCTTCTTTTTTTATACCTTTTTTGTGTTCTTTTCTGTCCTATGCCGCCCCCAACACAGATTTTCTCTTGAGGGTGAGCTCGCCGCTGAACTCCTCCCCTCAACTGCGTCTGTCTTGTGCGCGTCTCAACGACTGCCCGCCCGCGGGTCTCCCTTTGGGCAACTCCCAGTCTGACAAGTTAGCGTTGACAGACCCCGTCGCGAGGCTCGCCGCCCCGGCTTTAAGCGGAGGAAGCGACCAGCGCAACTGTACGTCGAGGAACTGGAAAGCGGTGGATTTCAATGCAGACTGCGTATCATTGTTTATCTGTTGTGCAGTGACGCACCCGAGCGGTGGGAGGGGGGAAGTGGCTTCATATCCCTCCATAAGATCTGGGTCAAATTGACAAATTCATCAATTTTTACTTCTTGTCTATAGGAAACAGGACATTCAGTAAATCAATTGAAAACGTAAATAAACATAAAACAAAAATAAAAATAGCAGGAAATTCTAAATGAAAATTCACCTTAAAGTAAGAATTATTCAGTGGAGATTTCTTACCCCTCGCCTACAAAGAAAACCCGATTGCCCCACAGCACTTTAGGTGCCCCGTCACACAGCCCATCCTCCCATCCATTTCCAGTCCTCATCTATTCGCTTTCATCTGTTTTTCATTTCTGGCCATTTATTGCCCCCATTTCGACCATCACGACCGATCACGACCATTCGACCATCAGAACTTTATGCCCGCTCATGCCCCCATCACGGCCCCATCTATTATACGCCCTCCCAGTCTACCCGCTTTCCCGCCCCGCACCATTCCATTTCTCTCCGCCTCGCCAGGCCACGCACACATCTGCTGCCGGAACATATTTGTGCAAAATGTACTTGAAATTACTCCACGCATACAGTGTTCCGTTGAAACATACAAATACATAGATTTTTATACGAAGAAGAAAGGATTATTGTAAAACAAATAATGAAGCATAGCTATTGATATTTAATATGAAACTCGAACTCTATCGTCGGAACCCAGATACTTAGGTCGTTCGTCTGTTATGGTAAGTTGGTCGGTTGGACGGTCGTTATGTCTGCTAAAATGATTATTAATTATAATAGGAAAAACTAATGGACTGAGGTATAAACTCTGAGGGAACTCCTGAATCAGACCACAGAATTTTCCCAAGTTGGTCGAGAAAATTAGGATGCATAAGCTTCTTTGGACGTACATATTTGGTTTTGGAGTAAACAAAATTCGAGTTATGTAAAGTCCACCATATGCTTTCGCATGCTTCTTGTTAAACTTGCGTAGATACAGTAGTATGCATTTGGCCTGTTCCAACTCTTGTTATTTTCCTGAATTTACATACCCATAGGTACTACATGCAGAGCCTTAAATTGAAAAGAAAAGCATTGTTTCTACAAGTTCTTGGAATTTCATTTTTCTCTCATCTGTTTTCTCTGTTGAAATGACGATGCTTTTCTCAAAAACATGAACATTTCTTATGTGCATTGTGGCTTAATTTAAACTTTTTGCAACATTGTTGACGTGGTTTATAAATGAACGAAGTTTTTTCGCAAGAAATTTTCGTTGCTGCGTAGTTAATTAGCGAAATTAGAAGTCTTTGTTTCAAGATGTTTTTTGGAAAAGGAGGACAGAGTTTCTCCCGCGAACTTACTGTTTTGCCGAGAGTGAGCACTTGCGAACTCGCGTCTCTCTACCTCCCAAGTTATCCCTTACCATACTATTTGCGCCATGTGCAAAGCTTTGGTGTAGCTTCTTTGCTACGGCGCTGTACGACCATCTAGTTAAGCGCATGGTGGAAGTGGGTTAAGCCTGCCGCGGAGGCTGGGTGATTCTTTCTGATCTGACACCCGTATCTACACATTTATTTCAACAGAGATGAATTTATAACATTTATGTGGTGGAAAATATTTCGTTCAACAAATTACATTTTGTGTATACACCTGTGTTGTACAACGTTAAGTTCATACAAGTAAATTGGATACTCAGAAATTGTAACATAATAGTTAAATAATAAAAAAACGTGAATTTGCGCATCAAAATTAATTAAACACCAATTATCAAAAATTACTCTAGTAATAGCTTCAATATTTGGTTGGGGTTACTAGTTGAAGCTCGAAAACTGAGGATAACATTGACCATGAATCAACGCAAAAACTGAAGATGATGGAATTCTGTAAGTTAATGAGTAAGTAAGGAAAATAAAGCAACTATTGTAGAGCCACTTTCTTATAGATGTGTTCAAATCGTTTATAAAAAGTATTTTGCTGTAAAAGTGCGATAAAAATACAAATAGGAGGCCGTTTTGCAAATTCTTCAAATTTAAACTTAATTTTTACGTTAATGGTGATAGCAATGGGCCTGGAATCATGCATGTCATAACAATGCCGTGTTGAGGTATTACGTGCTACGTTACAAGTTCCTTGCCTTCATGTAGAGGTGATAATACAATTTTAATCATCCAGACGTTTGTTGAACACTTTGTTGATGTGACCTTATATAACGAAAAAAAAAACGACAGTAAACAAACGCTCTTTCTAATGAGATAGATCTCGAAAAAGTAATTAAGTGTAGAGGT
The DNA here is from genome assembly GCA_017312745.1 of Gryllus bimaculatus. Taxonomy (NCBI): domain Eukaryota; kingdom Metazoa; phylum Arthropoda; class Insecta; order Orthoptera; family Gryllidae; genus Gryllus; species Gryllus bimaculatus. Next base: position 6,798,175 of record BOPP01000047.1, on the reverse strand, counting down.
TGAAAGTATATCTTTTTAGTGACTTTTTTGCAAAAATTACCAATTTAAACTTAATTTGTATAGTGATGATGAGAGCTATGAGGTTAAAATTATGCATTTAGAAACAATGCTATCTTGATTTAATGTGTGTTACGTTTCACCTGGTTCTCTGGCTCCGATTCCACTGAATATTGCACTTCTTTTATTCGCGTTCTTACCTAGATGAACGTATGTTTATTCTCCCATAGATTGCAGTTTTTTCTTTAGATATAATACAGAATAAATTGAAATAGGCTATGCAGTTTTTTCTGAATTCCATACAGTTACGCTGTACTACTCGTATATTTGTGGACAATATTTTTTTTCAAAATTAAAAGAGAAAACTATTATTTAAAGAAGGTAATGTATTTAATACTCTGAAAATATTTCAGAGTATAGTACACGACCGTTCCTTGGCGAGTTTGAAGAAGATAATGAGATTCCAAATATAGGCCTGTGAGTCAGGTCTTTGTCCATAGGGAAACGATTCTTTATAGCTTTGTAAACGAAACCTTATTAGTGTAGTCTTCATTGGAGATACAACTGGTAGTAACAGGATTAAGGTCCGCAGTTGCATTGGTAGGTCTTCGGTTGTTTTCAGAGCTTTAAGCGAAATCCAATATTTTCTTTTCCCACTTATGTGTTTAAAGTTGAACAATTAAGGATAACCTAAAAATAACAATGTTGTAAAAATAATAAATGACGTAAACGTATTCGATTGCAGAAAATCGGACAGTCGGTTTAAAAGTTCACTTTGCTATATTTCATTAATGCAATTCATAGGAACTGGTGTGGTGGCTATTTTGGTTCGGAAATGGCTGTTGTATTTCTTTGAATGAAAGTAAGCTCACAAATATACTACAAAAAATTATATTTTTTCTGAAAATTGTAATCGAAATTGAATAATTCTTTTTCATGACTGAATTAAAAAGTAATCAAACCTGAAAAATTCTAAGTTTTAATGATTATTAAAACATGGTGTACTCAAATTTAACTTACAGGAGCACATTCCCATCTTAAGTCAATATATAACACTGCAAATGAAAATAAATAAACAACATTAAAACATGGAAGAACAAAAAAGCAATATAAGAAATTTATGTATATGAAAAATGAATGAGTGAAAAATTAATTATAAAGCTTACTACCCAAGAAACGCGTATTACAATAAACATCAGCTAGGTGGTGGCGTGTAAGTAAGTTTCTTAAGTTATTTTTCTCTAATGTTTTCTTTGAGCCAACCCAAGTTACCGTCCAAAACAACCACGCTGCAAATTCCATTTCGCTGTTGTGCCTTTTCATTTAAAAGACAGAGGATTTCATTTCCTTCAGCGAACAAGATCAAACATGTCTTAAAGTTTTGCCGGTTTCTGGTAGTCATTAGATTTCATTTTCTTGTGTATTAAACTGTTAGTCGATTCTGCGTTTTGTCTATCTCTCGCGCCTTCCACTGCTGCGACCCTGGTTAAATTCACGGCAAGTCGAAGAGCAATTGAAGGGGTTTGGGCAATTGTCGTCTAAGACACATTTCAAGAAAACAGAGAAATCAATTTAAAGTTAAATAGTTGTGGATAGAAAGCGTTGTGACGAGAAAAAAATGTCACTGCATTTTTAAATTTATAGTGGGAAAACTGGTCAAACCAACAATGTACAAAGACTCTTCACATTCTTTGATTACAAATGGTGTCAATAGCTATTTTTTAATTTTTGGTAGTTATACCAATATTGCACTCAGCTCTTCAATTTGTGGAGGACAAGGAGAGTTGTAATCATTATTCTCGTTTGAAATATAATACGCTTTTGATTTTGAGTATTTTAAATAATGCGGTATATTATTGATGCTTCCTTGGTCGTTGATAAAAGTTGCCTCAGACCATTACCCGTGGTCGTGATCAGATATTTCCCAAATCACTTACAGAGTTAAAAATAGAACTGCTTCTAATGATAATATCACTATCATGTATCTTTGTGAAAAACCCACTTTACATGTTGAAAACGTTCCTTCAAACACTAACAAAAAGAAAAAAAGTGTTCTGTTAAATGCTTCTTTGCCATTTGCATTTATTTAGTTTTGTGTTTTACAGTTACTAGTCTTAGAATTAAATGAAAATATTTTCTTCTTGTTGAGTTGAGATTGTAATGTTAAATGCAACTTAAGGACAACCATCAATTCACTTCATTCAAACAATGAAAAATTATACAATTTATTGTCAGAGATGCCCGTTTTGGTCATCTCACGTGAGTTTAAATAATAATTCGTAAATTCCTATGCTGAATTTTGCTGTACAAGACTTTCTTGGGCTTCTTGCTTGTTGGCTGCCGAACCACGAAGCTGTCTGAACGGAGCATTTCCTAAAAGGCCCGTCCACCGAGGAAGCGCTGCCAGGCGATCACTTCCCTTGTTTCCAGGCGCCATCTCCCGGCCATTCTCTTCCTCGGCGTTGCCCTGGCTTCAGAGCCCCCCTCCCCCTTCCCACCACCATTCGCTCCCGCCAACGGCCTGATCTCTTCCCTGCCCCGCCTCGTGGCTCCCTTTAGAGTCGCTCCGTCTCGCTCCCACGTCACCTTTGACTACGCGCGGTTCCGCTGCCGCAGCCTCCCTTCCCCGCCCCCTGCCCTCCCCTCCGCTGTCGCTCTTCCCCTTCTTTCCTTCACCTTCACCTTCGCCCCCGCCTGACCTCCAGGCTGCGCTTGGCACCTTCCTAATGGCCGCTTCCTGCCTCGTGGCCGTTTGCGTTTGCCGTTTACCGTGCGTTTTTTTCGCCCAGACCTCCCGCTTCCCTTCTTTGCAGTGACGCTCGTCCCCCGTTTTACGTGGCTCTCGTATCTGTTTAGAACATTTCTCTTGCGTACGAGCTTCCTTCATCACCTCTAAACCCCCGTTCCGCGCCCCGGTAGTGTTGCCTCAACAATCCACCGTCGCCGCTATCAACAACCCCCCTCTGCCATTTAAACACTACTTCCCGACATTGCTCCCCTGTCACCTGCAATGTTTTATTTCTTTCCGCGTGCCTGGGCGATGTTCTGTACTGTTCCCCGCTGATTTTGACCCCGTGCTTTACTGCTCTCCGGCAATATCATCTCCCAATTGATTCAAATCATTCAATTATTTACTCCACAGAACATTCAGAACATCTTCAGTCACGAACATCATCTTTATCTTTCCTCACCGACCTGTTCCCCCATTTTCCGCGTTTTTTGCACCTGACTGCAGCTGTGATCTTCCCGTTCGTTTTTTTTGTTCTTCCCTGATCACGCTGTCCGTGTCTTATGTTAGATCCTTTTCCAATCAAGGACCTCAGCCTTTGCTCCATTGACATTTCCTCCCGCCTCGGTATAACTTGGTGCCGCCTCATTCCCCGTTGCCCAGCCGTTCGCACGTCGGCGCCGTGTGGCGGCTGCCACGCCCCCCTCCCCCTCCCCCGCGTCGCCTCGTGGCGGAGGCGCCGCCGCGTCGCGTCGTGTCGCGTTGCGCTTGAAAGGCGCCCCGGGGTCGTAACGGCGACCGCGCCACCTCCGCCTCCGAACCATAACGACCGCAGCCACCGCGCCCCGCAAGCGCTGGGCCCCGCCCCCGCCATCCGCGCTCAGCGGCGCTTTCCAGACTGCGAGGAACGCCTTTGGATGGAGAGATTACTACGAGAAGGGGCCGCTTTGGCAGCTACTGCCTGGCCACTGCTGGCGACGTAATTTCAAGTTAGGTTCATGCGCTCGTTTTGCCAGTGCGTTCGTTTACAGTTAGTTCATTTTTAAATGGTTTCAGCACTATCTCGTGCAATGTCATCGCCCGGCATGACATTCATTTGTTTCCCAGCCTTAAAAGTGGTCCCTACTTAGATTAACTCCTCTATAGTACGATTTATTTAGTCGCGCATCCGACGTAAATCCGCTGTTGGGGTTTCGTGGTATCGGGAGCTTATATGTCGCTACGGTGACGTCACATGGTGACATTCAAGCTCCAGATTGGATGAAACCGTGAGCAGCTGATTTACGTCAAGTGCTAGGTTAAATATCGGGTGCAGCTTACATTTCTTTTGCAGCTTGATACTATACCTGAACTATCGGGTGCAGCTTACATTTTCTGAGCCGAAATTCAATATATTTTTGTCTGATATGAGAAGTTCTTATGAATACTATTCTTGTTAATTTGAGATGCAAAAGAGAACGTTTCATGGACGTATTTCTATAAGAAAATGAGGGTTTGAATAAACAATAATCTGTTCACATTTATGGAAGGAACAAGATAATGAGAAGAAAAAAAATTCATGACGAGTACGTTCTCTTAGATAATCACTAGTTTTTGGTGGCGGACAACGTGTTATGATGGACAACACGGTAGGCGTGACGGGAAAGGCGTCGCCCTTCCGGTGTGTCACGCCCAGTGTCTCCGACTTTCATGTCCATCACGCGGTCTGCCCCGGTCCCGGCGTTAAATATTGGAAGAAGCGTCCGTGGGAAATCTATTTTCGTCGCGTCCGGTGAATCAATTTACTACGCGGGCCCAGCTGTTCTCCCAGAGGCCCTATCGCGCGCGCGCCTCCGCGCCGCCATTAAAAATACACGCGGCCTTAAAAGCCGCGGCACCCGGCCTCGCGCGAGCGCGGCCGTCGAGCAATGCGCCGCTGCGGAAATTTGTTCTCTCGGTAGGTTGGCAGGCGGCGCGCGCTCGCGCACGCGGAAGCTCCCCGTGAGCGGCGCGCCCCAACACTCTCTTTTCTTCTTCTTCTTCCTCCTCCTCAGGGCCAGTTATTTATTTAGGGTAACTGCGGGCTGGGTGGTGGGAGGAGGGGCGGGATCCGCGCGCGGTGCGGGTTGATTTCTTTCCCGCCTGTGTTCCTCCCTCCCGCCCCACCCGGCCCCGCCCCTCGAGCTCCGTTTCGGGCTCCCAGGGGCGTCGTTTCCGGTTCGAACCGCACCGGCCTCGCGCCGCCTTCCTCCTGCCAGCTCCGCGAGCCCGCTGCTGAGCGGTTCGTCTGCTTCTGCACTCCAAGATCCGTTCTTGGGCGGCGCGACCTCCACTGATCGTTTTGGTAGAATTTTGCAGTTCGAGGCGAGGTGTTAACCTTGCGCTGTCGTTTCTTTCCTCTTTTCTACAATGCAGACCGAATCCAGAATGCTTCTTGCGATTCCCCTCTTACTATCTTTGTAGAGTTGCTCGTTAACTCCCTGCGAGGCAGTCTACTGACAACCGACGTATTGCCATTTACCATGTGAGATCTTACGGCATGCAGGTTTATATTACTTTTTTTTAGTCCATCCTATTTTTTCCCCACGAAGTGGCTCGCAATTTTAACAACACGTTAATAATCCTACGAAAATATCGGCGAGAAACTGATTTACAAATGAATTGCCAGTTGTATTCCACATCTTCATTTTCACCTTGTAATTTCCTGGAAATAAAACCAATTGCGTTTATTGTTGTAATTTTAAACGCGTATCTAGTCGAATTGCTGTATCTTCGGCGAAAGTCGAAGGTTGCCAGCCTGCCCCCATATGGAAGCGTCCCCTGCCGGAGGACATCGCGACGGGTCCCCACTGGGTGCCTCCGGCCCTCGCGCTCTCCCTGCCTGCCTCCCGCCCCGCGGCGGCGGAGGGGGACCGCGGTCTCGGGGCCGGGGAAGGTGTCCCCTGCGCCGCGACACCAGCTCGATTCCCGGGCGCCGCCCCGAGGCTCCTCCTCTGCCGCCGCCGCCGCCGCCCGGGCGCACGCAAATGGGGCGGCCGGCGCCGCCCGGGGCGGCATCACTTGGACGGCGGCCAGCGCCCCGAGCCCCGCCCCCCTCGCCACCCCCACCCAGGACATTCGCGCCTCTCAGGGGGAACCGACGGCCGGACGGTTGGAAGCTGGAAATGTCCAGCCGGGCCCTAGGTATTCTCATCGTCGGCGCCAGAGTGAATGAAGTGGGAAGGCGGTGCCTAGCTCCTGGTTGCTGGGTTTGCTCGGTAACCCATCATTTGCTCTCCCACCCACCTATCTTCGAAGTAGGGTTGGGGCAGGACGTGATCCCAAGCCCACATACGTCGATAGTAGTTATTCGGAGTGTAGTGAAGAGAGTGGAGCTAGGTCTGGGTGGCTCCCAGTTGGGCACTTGGTTTCGTCGTGGCAGGGCCTGATATTCACGGGTTATAGAGTGGGGATTCGTCCCGACACATTGCGAGTGGTGCTTAATGACACCCTGGTGCTAGCCCGGACAGGTAGTAGCTCTGATCTGGCAGATCCTACCCTGGCTTAATTGGGTCGGTGGGGTGCTACGTTCCGGTGAGTCTGAATGCCAGCCCGAAGGTGTACTTGTATGCCCTGAGGGGTTGAGGATAGGAGCCAAAGAGCCTAGGTGTCCACCCTGAGGAGAAATCTTATTCGTTTGACAAGAAAGTGTGGGGTAGTAGGCTCACACAAGGAATCCACCCTCCTCCCACCATTTCCACTCGCTTCATTAAGCTTTTATTTAACATATTGTATGGACTCTTGGTCCTATCGGTCTGCGGTTTGGTGTCGTTTTCATAGTCTTATCATTTTCGTAGTTTTCTTAATCAATTCAGCGTTTGTAGAAGTAGATTTCATTATCCTTTCCTGCATCGTAATTTCTTTAAGAATTCCTTTTTTTCTCCTACTGCAGCTATCGCATGTTCTGTTTTCTATGCATCGTTTTCTTATGTTAGTTTCATGCTTTTCTACATGAGTGAGTAAACATCTTTATCACATGTTCTTTTATTCTGATCATCAGGATTTGTCTGTTTCTCATTACATTTGCTTTTCATCTTTCACATCACGATCACGTCTGAATTGTATTGTTGATTTTTATCATAAAAAACAATTAAGAAAACCGTGGATAATTGTCATTGTGTAGACTGTTACTGATTTGATCACTATCAGTATACAAACATTCCATGAGTATTTGAATGAGTGGTTTATTTTCACGGATTTTTTAATGGTAAATTTACTTATATGTCTTTGGTTTCTGTTCCCTGGTTTGTGCTTGTTACTGTCAGACAACGGTACGAATGTTTCAGCCACAATTCGGCCTTTAACATTGTATAATATCCCGATGCAAGAATTTGAACTTTCACGTCTCATTCTTTCATTTCACGTGATAGTGAAACTTTTATTTTTACTTTCTCGCATAGTTACGCAGTAAAGAGAAAATATTGTAATGTTGCGGTATTACTCGCACAACTTTTCTTGAACAATGACCTTGCTTCTCCCTCTCGGGTACAATAAACAGCTAAAGGCAAAAGTTCGCAGCGAGCACTGATGACAACATTCCAAATAAATCTTCACTAGCGAGAAATAGAAACCATTTTCTTTTGAAGACGAGAACTTCTGTCTGTTATTTTCTCTAAACAATTTAAAGAAATGAGCAAAGGACAAAAATACCTATCACAGAATATACCTCGAACGCTTGAGAAAGTTAGAACGCAAATTATTGAAAAAGTTAAGAAGGCATAACTGATTATCCAGAGATTGGCATTGCTTCATAAAATCTAGTGGGCGATTTCGTAACTAATACCCCAGCTCTAACCGCATTTCTTCAATCCATCGTTCAAGAAAAGTTGCGCGAATAATAACAAACGTGGCCCTGGAAAAGCGGATAAAGCTTGTCCGTACGTGTAGTAAATTACATTTTCTAACACGTGCAGTCAGAATCTACGTCTTGTTGCTCCTATATTCCGAAAACTTGGTTCACGGCAAAAACGTCTGTCTTTATATCCGTTTGTCCCTGTAACTGTTTGAGGTTATTGCTAGTGCCTAACTTAGACCATAGACTTAGCCAGCTTAGACGATTGTTTTTTAAATGTATATTCGATCTGTCCGAACTCGAGGCTCTGGAGTTTGAAACGGATATTAATCGATGGAGGTGGCGGTGAATTTCTTCCGCTGGATGGCGAGCGTGGCTTGTGGGGTTTCCCCATTTAGGTATTTTCCACCATCGCGGTACTGCCCCAGCCGAGACAAGATCAATGCTCCTGACGGGTCTCCTGACAAGTGTGGTAGTGTAATGCCTGTAAGTGTGTGTGGAAGTAAGGAATGAGGATTGGACAAGGAAGAGGAAGGAAAAATTGCACGCCACCCATGGCTTGTTTGTTAGGACACTTCTCCGGCATTCGCTGGATGTTTATTGGAGAAACAACGGGTAACTACCGATTAGAGCAGCCGGCCGCTAGAATTCTCTCCCACACAGCTGCTGAATTCGCGCAAGCTATCCAGCTAGTGTCGAAAATCAGCCATGTCGGGAGTGAAAGCCTAGGACCCGCCGGGCAGAGGCAACGCAGTGACATCAGTTGATGCCCTGAGCCACCGTGGCCGGTTCCGCAACCCA
>BOPP01000047.1:6763554-6776578 GCA_017312745.1 Gryllus bimaculatus | reverse complement strand
AATTCTTACCATTGCCCAAGTTGTAAGCATCCAAAAACTATCCCCTTCCTTTCAGACCAAACCTCTCAGTATTTCCCCTTCGCGTAGTTTCCGACCTTTCGCGTTCTCGTTCCATTGCATTGGCTGATTATGTCTTATCTTATTATCCCTGACAACCTTTCATCCTTATGTCCTTCTAACCGGGTTTCTCTTAGAAGATTCTCGCTTCTCTGTTCTTTACACTTTACCCACCGCTTTCTGCTTCCTTCTCTTCACACTTTTCCGACCACGTTGCCCACCGCCCTTTGTCGCAGCCCGGCTGCGTACGAACTCTGGCACCAGAATCCAACCGCGGGTCGCCCACTCCCCCCCACCCCCGCTCGTGTCCCACATGGGCAACGCGGCGACGGCCGCGCCCGCCGCACCGCCCTCGAGAGCATTATGCACTTTATTACATTGTATTGCATGTTTATGGACGTCCGAGCGGGAAGCGAATCGCTCTCCGCTCCCCTCCCCATCCCGCCCGCCCCTCCGCCTCCTCCCCGCGTCACTCCCGCCCGCGTTGAATATGCATGCAGCGTGCGTAATCAATTTATCATGTCCTCATTGTCCGTCAGCGAAAGTTAGCCAACTTTGTAATCCATTTAATAGTTGATCTGTTTTTACAAATAATCCTATTAATTTGTGTAGCGTCTATGCGGACGCCATTGTTTATTCATGAGAGAGTCCGGCGCGTCGGATTGCTCGCCGGGGCGCGGGCGCCGTGTCCCGCCCCGTCCCCGCCGCTCCGCTCCGCGCGCGGTCTTCCGCCCCCGCCGCCCCGGGCCTCCCGGCGGCCGCTCAACCCGTTGCGCTGACGCCGCGTGGGAGGACGCGAGGGCGTGCTGAAATGAAGACTGACCGTTGAAGTCGAACGCGCGCCCCCGCGCCCCGCCTCCAAGTAACGCACGCTCGCTGCGTCATTGCCCAGTGTTCGTGTCTGAGGTCGATGGGGTAAGCTAAGAAATCGTGCTTCCTTCCACTCCCTCGTTGCCACTGCCGTTGGCTACCACTTTCAGATCTGTGGTTTACTGCGAGCGCAGGCTTCCGCGACCAGAGCTGTCACATCTGTTCTTTATTTCTTGATTTGTCAGGAACAATTACAATTTTTGAATAACTAAATCAATGTTTACTTTTCTGATGACCGCAAAATATAAACTAATTATAATGTAATTAAAATATTTAAAAAATAATATTTCCCCTTTAAACTACTATTTCCCTATACTCTTAAATTTTATGTGTCTCTTTTTTCCTCCTCAACCTCAAAAAGACTCACGCACACATCATAGATCTATTAACTAGCTGTTCCGTCAGTTACTCTTGGGTGCGATGTTCTCTTTATCTCTGCCATGCGGATGGGCAGTTCCACTGAACTGGTCAATGATATGTGTATTGTACACCATGAATAGACTTGCGTTTCTCAGCATGTGACATCACCTGCGTTACTATCTATTATTGTCGACATTCTCAATAAAACGAATGTTAGAGAGGTCCAGTAGTTCTTGTGCGATTTGGGATTCCGGTGCTGAGTTGATAGATTAACTTAAACTGGAAATGGGAAAAGTGCACTTAAACTTTCCAAACTTTAGCACTCTCCGCGGAAGCGGCGGCGGCTTTCTGAGTAGGGAGTTTGTGCCACCTCGAACGTTAAAGCACTATCCATCTTCTGCGCAGGCGCAGTTCACGTTTCGCACCATTTTAGTGCATCTGCGCATGCGCAGAGGATCGTGCTATCCGCTATGGCATGCACTAACTCCCTATTAACGGACATATTCAGACGGTAGTAATGACATCGTTGTGGATTCTTCGCAATCCAGTTTTCTTCCTTGCGTATTTTTTTTTTCACTCTTGAGGTTCTCCACACACAAAAGGTGAATTGCAAAAAATGTAACATATTATTAGGGTCTGTCCGGATGGCCAAGATCGCTAAGGCAATAGTGCCGTAGCGATCTCGTACCGAAGGATCGCGGGTTCGAGTCCCGCCTCGGGTATGGTTGTATTGTGTTCGTCCTTTCACCCCCTATCATCTTCATATCGTGTCATACTCATACCGTACCGTTACAAGCAATAGTGGTTGCTAATGACCTAGTAGTTGATGCGACCTTAAATAACAAAAAAAATTCATTAGGGATGCGCTAAACTCTTGATTGACGTCCATACCCCCACCAGATAATCACGGGCTCTCCTCGGTCGTTCCATCGTGTTGTCGCCACGCGATGGCAATCGATGTTATTCGAGCGCTCCAGCTGAGTCGTTTGCTACACTTTTCACTCTAGTGGTGCGGGTGAGCTTGTTTTGAAGGACGTCTGGTGCGGAGTCGACCGGCATCATTCACTGTTACATCGCGCTAAGAAGCCGTGTCTTCGCCCCTCAACGCGCAGAGGGCCAGGGGGCCGAGATTGATCCCCGTCGCTGCCAAGGGACGAGGTCCGCGTTGTGCTTGTATGTTTCACGGGGTGCCTGTTTCTTATTTTCATCTTGATTATTAAAAACGTGTTTGATGGTCCGTGGATATCGGTTTTCTTTAAAGCTCCTACTATGTTTGGGCGCTGAATGTTTAAATACATCTATTTTTACAAATGGTGTGCTAATTCAACATCAGCCCTGTAGTATATGTAAGAAAGTAAAATATGTATTATCGACTCGTTTTTAACTCGATAGTTTTGATCTACAGTTATCAATATTTGTTTATTGCTTATGTAACATGCTGCAGCATATTCGACGACTCTGCTAGTAATCATTAATATAGGTATGAGGAAAGCTTTGGTCCGCTTCTGGTCTGGTCGCTATTGATGATTCTGTAGTAGCTTATTCAGGTGCTTGCACGTTCGCTTTATTTTTGGTACATGGCGTTGCTCGTTTTTCATGCTCTGTGTACTAAAGCGCATAGCGCAACTATCTATACAAGATTCAGTGGTATGTCGTAGTCCACGTTCACGACTTTATCAAATTCATTTGAAGGGTGGTCATGAATGTAATATATGATGCATAATTGATACAGCATTGAACGTCATGTATTCCGTAGCAGAGGACCAACATACGTGGTTACTCCCCTGTTGTTGACTTAGTGTTGTGTGTGTGGGCCCGAGTCGTGTAATGGACTATACTGCGTAGCGTATGTACGTCAGTTCTAAATCAGTTGTATAAAGTTTGATTACTGTAAGTTATGCGTCTTATTAATATGGATAATGTATGTTGTTCTTGCGCATGTAACATGCACACGGTCGAGCCGCCTTCTATTGGAATACTCTCCCCTTCCCTCTTGACATTCGGTCGGGGATGTGGGAACGGTGCCAAAGAACGTCGGAGTCGATAGGCTGCCCTAATATTTGCTCGTTGTCACAAGAGCATTAAATAATCTCCGGACTGCCCTTGATATTATATATTTAGAAATATAAATAGGATGACCTTGAATGTTTTTCATATTCAACACTTGTTTAAGTATAACGAGAGTGAGCCATGTCTAAACTACATTCAAACAGAAACTTTGTTTACCTGTTGACATTTAAGTCCAGAACACAGATGACGTGTCTTGGTTAACTTCTTGCTACTTCTCTAATCATTAATGGAACTACTATTAACTATAAAATCCATTGCATTGATGTAGCACAATATGGCGAGATACTCGTAATCATTTAAGTGGAAACTACCTAAATGATGGAAATCCATGATTTTTGTCATGACAAACAACTACAAATATGTGAATATTTTGTAGATTCTGGTAATACTGTATAGTGTTTGTACTGCAACAAATAATATTTACGCTAAGTTACTGCATGAAATGATTGGTTTAGTCCCATTGGTAAACACTTATCTCGGGAATAATACTTTATTCATGGCAATTTGTTTGACAAAGCGATTCTGAAGACCGAAAGCGGGAAACATCATTGTATCTCAACCCGAAATAGAACTCTGGTCAATCCTCCAGGTTTTTTCTGCAATACCAACTCATTGTTTCGATGGGAAATGTAGTCGCCACATGAGTTAGATGAATTAAATTCCTTTGTAAGGTGAGCTGTGCTCGCGCGAGATTGAGGAAAGCGTAGCTCTTGCATGGAACAGCATAAAAGGTGTCGCGCCTCTATCGACCACTGCCGAGGGATAGGGGAATCGACATCTCGCGGTGACAGCCTTTTTAGTGGTCCCCCCACGCGCCCGCCCTTCGCCTGCCCGCTGGCAAAGCCTTCGCATTCGCTCATAAACCCGGAACAGCGCCCCTCGCGCCGACCACGCTCCGCCCGGCCTCAGCCACCTCAGTTCTCCTTTCCCTTCCCCCACCGTCATCTTTTGAAGGTGAGGCGCGGAAGGGAATATGGATGTTGCTGGCCGAGGCATCTGTCGTCCTAACCGCGCTGAACCCTTCCGATCCATATGCACTTGGTTGTCCGGGAGACGCCGCGCCCTAGGCACAGATGCCCACGTTTCGGTCAGTATTTGCAACCTGCGATCTTCCGCATTTCTCCCCGAGGAAGGACGCAGTACGGCAGTCGAAACGTTGGCACCTGTGCTTAGGTCGCGGCGTCTTCCGAAGAGCCACGGAGATGCTGACTCCGGCCGCGGAAGTCTACGCTTTTAATCTTCCGCTATCGGCACCCACAATCCAAGGGCCCGCCTTCCAAACCATCCCACCCAAAATTCACCACTCATTACCCTCTAGCTTCAGCCACTAACTGCATCGACCAACCATCTTTCCCCGCTTAATTGTCACCAACAATTTCTTACTCTCAACTACCCATCACCCACCATCTTCCACACATCACACCCAAGAAACCTCTCACCGTTCACCAGCCACCGCCCACGACCTTCCAGGGATCCCTCTTGACAAGAACGAGCAACGAAAAAGAAATCGGAGAGAACCTGCCGCGCAAAAGTCCTTGCGTTGTAAACTTCAAAGCCGCGCTCGCACCGGTCGCATGGATCAACATTTACCCGCCCACACACACGCACACGCGCGCGCGCGCGCAAAGGCGGAGCGCGGCTCGGGCGAGGGTTTGCGGGCGCGAGGGCGGAGCGCGCGCCGCAACACGTCTTCCTTTGTGCGTCTTTTGTTCTGGGCGTGGAAGTAAACAAACGTCGCCCGCGTCGCGGCAGCGCGGGATCGATTCGGGGCGGAGGAGATGTGCGGCGGGCGCCCCGAATCGGGGAGAAGGCCACGAGTACGTGGGGGCTGGGGTTGCCGTGCGGTGGGCACGTGCGTCAGAACGCTCCAGAGCAGGGATGCGACTTCGATGTTTTTATAAAATCATTGATATATTTAACATCAATTTTTTCAACCCGATATTTTTAACATTGTGTTTTGTATTTCACGGTTTTTAGTGGTCGATACTTTTTAAATGACAAAAGGCCATCCTAACAAAATTCTGCAGTATTTGTTATATACCCATAACTTGAATATTCTTCAGACCTAAGTTATCAATGGTGAAAAAGAAAAAAAAATCGAGTTTTTGTCAGCAAAGAAGCCTGTGTTATTTTTGAATGATCGAGTTTTGTAAATTGTCATAATATTTTGATAATATGTTGACTTTGTGTTGCCAGTAAATGCAAATTAAAAATTGATAAATGAAACTATCTTCAAATTAAATCTCCCCCACGTCAATATCAATAGTTACTCATCTGGTTTTGAAAACATCGATGGTTTTGGGTCGATGTTTTTATTAACACTGAAGTTTTAATTTTGAACATCGCTGTTTAGAATCATCGTTGCTTTATTGATGATGTCGTGTTACCGCCTTAAAGGAGCTAACTAAAGACAGATCCGTAGTTCTAAGATCTTCTTTGGTAATATGAATTCCAACGAAATACGGGCTTAAGATTATTTTGTGTATCGCCTCTTTCGACTATTCTCGTAATAGAAGTGTAAATACAATATAGTACTATTTTATTGTAGTTATATTAAATGTCTTTTTGAAGTTCAATAACGGTTTCTTAGGCTTTTACTTTTGAATTACGTAGTCAATTTCATCTTGCTTCTTAATTTTCTTCGAAGTTTTATCAGAATGAGCAGGAGCTAATAAAAATTAGAAAATGTTTTACAACTGTCTTTTCACTTTCTTTATATTATGTGTTCACAAATAAGATGTAAAAACAAATTTGAATTCATATGTATCATAGTAGTAAAAATAGCACTGCATTTTAATCGATTTGAATACAGTAGTTACAACGCTTCAGAGTGCTCTGTAAAAAGTCTGCATGTACAGTTTGTTTTTACTTTACCCTGTTCACGATGAGAAAATCTAACTTTACAAAGTGTGATTTAGGGTTCAATTAATTTTTGTAAGAGTAATTAATAATGTGGACATTTTTTATGATATAAATTGTAAATTAAATTTTGGTAGTACTAATTTAAAGGCGAACATTTTGCACGCTACATAATCATTCCTCCTTTCACGGTCCACATCAGCATGAATAACTATCGTTTTAACTCAATCAGCCTGTTGTTTTGTTTGCTCGTGTTCCTTAATTTATAAATGCAGACGTAAAGCTACGGAGAATCAGGTTAATTCGTTGTGCCAGAGGACTAATCTCTCAGGAGAACCGTACATCTCGTATGTTTAGAGCGTTTTGAAGAGATTAATCCGGACGGCCCTTCTGCAGTTGATCGCGAAACAAATCGCATGGCCTCGCGTGTTCAGCGAATGCTGGTAGCGCGCGCGCTGGTCGCTGCTTCGTGTTGCGCGACGTCATTGCGGGCAACACGCGCATGGCCCGTGGAACGACGGGACAGCGCGCCAGCGAACGAACAAACGAATGGAGACCAGTCCGGGTGGGGGTGGGAGGGGGCGGAGTTGTTAAATGCAGCCGTTTTCCATTTATCTCTGTGGGTTTTTTTGCCATTTCCTGCCATGGGGTTTGGGTGGGTGCATTGTCGCCACTGCTCTCGCTGCACTGCCAGGCTCATCTCCGCCCTTCGGCTCCACCATTCGGCACGGCCCCCGCTTCCGTCGTCGCCCTCCCCTCTTCTCTCATTCTGGCGCCCGCGCTGCAGGGTGGCCGTGCACCTCGTCATATCGTTTGTTTATCACCAACATTACCGAGCTCATCTCACGCACCCATACTCTTTCGGCATTTCAGACTATGCCCATCCTCGATTCACTTTTATTGCCATTGTCATCTTTTTATAGGAAATTTTCGATGTGTTCAGTCCTCTCTCAGATATTCCTTAGTCTTTGCGGTATCCTCCTTTTAAGTCTTTGCACTATCACTTCAAGTGTCCATTATCTCCTCCGTTTTCTCCCTTTTCCGCTGTCTGAATTATCTCCCTGTCAGTCTTCAACCTGTCCTTTCTGACTCTTGCACGGTTACCTTCATATCGAGCAGCCTTCGAGCCAGTACCTCTTACGCATGAAAGGGCTGCGCGCTATAAGTTAGCTTGTGGCCTCCGCGAGTCGAGTCGTTAACCCCACCGAGAAGCGCAGAAGGTGTAGTAGCCGAGGGCCGTTCGCGGGTCTTTATGCATGACCCCCTCGCAGGCGCCGCTGTTATGGCTGCTCTCCCTCCAACCCCCGAGGACCACCACGGTCGTGCCACTGAGGCCAGGCGTTTGCTATATAATTGAGCAATCTTATAGAAGGGAGGTGTCAATAATCGCCAATTGTGTAAAATTATAGTTATTAATTTCCTTATCATAGATGCAGTAATTGGCCACATTATTACAATCGCTGAAAAATCGTTTTTCTTCATTGTCCGCTCTCTTTTAGGAATTCTCATCGCATTCCTTTAACAAATCAAATTCTATTGCTTCTGCTAATTGTCTCTGATACAATTGTGTTATTGTTTTTCTTCTAGTTACACTTGATACGAAAGATTGTTCGAACTCGAAGCTGCCCATAGATCACTCTCGTAACAAATCCCAAGTCATTGAAGAAACTCAGTACACTATTATATTTTCACTGACTATACAAAAATTACTAATGAGACTCTCTGCAAGATAGAACTCTTTAAAAGGTAAATGTGACACGATGCTGCAAACTGTAAAGGGAAACGATGTGTGTAACCTTTATATTTTTGTTAGTTCTTATTCAGAAACAAATTGATTCAAAGCGCACATAAATCTGAGTGGCAATGATATGGAAGTATTACTAGTAACATTACGTACAAAGACGTCCATAGACACGTCTCAAAACAGTGGAAATCAATACGTCAAAAAGAAATCAAATTGATTATACTAATGTGGCCAAGTACATATTTTTGTTAGCACCAGAAAAAAAACTCGGTTTTCCGTTATATTTTCGAAGGTTACAAACATTTATTTTAATATGTCCTTAAAGAAGAAAATTGATATCTAGTCAGTACGCACAACTTCATCTACACAAGTAAATAAATACTATCAAAAAGGTAATGTGATATAAAAAAAAGTTTGTTTAAAAAAATGTGGTTTGCATAAAACACTTCACTTTCGGAATCATGTTTTGAACCACGCGTATTCGGAGCAACGTGGATCAAAGGACAAAAGACTAAGCGTGAATTGGTGTTACAAAACAAATCTGGATATTCTTAATAATTTTGAAGAAATAAAGGGGATTTGGTAGAGCTACATTTACATTGCCAGGTAAACCGCTGTCTTAGGAAGAAAGGAAACGGGATCACAATAACACAGCGCTGACGGAAACTCGTGGATGGCAGGAGTCTGGACAGTGGTAACTGTGTACATTCACGTAAATTACTATCTTCATATTGTCACATGCACTTTTGAGTTACATTCAGAATGAAAAACTATAGAATGTTTCTATATTGAAATTATGATTTTTAATTAACTAATCCAGATCATCCAGCCTGAGGGCATCTCATTCCCTGTCTAAAAAGTGCGAAAATACTACTTTTAATAGCAAAAAGGAATTAGTAACACAGTACTAACCTTAATAGTGATAGAAATTCAAAAAAAATCATTTAGCCCCTAAAAAATTCTCTAAATTGCTCACCGATATCAATGGGAAAACTAATTTCTCCATAAAAAATCATGTGTCGAAATCAATTTCAGTTTTAATCAGTCGTTTCAGTTTCACTCCTTAAAGTTGCTCGGTAAAAGGTAATATGTAACCACATGCTACAAATTTTACATTATGAGCTACTACCATTAGTGTTTATGAAAATTTGAAGAATTTTTTAAAAAATGTTAATGAGCAGATGAATGAAAATTTAATTTTTTGTATGAGTGCCAAAGCAAAACGATTATCATTAAAATTCGTTTCTTCATTGAGGAAAAATGTATTAAATAATTGTTGGTCACATAGGTTGTCATTTTGCATTTGAATGTGAAAAAAAATCAAATGAGAACTCTGATTCAAAATCAATGACCTCAAAAAAGTGCGCGTGCAGTTTTTATTTTAATGCGAAAGCGATTACAATGTTCTGTCACTTTTGTCCTAACGTGCGACATAGCGCGGCTCCTCATGTCAACCGACCTCCCGCGCCGCGGCGCCGGGTTCCTGTCGATAACGTGGTATCGCCGCTGCAGCATTGACTCGGGTGAGCGGAGGGGCGTGCGGGAAGGGGTGCGGCGCGGAATGGGAGGGGGATGCGAAGAGGAGGGGGAGGGGGAGCGAGCGGTCTCCGGGATGCACCTTGCCTCTGAAATATGCAGACGCTGCAGTGCTTGGACCTCACCGATCTAGCCCTCTCTGCCAAAGCCTTCTGCCTTTTTTTTTTTATTTTATTTATTTTTTTTTTATTTTTTTTTATTTTAGGTGTGGACGGCTCGATTGCACTGAAGCTGAGAAGTAGTGGGAGGGTACGGAATTCGTGATGTAGAGTTGGAATAATTTATTAGGTAAAATATTTTTGGGAGGAAAATTCTCTTCACAGTCAATTTTTCTGCAATACGCCAATTGGTTTGGGTTGTATGGTTACTTATTATTACTAATGGTACTATTGATATTATTTACTTATCATACAAGGAAGTTGAGCTGCTAGCAATATTATTTAATACATGTGGAAGCATTTTCGTAGGTTGGATAATTTTAAAAAAAGAGGGAGAAGAAAGTCGAAGAAACATTGGCGCATATTTATTTTCTTATCACTTTCTGAACCCATGAAAACTTTACAAAATGTCATGATTTTTTTCGTTCTTTTTTACTCCCTCTCACACGCTGCCCGTAGAGTCAGAATCCATATTTCGTGGGTTCTTGATACCAAAAAATCGATTGAAGGTAAAACGTCTTTCTGTCCGTCTATCGGTCTGTGGTGAAAGCCTGTGCACTGTCCTTTTACTGATAATACTGAAACTGATATTACGATTTTTTGTGGTACTTAACATGGAGTCTCAATTATATTTTCCAAATTAGCTCAAAAATTGCTGCAAATTTTTGTGTTAATCTTTAATCTTGGATAGCGAAATTAACGCGTAAAAAAATTAGTCAGGCCTCATTTTCTTTGAAATCCCTATTTTATAGTTGCAAAACTTCAATTTTTTCGACGTCGTCCTACTATTAAAATAGTGAAGATGGAGTTTTTCTTTAATGAAATCTGTTCTTTAAAAACTGAAGTGCTCAGTTGTAGCACCACTAGTGATTATCTTTCAAACTTGTGTGTATCATTCAAAATATTTTACTCCAGTCTCTCGTTTCTCTCGTATCATTGTATCCCTGAGTTGGTTTTCATTTTCTTCCCGGCCCTTCCTTCATCCCTTCAGCGCAGCATTTTGTTTCATACCGTTGTTTGTTAATACCATTTGAAATAGTTCCATTTCTACTTTCGTCTGTTTTCGACATTTGCTACCAAAGCTGCTTTGGTGTGCAACAAATGATCCTCAGGCAAGATATCTCATCCAGTTGTTATTGTGGGGAGTCGGCGAAACCTAGAAAACTTGGGAACAAACGGTTTTCTCCTCTAAAACTCGCAACTATAGGATCCGCCGGCTCTGATATTATTCAGATATGCAGTTCTGTGTTGGTTTTCGTTCCTTTGAAAGCGACGAAAATAATGTTTGGTTGATCGTTGAGATATGAGAAACAGAGTTTTAATGGCTTCAAACTGGTCGCACATAGTGATGTAGGTTCGCTTTTCTATCTGTAGAACCTCGGCGATTTTAAGATAAATGCACGTCTGAAATATTCATTTCGGCTCGATTATAAAATTCATGCGAAATATTTTCCCCACTGGTCATAAACTTTGCTTCTCTTTTAAAATAAAAGAAATATTCTAAAAGAACAAATATTTTTCAGTGTTTTGAGAATAAAACTCCATTTAGTGCTTCGAATATAGAGGTGTATGAAAAATACATAACGCCTAAAATCTACACAAAGCTACGAAGAAAATAAGTTCCAACTTCTGGAGATAGACATTTTTATCGGTACGGAACCGGTCGATGTTTATGTAATGAAAAATACAAAAAAAATAGTAATTACAAACAAAACATATGGAAAAGTAATATTTATTTTTTAATATTATAAAATAATAATATTATTTAAGTTAAATTAGAAATGGAGCTTTTTGAGAAAATCAAGGATATGAAAATTAGACAAAATCAGAAATTTACTAATTAGAAAAAAATATCAATACGAAAGTAGATAGTATAAAAATTAGACAATTAGTTTGGTTTGGACTTTAGCCAAGAATTGAAAAAAATACCATTAATTGTATTTGAATGGAACCCAAATGTCAGGAGAAAGAGTGGAAGACTCAGAATTTATTAGGCAAATGAAATCTAAAAATAATATGGAAGAAACACGTTTACGAAAGGAAGATTGGGAAGATTGAATGAAATTAAAAATAATTCAGAATGGTGATAATGTGTGAACATTTTCTTGAAGTAATAAAGTAGAAACAGTATTTTATATTATTGAATTGTAACTAAGTAGTATAAATTTAAAATAAATCACATGTGAGAAATTTAAAAGAGATTTTTACCGTCTAAATGACGTATTGACACGTTGAGACTACACGAATGTTTCTGCCAAGTGATACGTCTGTTACCTTTCGTCCAACCTCTAAGATTGTGTATTTTTCAATACGGATGTTTGGACTTCTTTCCAACGAAGTTTTGAATCATTATGTCCTTTCTTTATCGGAAATTACGTTGAGAAGGGTCTACATCCCTCTCTCCCTCCCTTGCTACCATTCGACGTGCGAGAAACGTCGTAAAGAAGTACTAGTGGATACGTTTGCACACTGTAAAGTACTCATTCTTTAGGTTTATCTCTCTCCATGTAAAGCACACAGATCGGTATTTTATTGGTAGTCATATGAAGAATAAACCCAGTAGTCCGTAGTTTGTAACATTCGAAGTTTGTCTCTGAGATGTTCGTTTTCCATACGATAATACAACAAAAATAATGTACAAAATAACGAATGATAGTTATGATATGTACAAATCTATGTTTATACAAACGTTTGTACAAATATTTGGAATAAAATGGCGTTATTTTCTTCTGAATGTGTTGACACAAATAGAATTACCAGTTGATGAATTAACTTATCTAGTTATTATGTACATAATGGTATAATAATATTATATCCATTATTTATTATTATATTATTTATTTATTATTTTAGGTATGTGCGTATATTTTATGCACATACTTTAAAAAATCGCTCTCTGGGAATCAGGTTGTAAGTAATAAGAAGAAAGGAAGTAAAAAGTGAAATGGATATACAAATTGTCATACGTAAAAGACTATGAACTAGTGAATTGTATTTCTTAATAATTTTCTGCTCTTTAAGAAACCTTTATAAAAAATATAAAACATTAATAATACATTCAAAACATGCTCATTTGCTACACGTACTTTATTGGAAAACCTTCCATTGAAGAGATACGCCAATGTACTAATGAGAGGCTTCAGACCCTGTGAACGGGGTCAAGTACGAACGGCCGTGGTGCTCTTCCGTCTCTGGTGGCGTCTGAATGTAACCGCCGGTTTATTAGCCGAGTGCCGAGTGGATGTGTTCTCGATTGCCTGTCAATTCGCGAGGGAGCGACCCGACGTCGGGCTGGGAAGTTCTCGCGGTGCAGTAACGCATTCCACCCTCTCCCCGGAGACCGGGCGATCAGGGAGCCCGCTCCCCCCTC
>BOPP01000047.1:6747405-6759330 GCA_017312745.1 Gryllus bimaculatus | reverse complement strand
CCGCCCGCCCGCCCGCTCGCTCGCTCGGACGCCGCTGCGCTGCCGTGAGTGCGCTTTTGCATGCGGGCGTATGCTGCGTTGAGATCCCGCAGCGGCTGACCTCGGGCGATGTGGGACTGAGCATCTCGGGCATTTCAAGCGGTCATGTGCAGTTGCTCCTATTAAGAGGTCGCCCTTACATATTGTTTGCGTAACTTTACTTGTATGCTCGAAGACCCGAAATCCACGCCCATTTCTGAATTTGAAATTTTCATTTATAATTTATTTTGTTTCCGTGGCAGATGTTTTAATCCGTAAATAGTTACGTCTTACAACCCCATATCTGTTTGACCAGCTATTATTTCATCAGCATGCTTTCCTAGTTACATTGACACTAGCAGAATATTGTGTTCTTGCGTTTTACGAGTATTTTAGCAAAATGTCAGAAACTATGAACTCTTCATGCTACTTAATTTTTTTAGCTTTTTGCAGTCAGCCTCCTAGGTTGCGTACTTTTGGGAAACAAACCTCTATACTTGTAACTTGGGCTCCCAGAGAAAACAAAGGGGCTGGGGCAGTACAACAATCGGGGCCCTTATTTCCAAGAAAAAAATTCCCTTATTTATTATTATCATTAATTATTAATATATTAATTTGTATTTCAAATTCAGTAAAATTTATATTTGTTTTCAAATAAATGTGTTCATAGAAATACGTTTTGTATACATTTTCGGGGCCCACTTAAGTGGGGGCCTGGGCAACGAGCCCCAGCGGCCTTTCCCTCTGGAGGCCTCTGCTAGAAGAGCAGGCAAAGACGGTAGCACTATTAGAAAAAAATATTAATGTTTGCGAGTTGTGTGTAAAAAACCATGGGATTTCTTTCCAATGCAAGTAATTGGAGCCCATTTGTGGTTTTCTTCCACAGAAAATTAATTCATTAAGGAAACTGATCCCAAGGAAATTACGTTTACGTACTTGTCATGTGTATTATTATGTTTTTTTTATAAATTGTGATACTGGTGTAGCTAGTGACTCTGCACTACGAAAATACTTTCTTTATTGCTTGACGAGGGACTAGGCATTAAGACATTTAAATGTATTTTTGTAATAATGATCTCAATAGATCATCCAAACCTTCAAATAAACACAGTGATTTCTTTCTACACATCGTGTCATTCTTCTGAATAGGCATATTTGTTATTTATTTATTTTTTCTTGATCCCGTCTATTTAATTTTTGTACACCTTGATAAGACGTTCTTGTGGGATTGGGCGAAAGTAAGTATATTCTAAAATGTTATCAGTGTTGTATATTTTTGTTGCAAATTATGAAGAATGGTTTGTAGACTTACATTATATATTTTTTGGATAATAATTAATTACCCAAGCGGCAGCTTACGTGTAAAGTTAAATTAATAACTAACCCAAATTAATAAATTACTTTGGGTTTGAACGAATTTTCGTTTGCAATCCGGGTTCTTCAGTGTTTACATTCTAAGAGTTGTATTTAAAGTACTTACTTAAATGTATCTTTTTGAGAACAACACTTTACATCAAATATGTTTATTTACCAGATAGGTGAATAACGTAAATGAGTAACATAATAAAATAACATCAAAGCATTCCCTCCTTGGGCCTTTATTTGTAACTCAATCCTATTAAGCATTGATGTATTTAATGTGTTACATATTATATTTTTTACATAATGAAACATAAAAGTGTCTGTTACAATGTATTTACATTGGGAGATACTTTGGCTACAGGTGTTTTCTTGACAGACCGATTCACTGAAATATTTATACACAAAAAACCTTTCTTAGAATCATGCAATTTGAAGTTTTTATTCTTCTTTACATAGTTTTATTGCTTCGTTTAATCCCCCCCTCCCATATTGTCAGACTTCAAGGAATATAACAGCAAAATTTGAGTGAACTTTGAACTAAATGATATATTTTTTATCCAATCATTTTTAGACTGAGCGTAAGATACTATTTGCTTGTGAGCATTAATTCTCACTAGGATGTAGTACGTGTGTGTGTATGTGTGTGACGTGGGTGCGTTGGTGCGCAGGGAAGTGGTGCAGCTGCTGTTGGCGCACGAAGCCAGCACCAACATCGTGGACCAGAAGGGCTCGTCGCCGCTGCACCTGGCCGCCTGGACGGGCAACGTGGACATCGTGCGCCTGCTGCTGTGCCACGGGCCGTCCGTGCCCAACGTCAACCTCACGGTCAGTGGCACCTCTCGCTTCTTTTACACGAGAATCGCCGTCTCTCTCGCCCCGGGGAACACGCGTACACTTTCCTGATTTCTATGAAATGGGGGCTTTCACACAACGTCCTTTATGATGAATTAGCTCAAGAATATTTCAAGAGATATCAAGGTCTTTAATTTTGCACACTTCGAGATGAAAATAATGTTTCAGATAGTACACTTATTTCATGACTTAAGGACGAAGTTCTTCTCGAAATGGATGTGATTTGCTTCCTTATATATTTATTTTATTCTTGCATGTGTTTTCATCTACTTTACAGGGAATAGTTGTTAATTTTAGACACATCAATTAAATAGTATGAATTACCTCATTACGCACCGTGTAATGGTCAATGCAAAGGATACTCCTAGAAAGAACAGTCGCTGTGGAAGCGTTTAACGTTTCGTATTATAGCTCTAACATCTCTAGAGTTGCAGTTCTAATTCATTATTTTCAAAACAGTTTTTGAAATGGAGTTTCGTCGTGTGGGCTGAGTGCAGAAAGGTCGCGTGTGTCCTCGGTGCCCGGGTTCAGATTCGTGAAGGGCGATGCAGTGGAGAGGGCAGAGGCTATTGGGGGCGTTCGGGTGGTAGCGATCGCTGTGACTGATGCGGCGCTAACGAGAATGCACTGCGCCTCGAGTCGAGTTGAGCCGAGCCGAGCCGAGCCGGCCCTCCAGGAGGCATTTCGCGAATCAGCGGCGCCGCTGATGGTTCGGTGACAAATGAGCCCGAGATTTCCGATGCGGCCGCTGCGTGACTGGGGCATGCAGCCCGCTGACTAACGATTTCCTGACAGCGCAGGGCTCTCCGGCGTCCGTGACTCAGCGCCTCGCGCGATGTGGCGTCCGTTTCCACGACGCAGCGGACAGAACACATTTGGTTTCCTAAGAAGTTGGAGACTCTCGAAAATATACAAGTGTAAAGCGTATTGAAATTTCACATGGGAAGAAAGATAATTAAATCTTGACGACTCTTTCAATTGATCGGTTTGCAAAAAAAATATTTTTTATAATAATTGTTAGGAAGTAAATGAATATATTATTTTCTCGTCTTTAATTTGAAATATGAGAAAATATTGTATTCATGCGCCTGAAAAAGCAAATTTTTGATAGAAACACTTTTATAGCCTAGTACTTGAAACTAAAACGTGGATGAATCTTCTTCCTACATGCAGTAAATGACTTCTTGTAATACCTTGTGTAGGAAGAATCTATGTTTTGTGGTTCCTTGATACCAAAAAATGGATTAACGACAAAACGTCTGTCCGTTTATGACATACATCGATCTGTGGCCAACGCTGGCGCCTAAACCATTCAGCCGATTTTCTTCAAATTTAATTTTCTTCACTCGATTTGTAGGAACTCTAGGCTATGTGACTTTGAAACGGATTTTTTAAAATATTTTTTGCGTATTTTACATGAAGTCTCAACACCCTTTCAAAATTTTCTAATAAATGGCTCCACATATTTTTTTATTAAATTTTATCTTTGGGTAGCGTAAAGGTCACTTAAAAGAGTGATGCCGATCTCATTTTCATTGAAATCATTGTTTTAACGAAGATTGCAAAAGTTCAAAATTTTAATCGGCATTTTCCTGCTACAATGTTAAAGATAGACATTTTTTCCAGAATGCAATCTGTTGTTTAAAGACTTTTCTTGAAATAATGTCAGGCACAATTTTCCGAAAATATAAGTAGTTTTAGCGTAATGTTACGTGAAACATGGACAATTTGTAAACAATTATTTTTGTCAAAATACGGCTTAATTTTTTAAAATTCTTCTCGTATGTGTCAAGGAACGGTAAAATGGGGGTGTTGCTGCCAATTCGAGCAAACTCTCTGTATTTTGGTAAAATTTTAAAATAGTTAACAATGCAAAACTACAAAATTGAATATAAGCATTTTTGTCGTAAGAAACTGAAAAAATCAGATCTTTAAAAAATATTTTTTTAAAGATATGCATAGTTTTCACGTAATTTCTGGTTGAAGTTAATGCAAATTATGAAAAAGCATTTTCTCACAAACGCTCTAAATTTTCCCCCAAATTTTAACACTGGTATCACAAAGCTTAAAAAATGACATGAGGTCTCATTTTCGTTGAACTCTCCGAATTTTTGAAAATTGCAAATTTACAAATAATTAGATAAAGTACGTTTGTTTTATCACCACTAGTTCGCTTTAGATCTTATACAAGTCTTATTCGTCTGGTTGTTTGGCTGACGCCTCTCTCAAATCTGTGTGGCTTATTCATATTATTTTCCTCCAGGCTCGAATTTCTCTCGTATCATTGTATCCCTGAGTTGGTTTTCATTTTCTTCCCGGCCCTTCCTTCAACCCTCCAGCGCAGAGTTTTGTTTCATATTCTTGCTTGTTATTCGAAATAGTTCCATCTCTTTCATCGTTTTTCGACACTTTTGCTACCACTGCCGCATTGGAGTGCAACAAATGGTCCTCAGGCACGATATCTCATCCAGGGTTTATTGTGGGGAGTCGGCAAAGCTTCGAACTTTTTTGAACAAACTTTTTTCTCGTCTAAAACTCGCAACTGCAGGATCTGTCGGCCCTGATGCTATTCAGATACGCGGGACTCTGTCGGTGTTGGTTTTTTTGAAAGCGATGAAAAGAATGTTCGGTTGATTGTTGAGATACGAGTAATACAATGAGCAGTGTGCACCGTGCGTGACATTTATAGACAATAAAATTTACTTCAATTAGAAAATACTGCATTTTAAGATGAATGTAGTGTTAATCTTCGCCTCTGTCCATGAGTAATAATTATGTCCTCCATATTCAACATATGAAATGAAAAAATATAAAATGGATTTTTTTTGTCATAAATGAGAAAAAATTGATTTAAGTACTACACTTTTATTACTTACTTTTTACTACTGACTTACCTTGTTTTAAAACATAAAGGTTAGGTATTCACATTGTTTTTTCTTTTACCTAACACAGTCTTACAAAATGAAATTTTAGATTTATTTTTTCTGTAACGATTGTCATATATAGGGTTTTTTGTTGCATTCTACTCCTACCTAGTTACTATCCCCTACGTTTTAAAATCTGTACTGATCATCATGGCTTGAATTTCCTATTAGAAATTCATATCAAGCTTAAGAATATCTTACGAGCTTAATTTTCTTTACTTACTTCTGCTGGCCTCATGATATCATTTGTTTATATTATATAGCGTGCCAGGTAATAAATTTAGAAATATTCGATTTTAAGGTCACAGTTTATGCCCACGTTGTATAAATAAATTTGTTAGCAAATATAGGCCTTTGTTAGGTTAGCGAGAGGCAATCAATGAAACGTCAATCGTTCGTTTCAACCGCAATGCGCACATATGGCATCATCTACCCACGACCACCTGCTCTCAAAGACATGAACACACAGACAGGCAGCGCTCGGTAGTTGCGACCATTACGGTCCCCTGCGCTCTGTGGAAGGCTGAACACTCGCGAGATTCTCTTCTGATCTAATAATGTGACCTCGTAACTGAAAGTGTCTTCACGTGTCCGAAAGAACGTCGCATGAAGGAACCTCATCTTCCATTTGATTTATCCATGAGGGAGGAAATGCCATTCCTACGCATACACGGATGTGTAAGTGATTTGCATGTCACAGGGTTGTGGAAGTGATCTACTTCGCAACAAACTTTGAAGTTTCGTTCCCTTTTTTTTCCTTTCTTACAAATCAAGCGTTTAAAATGCACTGTATTACACGTTACCACATATCAGTTTCAAAAACCTTTACCTCACATTTTTTCTGGGAAAAAGTTGCCAAACTGTTTGTGATGATAACCCTCGTATGAAGGAGATTATAGACGCGGCATCATGTTTCAGCTTTGTTTTCTTTAGTGGAACGTATTTAATTTGCCAGAGAAAATTGGGCTACGGTTTTCTTTAATCTGCTAACACCTTCTTAGTTCTTATACCCACGTAATGCTTATCAATTCTTTAGCACTTCAAAATAACACGCATTAAACAATTTTTTTTCTTTAATTCTGATCCTCTCTTTTCTCTGATATTGTATATTCACTAGTTTAGATGCCGATACTACTCATGTCAAAAACAAATTATTTTATCGATATTCTTATTGATCTCATTTATATAGTCTGTAGTGAAGTATCCGCCAATGGTGTGGAAGCGCGCTGACTCGAGAGGCGAGCCTTGGGCGTCGCGGGCGAGGGCGGGGGGCGGGCGCCGCGGGGCGCTTGTAAACGGCCCGAAATAGACCGGAACGGGCCAGGTGCCGGGGCGAGGGCGTGGGCGTGGCGGGCGGCGCAGCTGGTGCGCGCCGTAAACCGCGCGTGTCGTAAAGCGACCGCGGGCGACCGCAGACGGGCGACGCTGACGTCCGACGCCGGACGCTGGGACGTGATGACGACGCGGCGTTCGCGACGCGCGCGCCGCGACGCCGCCGGGGGAAGGCAATGCGTTGCAGGCCCGATGAGCCCGCAGCCGCCCGCCGAGCTCTGGCCTCGTTCCTGGAAAGTGGACGTGGCCTGGACTGGAACGCGCGCGCTTCAGATCGTCAGACTCATTTGTTTATCACGGTTTCTTTGGTGGCCAGAAGTTTATAGTATCATATTAATATATATTATATATATATATATATATATATATATATATATATATATATATATATATATATATATATAATAATATATATATATAAGAATATAACCCCAGGAAAGCCTCTCCGTATTGAGTCGAATCAGTCTTCAATTAAAAATTGCATTTATGTTAGCATTTATGATGGCAACTCGATCATTGCGAAACAAGGGAACAAAAGTTCCAGCATCTATTATCTATTATAATTGTGGTGAGCACGCAATTTGCGTTTTCAAGCCACATCTCGAGCTACTAACATAATTTCAGTTGCAAGCACTCTCACAAGCTGACACTGCGGAGAGAATTTGCTGGCGCGCTATATATACATATGTGTATGTGGTAAGTGTAATGTCTTATATTGCGATGGATATTTGTCATTACGATCTAAGAAGCCGACAATCCTTTGCTTTTCATATGTTGAGTTCAGTTTCAACAAAGCATATATTATATATCACGTTTCGCGACGTTTCAATAAACGAGCTGTCTGACTGCTGCTTCAAACATTCCCCACCGTTTGTGTGTGAGCAAATATTGACAGTCGGCCCCAGAGAAGATCTTTGTATTCGCAATTTCCGCTCTTGGCGTTTGATACGTGGAAGCGGCCAACTGCGGCTAGACGACCAAACAGAGCCCGGCGAGTCTTTCCGAAAGTCACGAGTAGTTTCGGGTTCGCGTTGTCCCGACTGTCCTCCTCAGCCCGAGAGGGGCCCCCTGCTTTCATCCCCAATGACTAAGTGCTTGCGCACCCCTCGGCTCCTCGTACTCGCCGTTTGGGTTGCGCCCCACTTCACTTCCATAGTTCGTGTACAAAGTGTTCGCTGTAGCCCCTGCTGACTCCCGGAGGCGAATCTAACTCGCCTTAGGCAGGGCGTCCAAAAATCATGTCATGAGTTGCATTTCCTCATGCACCCTTCCTGAATCCTACTTGACATTTACTGTTACTAACCGTTTAGATCCTCATTAATCGACGATTACAAACAAATGGACTCCTGTCTTCCAAATCCAATTATCTCGTAAATGAGGGTGCCTATTGTTAAAAAATGTATTTCGTTGTTAGACGTACGTTGATAGTTATCTCCACGATGACATGGAAAAACTAGTGGCGCTACAGCAGTACTTACCATCTTGCATTACTTCTACCTTTTCAAATTGTGGAAAAATCAGAGTTCATCGAAAATGAGGTCTGTGCCTTTCTTTTAAGCGTCTCTTGTTCTATCCTTGGGGACAAAATGAAAAACTTAAATGTGGCTTAATGTAAAGTGCCCCCCCCCAAAAAAAAATCATTATCCGTTTCAAATTCAGCAAATTCAGAGGATTTGAGCTCCTAATAATCGATGAATGAATATAAATTTTGGAGAAAATTGACTGAACTTTCCTGGCGCTAGCGTTGGCCTCAGACGGACAGACACACCGACGTTTTGCTGTCAATCGATTTTTCGGTATCAGGTCCCACAAAACATGGATTTTAACTACACAAGGTGTTAGAGAAAGTAATTTGCTACTTGTAGGAGTAAGATTTATCCACTTTTTCGTTACCAGGGCATGCAATAAGAGTGTTTCTGTGGAAAAATTGCCGTTTACCGGCGCACGATTAAAGCACAATCTATTCTTACAAAATAACGCGAGGGAGTAAAAAATGTTTAAAAACTTTAAAATGCTAAAAAATTTTTCTGCTAGTATATCATGTATTCAATCTTACATTTACTCATGAAAAGTAATTCAGCTGTTCAAACGTCAGAGTCTTCAAATTAACAAGCCAACTCATAACACAAAAAAGAAAGTGTATAGTGGAAGTGATGCTAAATTTAAAAAGTGCTGATCGCTGCTACTCATAGTTCTGTTGGAAACTCCACGTTATAATCGTGTAATCACTGTCCTCGTCTACCTTGTCCATTCGGCGCCACCCTAACCGCGACACCGGGCCCACTTTCGCCACCTCGGCCAACACGGCCTCCCGACGCGACGTCTGCGACCCATTGACAGTGCGCGCTATCCGAGTTGGCGCACTTCGCCGGAAGTTAGCGATCGCCGGCGGAGGAGGGGTCTCGCGGTTTACGTCTCCCCAGAGCGCCCTGCGCGCCGCCTCGCACCACAAGCGTCTCGCCCCCGCCCCCGCCCATGACCCTCCGCCGCTTGCGCTCCGGCCACGCTCGCCTCCACCCGCCCCCGCACCTGCTCTCGCCCCACCGCGTCTCAGCCCGAAACTTCTTACATCCCGCCCCCTGTCCTCGCTCCCACTCCGCCTATTTCGTGCTATCCCTCCCATCCCATCACAATCCTATCTCTGCCCGCCTTCCCTCCCTACCTATTCATCTCATCCCGTCCGCACCGCCCCCCCCGCCCTGACTCACCCTCCTCCCTTTCGCTCCGGCACGCTCGCCCACCCCGCCCCCGCTCCCGCTCCTGCCCCCGCCTGGTCTCCGCCCGAGCTCCTACCTCCTCTCCCCTGTCCCCTCACCCGCTCCCCTATTCTCGTGCCACCCTCCCATCCCATCACATTCCGTCCTGCCCCGTCCCGGTCTTTATCCTATCTTGTCCCGGCCCGTTCCATCCCCTATCATTTCACCTCATCCCGTCCCAAACCCGTCTCCAACCCTGCCCATACACTCCGTCTCATCTCCCACCCATCTCGCTATCCGTCCACCCCCACTCCCTCCGTCCCACCCCCCCAGGCCCTGCCCATTCCGTCCCACCCCGTGTTACCCCGTCCCATCCCTACCCTTCTTGACCCATCCCGTTCCATCCCAATCCATATATTCTCATCCCATACCATCTTCTCCCTTACGCCCTTCCGGTGCCTCTTGAAGCGGAGATAACGGCTTCGGCGGCACTGACCTGCGTTTGCAGTCGCGACGCTCATTCCTTCAATTTTTCAACGACCTGTGTCGACTTGTGGGGTGCCCCGAAGGGGAGAAGGGCTGGTGACCTTCCTTGAATAGCTGACCCACTTTTTCGAAAATGCCAGCGTTAAATCTCGCTCGCCTGTATAGATTTGTATGTGTGAAACGCGCCTTCGAAATTGAAAAAGAGGTTGTGCACATTGGGGTTTGTTTGCTTTTCTCGCGTGGGAGTGTGTTAGTTTGATCTTCATTCAACAAACACGACGCTTATCACGATTGTTTTTGTACAACCTATTTTTTCTTGTCGTTTTAGAAAATTGATGATTCATTTCAAACAACGGTGTGGGAAAGGAATTTATTGAATATTTTGCGAAGTTCATCTTTGTAACAAAAATATTAGATAATTTAAAAAATGTGTCGGCTCCATTATTTTAGTTCTGCTAACTCAGACTAGGTAGCTACACGACCGTCCTGGTTTCTCTGCGAATGGGGAATTTAATGAACATTTGCCTTCATCAGACACAACAAATTATAAATCCATTATACAGCCCAGTTATCATTAATTATAGATAATTGATTAAAATTCCCTCCCCATCAGGGCCTCATTTCATTTGTTTATTATGAGAACCGATGCGTTGTGCTGTTGCCAAACAGCCATTTCGGAGTCATCGACTGTGACGTTTCAGCTCCGTCCATTCAGGGGCCCGAATAACTCCAAGCCATTGTTTTCCAGCTCTTGCAGGCCGTTAATATCTCTTCCAATGCTGAACTTTCGTTATTGCTAAAGGCGATGTAGTATTAATGGAAAGTGAAATAGAAAGTAGTTATAAAAGTAAATAAATAAATTTAAAAAGGGCAAACAATGATGAGCTTTGTAATGACGTTATATCTCTTAGAAATGTTTCCACATATCTTGTTTTGTGCTGTTTATTATCTATTTTGTGTAAGTTTTATTCAAAGCATGGATCTTATCATGAATTCTGTTTAGTAAATAAGAAAATGTAAAATGACCTCCCTTTTTACGACCTTTCGTAAATTATCTCTCGAAAAACGTAGGCTCGAAAGTATGGTGATTTTCAACCAATTGCTTTAAAAGCCAATAATTAAACCAAAGGAATCAAATGTTTTAACTAGACTTAGAAGACACGATATTGAGCCTATCATGAAAATTAAGTAATCGAAAATTAAAGCATTAACTAACGGGTCAGATTCGAACTCACACAGAAGGTGATTACCTTTTGGTTACCGACTTTATTCCGCGAGTATCGTCGTGTAATTATGTTGATATGATTGTAGATCGCAAGTAAGGATGGTAGACTGAAACAAATAGAGTGGTTGACTGAAGAGGCCTGGAAGTCGTTGCATTTTGCATTGGGAACATGAATATGCAGCAAACGCCAATGAATGGCCTCTTTTCCATCCTATTACGGAATGACTCTCTGGAATACTTAAGGAATTATTCACATTAAATCCGGAAATAATTGTAAAAATGCCAAGTTCATGTACGGGAAAAGTATATTTTAAATACCATGATAGCCGTTCGAAAGATGAAGAATGGAAGCAAGGCTTTGTGTTCTTCTGTACGTACGTTAATCGTCTTCGTAGTGAGTACAGAATAGATGAGAGAAGCCTAACATATTTCGATGCAGGGAACCATGTTCATAAGAACCTAACAAAAATAAATGAGGAAATTTTGAAAAGTTGGTATTCATCGGCAGAACTGGGAGATTCGAAGTCAAAAATATTCCTTGCGATGTCCGTAATTTTAAAAATAAATTATAATTATGTTGTTTAATTTTCTGGCTGTACATGCATCGACCAAACATTTAATATCAGAACCAAAAAACATATATACCTTTCAGATTTTCGAACTTCAATAATTCGTCACGTAAATTTCATTAGTCCAAATTGTACATTGAAACTTTACATTAAATTCAACATTAAAATTTAGTATTAATACGTATATTCCATCGTAACATCAACTACTTTTATAAAGACCTTATATATGTTAAAATTTTGATATTGATGTATGAGGTACCTACAATATGTGCTTTACGTAGGTGCGTGTATTATAAAATGCTTATTGCGCGACCAATATTCGGGGAGTGGAAAGGGAAATGAAAAAAAAGACGTAATGAAAGTGAGATGTAAATGGCGGAAGTGGGAAGATGGGTATGTGAAGCGAGAGGAGTGAAGTGGGCGTGGTGTTGCAACGCGGGATGTGGCTGGGGGGGGGGGGG
>BOPP01000047.1:6722602-6743528 GCA_017312745.1 Gryllus bimaculatus | reverse complement strand
TTTCGTATTCAGGTCCCACAAAACATGGATTTTACTACACAAGGTGTTAGAGAATATTGCTACTTGTAGCGAGTAAATTTTATCCACTTTTTCGTTACCAGGCATGCAAAAGAGTTTGTTTCTGTGGAAAAATTGCCGTTACCGGCGCACGATTAAAGCACAATCTATTCTTACAAAAATAACGCGAGGGAGTAAAAATGTTTAAAAACTTTAAAATGCTAAAAAAATTTTCTGCTAGTATACATATTCACATCTTACCATTTACTCTGCAAAAGTAATTCAGCGTTCAAACGTCAGAGTCTTCAAATAACAAGCCAACGCATAACACAAAAAGAAAGTGTATATGCGAAGTGATGCCTAAAATTTAAAATGTGATCGCTGCCTACTCATAGTTCTTTGCGAAAACTCCACGATTATAATCGTTGTATCACTGCTCCTCGTCTACCTTGTCATTCGCGCCACCCTAGCCGCGACACCGGGCCCACCTTCGCCACCTCGCCAACACGCCTCCCCGACGCGACGTCTGCGACCCATGACAGTGCGCCGCATATACCGAGATTCGCACTTCGCCGGAAGGGACAGAGCGCCGCGGAGGAGGGTTCGCCGTTTACGTCTCCCCAGAGCGCCTGCCGCCGACTCGCACCACAAGCGTCCGCCCCCGCCCCGCCCCCGCCCCGCCCATGACCCCCGCCGCTTGCGCTCCGGCCACGCTCGCCTCCACCCGCCCCCGCACCTGCTCTCTGCCCCACCGGTCTCAGCCCGAAACTTCTTACATCCCGCCCCCTGTCCTCGCTCCCACTCCGCCTATTTCGTGCATCCCTCCCATCCCATCACATCCTATTCTGTCCCGCCCTTCCCTCCCTACCTATTCATCTCAATCCCCGTCCGCACGCCCCCCCCGCCCTGACTCACCCTCCTCCGCTTTTCGCTCCGCCACGCTCGCCCACCCGCCCCGCTCCCGCTCCTGCCCCCGCCTGGTCTCCGCCCGAGCTCCTACTCCCTCCCCTGTCCCCGCACCCCGCTCCCCTATTCTTCGTGCCACCCTCCCATCCCATCACATCCCGTCCTGCCCCCGTCCCGTCTTTATCCTTCTTGTCCCGGCCCGTTCCATCCCCTATCATTCACCTCATCCCGTCCCAACCCGTCTCATCCCTGCCCATACCTCCGTCTTCATCTCCCACCCATCTCGTCTAATCCCCGTCCCACCCCCCCAGGCCCTGCCCATTCCGTCCCACCCCGTGTTACCCCGCTCCCATCCCTACCCTGCTTGACCCATCCGTTCCATCCCAATCCATTATTCTCATCCCATACCATCTTCTCCCTACGCCCCCTTCCGGTTGCCTCTTGAAGCGGAAATAACGCCTCGCCTGGCACTACCTGCGTTGCAGTCGCGACGCTCATTCCTTCAATTTTCAACTACCTGGCGTTCGGACTTGTGGGGTGCCCCGAAGGGGAGAAGGCTGGTACCCTCCTTGAATAGCTGACCCACTTTTTCGAAAATGCCAGCGTTAAACTCGCTCGCCTGTATAATTGTTATGTGTGAAACGCGCCCTTCGAAATTGAAAAAGACGTGTGCACAATTGGGTTTGTTTGCTTTTCTCGCGTGTAGCGTTAAGTTGATCTTCATTCAACAAACACGACGCTATCACGATTGTTTTTGTACAACCTATTTTTTCTTGTCGTCTTTAGAAATTGATGATTCATTCAAACAACCCCGGTTGTGGGAAAGGAATTATTGTATTTTGCGAAGTTCAATCTTTGATAAACAAAAATATTAGATAATTTAAAAAATGGTCCGGCTCCATTATTTTAGTTTTTCTGCTAAACTCAGGGACTAGATAGCTACACGACCGTCCTGGTGTTCTCTGCGAATGGGAATTAATGAACATTGCCTTCATCAGACACAAACAAATTATAAATCCATTATACAGCCCATTATCATTAATTATAATAATTGATTAAAATCCCTCCCCATCAGGGCCTCATTTCATTTGTTTTATTATGAGAACCGATGCGTTGCTGCTGTTGCCAAAACAAGCCATTCGACGTCATCGACCTGTGACGTTTCAGCTCCGTCCATTCGAGGGCCCCGAATAACTCCCAAGCCATTGTTTTCCAGCCTCTTGCAGGCCGTTAATATCTCTTCAAGCTGGAACTTTCGTTATTGCTAAAAGCATATATTAATGGAAAGTTAAATAGAAAGTATTAGAAAAGTAAAATAAATAAATTTAAAAATGGCAAAACCCCAATGATGAGCTTTGTAATGACGTTATATCTCTTAGAAATGTTTCCACATTATCTTCTTTCTGTGCTGTTTTTATCTATTTTGTGTAAGTTTTATTCAAAGCCATGAGATCTTATCATGAATTCTGATTTAGTAAATTAAGAAAATGTAAAAGACCTCCCGTACGACCTTTCTAAATTATCCTCTCGAAAAAACGTACGGCTCGAAAGTATCCGTGATTTTCAACCAATTGCTTTCAAAAGCCAATAATTAAACCAAGGAATCAAATGTTTTAAACTAGACTTAGAAGACCACCCGATATGAGCCTATCATGAAAACTTAAGTAATCGAAAGTTTAAGCATTAAAACTAACGTCAGATTCGAACTCACACAGAAGTGATTACCTTTTGGTTACCGACTTTATTCCGCGGAGTATGTCGTTGGAATTATGTTGATATGATTGTAGATCGCAGTAAGGCATGGTAGACTGAAAACAAGAGAGTGGTTGACTGAAGAGGCCTGGGAAGTCGTGTGCATTTTGCATTGGAACATGAATATTGCAGCAAACGCCAATGAATGGCCTACTTTTTCCATCTATACGAAATGACTCTCTGGAAACTTAAGGAAATTATTCACATCTAAAATCCGGGAAATCCAATTATAAAATGCACAAGTTATGTATACGGGAAAAGTATATTTTAAAATACCATGATAGCCGTTCGAAAGATGAAGAATGGAACAAGGCTTTGTTCTTCTGTACGTACGTTAATCGTTTCGTAGTGAGTACAGAAATAATGAGAGAAAGGCCTAACATATTTCGATGCAGGGGAAACCATGTCATAAGAACCTAAACCAAAAAAATAAATGAGGAAATTTTTGAAAAGTTGGTATTCAATCTTGGCAGAACTGAGATTCGAAGTCAAAAATATTCCTGCCCGATGACCGTAGTTTAAAAAAATAAATTATAAATTATGTTGTTTAATTTTCTGGCTGTACATGCATCCGACCAAACAATTTAGATCAGAACCCAAAAAAACATAATACCTTTCAGATTTCGAACTTCAATAAGTCGTCACCGTAAATTTCATTAGTCCAAATTGTACCATGAAACTTTACATTAAAATTCAACATTAAAATTTAGTATAATACGTATATTCCATCGTAACATCAAAACTAACTTTATAAAACCTTATATAGTGTTAAAATTTTGATATTGATGTATGAGTAACCTACAATATGTGCTTACGTAGGTGCGTGTATTATAAAATGCTTATTGCGCGACCAATATCCGGAGGGAAAGGGAAATGAAAAAAAAAGACGAATGAAAGTGATGATGTAAAATGGCGGAAGTGGGAAGATGGTATGTGAAGCGAGAGGAGTGAAGTTGGGCGTGGTGTTGCAACGCGGGATGTGGCTGGGGGGGGGGGGAGGCGGGTGCGGCCGACCGAGATGAGCGGTCGCGGCGAGAAGCGGACGCGTGACGGACACGAGAAACCGATGCGAGTACAGGAGGCAGCAACCAGGATTACTGTGCAAATCGTGGCTGGAACGACAGGCTCTATCGTGAAGCCAAGGAAGCTGGCTCCTTAGGCTAATAATGTACGATATCATCGCGGAATAGATACACTAAGAATTAGATCGCTGGTTGGGTAAGATAGCTTAGAATATTTAAGTATGGTAAATAAAATATGTGTCTGGTATCAACAATTTATTTTTGCGCAATAATTCGTTTCGAGTCGCGTAGCGATCATCTCTCAGAGCTTGCCAGCTCCGGTAGAACTTGTGTTTTCGTTTCGATCGCGTAGCCGATTCTTCCGCAGAGCTTGCAGCTTCCGGGCAAAACTTTGTTTTTCGGCCCCGGAAGCTGTATGCTCTGAGGATGATCGCTTAAAACGCGATCGAAAAGCATCATTAGAAAATAAAATGTTGATACCAGACATCTTTATTTACACACTTATACTAAGCATTTTGGTTTTACCTCTTTGCCTGCATGGAAATTTGTGACCCTTTTATCTAGACTCATTGCGTCTTACGTTCCTGCAGCTCTGGCGAGCGCGAAATTAGATTCCGAACAGAAGCCAAGAAGGCGAAAGTTTCTATATTTCTTTTAGATTATTCAGGCTAAAAAAAGTCTAAAAAAAGCGAAAGTTTCAATTTATTCGTTTTAGTTTCGTGAGTGAGGAATCACAAAAATATTTACGTGCAAGAAACAGTGGTACTACGAATTCAAAACATCGAATGAAAATACATTTCTGAAATGTCATTTAAATTTAATTAAGCATTAATGTATTAATATGCATGCAACTTAAATGTAACTTACATTATTAAAAAGAGCCTCAAATATATTTATACATTAAACGTAAATCAAAAAAGTTTCCAAAAAAAAAATTTCCCCAAATTTTTTTTAAGGTAAAGGGGGGGCGGTTTTCCCTTTCCCCGCATTCTCATTTATGATGCCCTTATAGTTATATTTATAAATAAACAGTTATTAAGATCATTCTTCATTCATTCATTCATTCCTGATTTATCATAAGGCTTTGACGTTTCCTGTTACATTCCATGTATGTTTTGCATGCTACATTGTACACTTAATTCAATGTGCATATATGACAATTATTACTTTAATGTCATTTAGATTCAAGTATGCAGAAATTTTCTTCAGTGTAGATTGATGATTTGAAGAAGAACCGCAGTGGAAGCGACTTTCTTGATGCATGTTGCCATTATAAAGAGGCGGTGCAGAGGTTCAGCTAATCTAGGGGGGGTGTGGACTTCGGAGGAGCGGAGAATGAAACCAGACGGCGCACCGTGTACGCGACGTTGACAATGAGGCGTGTTGACCGCAGGGAAGTCGTGCCTCCCGGCGGGGGCGGTGGACAGAGAGGTCGTGTAGGAGGAGAAGTGGGAGTCGCGCTTCCGAAGGAGCGAGCGCTGACCAGCAGCGTACGCCCCCCTACATTTCCGCGGGGCGCGCGTCGTGGCGAGCATCGGAGCCTGTGGAGCGGAGCAGGTACAGGAAGTGTGGTCCGCCCCGCCCCCCGCTCGGGACAAGTGCGCGTAATGCGCGGGGCGACGCAAAGCGTTTAATTTCCTGGGCGCCGGCGAGGCGCGGGCCGCAGCCACGGGGCGCGGCGGGGGCCAGGTGCATCGGCCTGCGCCCAGCTGCGTGTGCATCGCAGACGCGGCGCGCCGCTCCGCCCCCGCCACCGTCCGCTGCTGCCTCCGCCCCCCGCCGCCGCCGCGCTGCTGCCTCCGCCGCCCGCGCCGCGCCGTCACCACTGCCACGAAAATGGCCAACGTCCCGCCCACCTCCACTACCACCACGCCGCCGTCTCCGCCTCCGCTGCCGCCGCCGCCGCCCACGGTGCGCCCCGCCCGCCACTGCCGCCCCCCGCTTGCCCCCAGACGTCACCACTGCACCACCACTACCCCACTGCCGCCCCGCCCCGCTGCCACCACTGCCACTGCCGCCGCCACACCACCACCACCGCCGCCGCCACTACCCACCCGCCGTCGCCGTCGCCCGCCGCCGCCGCGCCGCCGCCGCCTCCTATCGTCTCGTGCCAAAAGCCGTTCCGCGTTGGAACGAGAGCGTCTGCGCGGTGCAGCGTGCCTTCACTTTCCTCTCGCGAGGCTGCTGTTTTCTCCTTTTTGTTGCTCCCGACACTCCTCCGTTCTATTTGCGTTTACTCGCAGATGTTAGAAAGGGACTTTTAATGTGCCTAATGTATATTTTATTCCGACCAAACTTTGGAAATCGAGAGATTGCTTTCCAAGTTCTAGTAAAATATAACTGGGTTCCGTCCTGGACTAAAGGGATGATGAATGTCTAGGCCTTTCATAACTTAATTATGCAAGCAACAATATCCGAATGTGATGAGAAAAAAAAAATCTTTGTCCATGTTGCAACCCATTTAAGTTAAAATCATTATGGGACAATTCCTTTCAGAATCTTGGATTCATCATCTAGCCCAATCTTGAGACATTAGGGATTTGCAACTACAGAAACAGTAAGATACCTCACTCTGGCTCTTTTTATTTCCATTCTAGAGTAGCTGTCGAAATCAGGTTGTGAATTATGAAAGAAATAACATTAACTGTTAGAAATGTTGATGGAACGAAATTCACAAAAAAATCCAATACTGTTGTATCTTTTTTTCTCGTTCGCTATGAATATGAACAACGAGTGAAAATCTTAAAGCGTATTTATGTAACTGTCCAACTATGATTAATGAGCTTAGAGGATTATACCACAATCATGCATTATCCTTTCCCCATGTTTATTGAAACAAATCTAAAAACTCCAACAGTTTAAATCAATACTTCTACTCTGAGATTACATTAGTTATAATGTTTTATGCGAAGTTATTAGTACTTTAGCGGTAATGATGAAGTCTCCACTATACAACAGGTTGTTTTGTTTATATGGTGTAATTTTGAGTTATCTTAAAATTATTTTGCTATCGTATTTTGATCGTCTGTCCATTTTTATATTTTATATGCATATGAATTTAAAAATTTTATTAAATATATATATATATATATATATATATATATAATTAAAAATAATTAATATTAAAGTAACCCATTGTTTACCTGTTACTACCTGTTTTATGCGGAAGTTGATTTTGTAATGGAACTGTTTATTGATGAGCTGGAGGAAAGACACCAGCCAATTTCAAACAGGTTAATCGTGTAAAGGTAATTACAAATAAAATTGAATGTGAAAAAAATGAATAATAATTATAGAAACCAGTTAATAATAATAATACAATAGATAATAATCTATAATAATAATTAATTTTAAAACATGCTTCTGGAGAGGGAAGAGCTGATGCGCATGAGCTGGCTACTTTGGGCGAACAAGTGTCTTAATATTTTCCTTGACTGAATAACCCGTGTTTTTAAACACTAGGAAGAGATTGCGCACAATAAGCTCTTTTCATTACTTGGAAAATGGTGCCAATGTGCCACCTAAAGATCCCTAGGGTGAGCACAACCCGGGTGAATATTCCCTCCCCCTTCAATTCCATATGCCTCTGGCAATTCCACGATAGACCCCGTGACGCCTTCGCAAAGCCAGGACTCGTATCCTCTTTCCCGTTTCTTGCCTGCTTCCGTATCGTTCGTCCCCTCCTCCCCGCCCCCGCCCCTTTCGTTGCCTCGTCGAGCGCGTTTTTCGACGCTTCGCGCCCGGAGGATAATGAAAGAACGCCGCGCGAGATTGTAATTTGCGCGAGCGATGATGCGCGCGCTTTTCTTGTGCTAAATATGCCAGACCGGTTATGTAGGCTCTAATTATGTATTCATTTAATTATAAACCTAATTACAATGTTTGTTTCGGGACTCTGTTAATTAAACGCCGATGCGTTCTGTTTACGCCGAAACCTTTTTTTTTTTAAAAAGCCCGGGGATTTATAAAATTTGCGCTTTTTGCCGGTCGGCCCCCCGCGCGGAACCCTTGTGGGACCGGCCCCGTCCCTCGCTCCCCGCCCCCTCGCCCCGCCCGGTATGTGGCAATCGGACTCCCACCGCCCACTGCCCGCCGCCCGTCGCCCCCGCCCCCGCTCCCACACGCGTTCGCGGCCGCCCGCGCGCCGCTGGCTGACCCCCATGGGGCGCCCCATGTGTTTGCGTTGGCCTTTTCCACTTTCGCGATGCGTTTCGCCCTGGGAATTATTCGGCCGGCGCGGCGGGGGTTTCTTCCATGCGATCTTCTGATCCATTCGCGGTGTTTTAGTCACGTTCAGCTAATGGAAGGCGCCGGATATCAAATGAGTCGTTTATATACCAACTGTTAGGGTGACATTTTACGGGACCTGGGAATGCCGCTTTTGAATATGGTGCCTAAAAATACTTTTAGGCACCATAATCACCATTGGATTCTAGAATCGAAAATGAATTAGGTTGATGAATTGAACCCGTTGAGACAAGACTGTCGACGTGTGATCATCTCTTTTTTGCACATTTTTTTTCCTGTTTTAAGCGGATATTAACAGAAAATTGAAGAAATGTATTTTAATTCTGAAAATCTCATAATTTATGCTACATGAATTGATTTATTTTTTTCGAAAACTTACCATTTTCTGAATCACTTTTTAACCCTTTTAGAACTTGACAGCTAATGATAGAATCTCAAAATCCATGTAATCTGTTAGCATTTCGAAATGTATGTTTTGGAATCAAACGATGAAGCGCAAATGTTATTTTTTGTCATAATTAAGGCAATATTACGTTTTACTTCGAAATGCCTTCAAACTATCACGGTAATTCTGCTTTTGGATTTACTATAAAAGAGAGATGTAAATTGATTGTAATGTGACTCACAAATTATAATCCCAACGAAAACTGCCTTGTTCATGTGAAGATGACGGAAAATAAGTACAGTGTTTGTGAAACCTGACACATTATGCGTACTCTTTTCCTTGGTGAATACTATTAAACACACTCCCTATCATTGCTGTTATTTTTTAATGACAGATTAAGCGGATTTACATACATAATAATATACTCATTGCTTTGAGTGAATCGTAGTTAAATGTTACGATATCTCACGAATTTCCAAGTTTGTATACTGAATTCATCTTCTGTAGAATGATCGGAATTCAAGTTCGGTAATGATTTCTTAAAGATATAAGTCGTTCCTTCCGTCTATTTAGGTACCGCCAAGTTTAATTAGAAGACTGCGAACAGAATTTACTATCCTTGGGAACTCAGTTTACAGGCACAGCCAGTCGTCGAATACCTTAGAAAAGGAGGTTCAACAGAACACTGTGCGACTCGTGGATCACTTCCAAACGAGAGGGTTTTAATTATTTGCCTCACCTTTGTTCATTTACACTCTTTGGTTTCCTCTGCACTAACTTATCTCGCCGTCCGGGAAGTCGATTCCTCGCGACCCTGCGGTCTGACACACATCCGCATGCTGCGCCGGAGATTCCCGCAATCGCACGGTCACGTGACATAGCCACTGCCGTCGCCACGAGTGCACATCATGGGCCGTGTGTTTCGTGTGTGCCTGGAGTGCGGCACATGGAGTTTGCGCGTGACTTTGTTCGTGATTAGAAAAAAAACGTATTCTATCATTGTGAATAGTAGTAAATTAATAGACCAATTATGTGTTTTATATCAACCGGAGAAGAAATTGAAATTATGTGTGCAGTGTGTAGTTTCAAACATTATTTCATTTCTAAGCGTTACATCTCTGGCGCTACATGCGCGGCTGGTTTACATATCATTCTGTATATTTTTAAAGAGATAGGCAGCTATTCAACGTTCTAAATAATAGTAAATATATTTTATATAACATCTTACTATAACATTACATATCTTGATTAACAATGGAAATTAGTTAAACGGCTTTCTTTATTCCTTGAATGAATTCTATGAAAACGAATGTGTGGATGATAGGAAGAATACTGGTTCTGAGGGGCAACACTAGTGTGTAATAATGCTATGTGCTCCGGCTGGCAACATACTGCTTCTAGTTACGTCATGTGATTCGTGCTGGGAAACTCGTTGCCACGTGAACTCATTCCACGTGTGTTTTTGTTCGTCGCGCTAACATGCGATAGCTGCTGCATATACAGCGCTCGAACATTTAGGCAGATCCTTGAGAAATTTGCCATCACTAAATATGAGGGGTGGTCTCTTTGTTGTGAGGGTCCATTGAAAAAGTCCAACAGTTTATCTCTATACCAACACTATGCCCGGCAAAAATCCTGAAGATATTTGTACAGATAATTTCTCTAAGAAATTCTGTGCTAGATTTTTTAAACGAGTATATTTTTTTTCGAAATCTTTTTTATCCCGTATGATTCCATTTTCTTGAAATTGAATTTATCGTCAATAAGCGATTATTAGTGTGTGAGCAGTAAGGAGAAGAGAGGTTGTGTCTGCTGCGTAAGAACCATGCCAACCGTTTGCTGGTTGGCAGCCTAGAAAGGGAGAAGTATCTGCTTAGGCAGCAAACGGGGTATGAGCGGAAGCAATATGCCCGGTCCCCGTACCTCTTGCGCCCACGCAAGGATACTCCCCTCACGACCCTTGCCGTGCAGTGTCTCTTCGCCCTCTCCCCCCCTCCCCCGCGCCTCGCAGCACCCCACACCGTCCCCCCGCCTCGCCCCCTCCGCCCTGCCCTGCTCCATCCCGCCCCTACCTGTCCTCCTTGCCCGCCCCTCCCCGCCCCTCCTCGCCCCGCGTCTCATATCCCCGCCCCTTTCCGCCTCTCACCGCCTATGCT
Organism: Gryllus bimaculatus; assembly: GCA_017312745.1. Taxonomy (NCBI): domain Eukaryota; kingdom Metazoa; phylum Arthropoda; class Insecta; order Orthoptera; family Gryllidae; genus Gryllus; species Gryllus bimaculatus. Next base: position 6,733,062 of record BOPP01000047.1, on the reverse strand, counting down.
CCGCTCCGCCCCGCCCCGCCCACGCCGTCGGCCGTCGCAACGCATTGTGGCGCGCCGCAGTTCCAACGGACCGGCACGCGCCTCTGTCCGCCCCCGCCCCGCCCCCTCCTTTCCTTCCCTTCCTCGGAGCGTCCCCCGTCCTACAAAGTGTCCGAGGTCACGCGACGCATCGTAAATTGAATAGGGCGCCGCGCCGCGCCGCGCGGGCCTCAAGTGGCGGGCGCGGCCGCAGGATGCGGGGCCGAGGGGTCGCGGCAGGCGGGCAGGGCTGAGGGCCGTGCGAGGGGGCGGGGGCGGGGCGGGGCGGGCTTGGAAGGGCCAGAGAAGCGTAAGGGCTCGACGGGAAGGAAGCGATAGGGGATAGGGCTAGGCGAGCGAAATCGAGGGAGAGGATATTCTCCGGGATGTTACGGTGCGTGGGCGAGGGCGACAAGTAAGGAAGATCCGGGCCGGACCCAAGAAGATCACGTATCACATAAGGGAACGAGCCCTAGTTGTGGAGGACTGTGATACACATGTCTTTAAATTCACCGGCAAGCAATGTGCATTTCTACGTCTTTTTCTATTTGCTGCATTGATTGAGCTGGACCTGGCCATGTGGTTGTCCTTTTTAGGAAGCGGGGAAATATATAAAGGAATCCGTTGAGATATTTAGTGAAAGACTGAAGAAATGATTAGGCCGAAGTATGTAAATATAAACATTGATAATGAAGTGCGTACGTAGGGAATGGAAAGACCATTACGAAAATAGAAGAAAAAAACTACAAATGATAATAATGAACTAAAAGAAAATAAATAACCGGGAGGTTTGGAAAATATATGCTCATTAAAATCATTGCAAGAGAAGAGAAAAGAAGTTCAGAAAAGATCGAGAATTAATAAATAATGTAAACGAATAATTCAAATGATCCGAAACACAAATTACATTAAAGATTTTTTTTTTCAAAATTGCGAGGTGTCAAAACACGAGGAACATGGCTTACTGTGGAACACAGCAACGCGAGAGAAAGGTTGGAATATTTTCGTGTTCGCCTCCGCTTCGCGTGGGGTAGAGAAGGTGAAAGGAAATGACGGCGCTCGTCGACGATAAGATAAAGAAATGCTCCACCACGGTTCCTCGCGAAACATGCAAGTACCGTCTTCGTAAATTTCGTTTCAGACTCATCTTTTTGGGCTTCTTGAATGCAAGTGTAGTTACATACTAGCTGTCGTTACATGCGTTGCCAGCGCAATTCATTTTTCGTTCAGAATTCTGTACTGCTCAATCGTGATAAAAAACAACATCAAAAAAACAGATATGGATGAAATTCCGGTTTGAACGGCCGGCGTCGTTTTAGTATTTTAAGTCCCACGGCCACCTACCGTAAAGAATAATGAAAACAAATAAGTTGTTGCTAGAAATAGCATAGGAGTTTACAATTCCATGAAAAAATTTCTGATTTATATTTTTTTAATAATGGGATCCTACGAAAAGTATTGTATGACACACGGGCGATAATATCACAAATAACGAGTTTGATTGGTTGGTTGGTTATAAACCTTAATTTTCACCTTAGTTAACAAATTCCAACCGCGCCCGTTATTTGCTATTTATCAGCCTAATCACGTTAATAACTATTTCTCTAACATGTGCGAGTAGTAGGCGGTAAAAGGAATGAATTTGATCCATGGAGTATTCCATCTCGCATCGCCCTGCCCGGCCTGTTTCCTACGATCTTCGTTTGTAACGGTTGCTGTAAGCAGATGCATTGTTGCGCATTCCGTTCGAACATCCAGAAATCTTTGACCTTCACTTACTCTCGCCTAATTGGTCTCTGGAAATGAATGCAGATGTATTGAGAAGGAAGTTGTATGGGCTTTCAGAAACGTCTGAACCCCTTTCTGTGAATTTTCCTCCCGTTTTCGCGAAAGTTGAGAAGTCCCCCAGAGAGACTTGCTTCGTTTGATGTCAAGTCACCGGCCGAATACAAAAGATGTGCTCTGCTCTGCGAACGGAGTGGCACTGGACCCTCTGCTCAAGTGCAACGAGAAGAAAGTTTCCTATGAACTCTCACCGTTAACTTCAGGTATTGGGCTCACGCACATCAAATTATTTTGGGGCGCTCCTATTACCCATTTTTCCTACCGTGGGGAAGGGGACACTTTCAGAAGGGTCAAATATGAAATGCGTTACCATACACAACTTCGTATCCAATCAAATTTGTTATTAATGAGAAGCGGAAGAGCGGAGGAGTGGAGGAGCGGAGGAGTGGAGGAGCGGAGGAGTGGAGGAGCGGAGGAGCGGAGGAGTGGAGGAGCGGAGTGGAGGAGCGGAGGAGCGGTGGAGCGGAGGAGCGGGGGAGCGGAGGAGTGGTGGAGCGGAGGAGCGGAGGAGTGGAGGAGCGAAGGAGTAAAGGAGCGGAAAAGCGGAGGAGCAGAAAAGTGAAGAAGCGGAAGAGTGGAGGAGTGGAAGATCGGATGATCGAAGGAATGGTGGAGCGGGCGAGTGGAGGAGCGGAGGAGTGGTGGAGCGGAGTGGTGGAGTGGAGGGACGGAGAAGTGAAGAAGCGGAGAGGTGGGGTAGCGGAGTAAGGGGGAAGCGGACGGCCGGAGGAGTGGTGGAGAGGAGGAGCACTGTGGCGGCGCGGGGCGGCGGAACGGATGAGAGGGCCCTGGGTGGCGGGAGTTCTCCTTGGGAATTGTCTCCTATCCGTCGCGGGCACCTTGTCCGCCGCTTCCCACGCAATTTGTGCGACGTTCCCGCCGTGGCGCCCCGCGGGCCTGACGTCACGAGTCGCGTGCTCGCGAACTCCGCCCCCCACCCCGCCACCGACGCTACAAGCGCCTTTACGGGCGCGAGTAAAAGTGTTCCCCGGCACAATTAAAACTCGTTTTGCCTGCCCAGCACGCTCGCGAATGTGTAATTTCGCGCGATGTTGAGACATGAAAGTGTGATATCTCGCGTTTTGTACGTGTGAAGTACCTGCCTCTTAACTTTGCTTACTCGGTTTATTTCAGAGCTTGCCGTATTACCTTTGTAGTGTGTTTTGAGGCTGGTTACGTCTAAATGGATTGTTGCAAGTTGTCTTCAAGTCTTTTTCTATTTTTTTTTCAGACATGAAATGAGTTTTAAATACTTATAAATGTCTACAATTTTATAACATATTACTCTTCCTTCCACGTCATGACATTTTTCCTGTTTTCGTTTGAACGTAAACATTTATTGTCTCTATATCGAAAAGCAGTATTACTATAAAACCGTTAACGTTGATAGCATACACATTTATTTTATTTTCATCTGCATATGATTTCATTACTTGAAAAATGGATACTCCTGTTTTTTAATATACCCAATTTATATCACGAGTACAAGTTTCGAAGTATTCAGTGTTGTTTTAAATTATTTCTTTGAGAAATATTATGCCATCTGCATCATCTGTTAATCGCAACAATTTAATTGTATCTAGTGAAACTCATGGACCATTGTTATGGAAAATAATGTTTACTATACTTTGCATGGTTCATTTCTATGTTCCTTTTTACTTTGTCGCTCTTACTTTGCAAGAAGAGAAGGTGTTGTAATCTTGATCTAGAAAACGGGAAATTTTCGACAGAAAAACTTCAATTGCCAGGCTGTAGTAATGAAAGAGTTAATAAATGTAGTATACAGGTAATATACAAACATAGTTTCTCAAAAACAGCTGCAAATTTTTTTCATTATATCTTCTCGTTTGCATACAAAGAGAGTAAAAGAAGTGCTTGTATTACTATTTCGAACGATCTCTAAATTTTCGGTAATTGCAAAAATAACAGTACAATAGTGATGATAAAGATTTTTGTCTCAAATAAAATTTGTTTTAAAAATGTAACCAATAAAACAAGTGAAGTATATTTTTTGTTTAAACAAGTAGTATTCGGGTAATATATGCATCAAATTAATGCAAATTATAAATTTAAAAACATATTCTCAAAAACCGCTTCAGTTTTTTTCTTCAATATTCCCCCCTCGACGGATAGAACAGGAAACTCCTAAAAGAATAGCACATGTCTGATTTACGTTGCACTGCCTAGATTTTCGAAAACGACAAATGTAGAACCAATGCGATAACGTACGAGCGGTTGTAGGTCCACTAATTGAATTTCAGTGAGAGTTCCGAGCGGAAGCGGCGACGGTGCTGCCAGGAGCGGCCGCGCGGCGTTGCGTGGCGTCAGCCTTGGCCCACCGGATGGCTCCGACGCGGACGGACGTGGGCGGGGTTCTCGCCTCGCTGTGTTTACGAGGGCGCGCAAATCAATCGGAAGAGTTCCCCGGCGGCCCCGTAAATAGCGATCGCCGCATAAATACCCATCGCACGGCGCGGCGCCACGCCGTTTCCTCGGCTCCGAGCTGGATCCCTCTGCCCCGGGCGACTGGCGGCTGTCTCCAGTTCTTTGCGGAACAAAATCTCTGCCATTTGTAGGGGTTGGTCTGTAAAGTAGTCATCGGGTGACGTAAATGTTACCCGTACGTCATTCTGTGAATTTTTATTTTCAAAATAAGTTAAACGTTACCAAAAATAAAAGAAAGCATTGCATTTAAGTCCAGGACGTTCTTGTAGAGACCTTAACAGTTTTACCAAAGTACTGAAAGCGACATTTATCACTACTGTAGACAACGAGAACTTAGCTGTTGTACGTTCGCTTGGTTCCAGTGGTTTTTCCACCGAGAAACGATTCAAGACATTGGTAATGGTGTCCATTAACATAGGAAATGGACCCAAGGAGAGAGTATGTGACCGATGACTCCGTGACATGCGCGGACACACGCACGCACACTCACATGTGTCTGTAGACTTAGTCTTAGGGCATTGTTCTCTTCTGTTGTTGTCCACTTACGGTGATTGTATCTGGGTCTCAGCTATGCATCGGAGTAGTTAGTTAGGATAGAACGTAACTCAAGTGAGTAAATGAAGAGAAATTAGTAAGTTGACCTGTACACAATGACAAAAAAAATGTAAAAAGAAATGTGGCATTTATTTTAAGATAATCATGACACTCATTGAATTCACATTATTTATTGTAGTACTTAAGAATGTACATACTTTATTTTAAGTGGTTTCAGAAGATAGTTTTTGCTCCCATCATCAGTACGTAAAATACAAAAAATTAAATAAAATAGCGCTGAACCGAACGTTGTACCCATATGAAGATTCCACAAAATTCAAAATATTCGTTTCATATTTACAGGGCCTCGAGTTCGGCCAGATCGATTGGAGAATAATAATATGGAGAAAATAATCTGAACAGCGTAGGCTTTAGTGTTGAGTTATGTGATCCCAAATGTAACGCAGTAACGCGTTATCTCTAAAATTGATAGAAAATATTTGCAAAGGCAAATCAACCTTCTCCCACTATATCCGCCGGGACCCTCTATCCTCTGAATTAAATGTAGGTCGAATTGACTTTTGATAAGCTGGGACGCGGTTATGCCATTGGGAGCTTCAAGAAAAAAAGCTACGAAGCTCCCTCCTCATGGGATTAAAGCGTCCCAGCTGATCGCTGTCATTTCGCCTTTCACATTAATAGGAGTACAGACTGCATGCACATCGGTGCACGGCCGGCTAGGCGCGATCGCGGCGCGCCACGCGGCGCGGCGTGTCGTCGCGCTCGGCTGCGCCGCAAGTGCTCGACGGCGCCGAGGGCGCGCTCTGGAAGCGACGGCGGCGGCGACGCGCGCGCGCTCGGGCGGCGGGCGCCGAAACTCTGAGGCGCCGGCGCCACCTGCAGCGCCCCCTTGGCACACGCGCGGCGCGACGCGGCGCAGCGCTGTCTCCGCCGCCGGCGCCGCCGCGATCTGCGTCCCCGCGCCATTAGCTCCCCGATTTATTGCCGGCGAATCCGCTCGTGGAGGCTGCGCCAATAAAAGCTCAATTTCGCCAATTGCAGTCGCCGCGTTTCGCCTGCGCTGGTTTCTTGCTTCGACCGGCCTTTGCGGGCCGCGATAGGCTTCTTCATTGCGGAGCAGTTCACGTCGTTTCAACCACTACCCCAGTGGTAATGGAATGTTATAGTTTTGTTTCTCCAATACGGCGGTTATACACCTAGCATTTATTAAATGTAATGTTTATGGTGTTGGGAGTTTTTGGTAACATTGTTATTTAAACTTCTTTCGAAACTTTTTCATGAATCAGTATTGTCATGTCAACAGCATTTAACGACAAATTTTTACTCTTGAAATTAGAAAGTCCGTTTCTTTCGAATGTCATGCACGGTTGCTTTCAAAATCCGGCGATTTTGTTTTATTTTAGAATTTTTGCGTAATTTTGCGTTAAACATAAGTAATTTTTGAAACAAATTAAAAAATATTTCATCACCAGCGGCTGTAATATTTTTCTTAATTTGTCTTCTTCGTATGTAGCAAAGAACGTTGAACAAAGTGGTGCTTGTCCCATTTTCGACCCACTCTTTATTTTCGGAAATTGTAAACAAAAAATGAATATTGCAAAAGTACAATATTGATGCTAGCTTTTTTGGTAAATGATATCAGTTCTAAAAATCAGTTTATTAAACAAGGCCGTATAAAGAAGTTTCAAAATATGAATAGTTGAACGTAATTTTGAATATTTTCTAAATTACAGATTGAAATTTCTCGTGTTTCTTTTGCTAAAATCTTTCGGGAGTTAATCATAAAGACTCTTTTAGTTATTTAAGGGAAGTTCTTTAATTTGCAATTCGTAATTTAATTCCCGCATTAGTAATATAGTTATTTATAAGAAGTCATTTAATATAATCTTTCACGCAGTGGTGCCAAACAATGAGAGAGATGCGACATAGCAGTTTGAAACTCTCGGAATAACTTCTTATTTTATCCGCCCCATGGAAGGGTTAGGGATAGGATAAGAAGGCTTTATTTACTTAAGCGTAATGTTAGTGTTTCTAGGTTAAATAAATTTGTACATATATGTTTGTGTCCGCATATGCAAAAGATAGACGTTACGTAATGGTACCGTAATTACATACTGTGTGCATTCATAAGGCGATGTATTGCATGACCTTCCGTTCTGGATGTTTAATTTATATGTGAAATGTTCGTTGCTGACAAGCAAACGGACTGCAAAGATTGTAGCAGATGTGATTTATTTCTGTTTTTTTGGAGAGGTAAGAAAGGGCTACTATTCTTAACTATCAAAAAAATTGCAGCAATGACCGCATTCGCGTCGTTTCAATTTTGTTTGGATATTTTCAAGAACTGGCTGAAGTGAGGACAGAAATTGACATATTATAATATAACGTAACTGTTTCTGAGAAAGGATGTTCTGTTAAAGCTCCTGTAGCTGGTATTCGGATAACTTTTGCATACTAAAGTCAAAATCAATACTCAGAAACACGCGCGAAAGCCTGTAGCCATGTGCGATACCTGCGCGGTATGTGTGCCTCTTAAGTATTGAAGTGAAGTTACCTGGCAGTCATTGTTTTATATTTTACCGCACATTCATTCTTTCGTATATTGGAAATTTTCGTCCTACTTTCGTGAGAACAGTCAAAAGCATCTTTATATTTTTGACTTTTCACCCAGCAGCACCATCCTCTCTTTCGAGAGTGCATTTTCTGCAAGTGTCCTGATGCTTAGTTCCCAAGCGCTCGCGTGGCCGAGCCTCTTACGACGAGGAGAAGGGGGGGAGGAGGGGGTGGGAGGAGCGTTTCGGCTCAGTCTTCTCGCCGCCGCCTCCCTCCCCCCCCTGCGGATTAATATTAATTTCCTTAAGCCGCTATCCCGTGTTGCGACCCCACGGTTCGCGCCCATTGAATCTCGCTCCAGATTTTAATACTACATCAGATCGCATCCCCTTCGGAGCGATCGAGCGATGCCGAGGCGGACAGCGGACACGGACCGATGTTGCTGTTCGTCTGAAACCGAAAAGAGGAAAAGAACAAATGAAGGATAGGAGAGCGGGGAGAGAGATGGCCGGAAGACGGTTGGCGGCGCTCCCAGATACGCGGAGGGCTTCCGCGCGTCGTGCCTTCGCGGCGGATAGTGCGGGCGGGGCCGGGGGGGCGCAGGAGGGGATGCGGGGGCCCGGCGCGGGGAAAACAGAAAGGGCGACCAGAGCGTGCGCGAGAGTTGTAGGCGTCATTCTCCCCTTATCTCGCCCGTCTGATTAAATGCTGACTGCTGCAGGTGCCCTTCTATAGGGTATGCGCAGGACCGTTTCATTCCAGTTCTCCCCAGCTCCCTTGAAGCAACTCGCATTCAAATGGCTTTCTCTCTTTTGAAGCTCGTGACTTGTGGCTTTTTTTTATGACAGTGTACGGCTACGCACATGTGTGAGGGACTTCGCAACATAAAGGAAAGAGTTTCGTGTTAGTTGCAATGAACGTAACGAGATAGCATTCTTAGTGTTAGAAATAGAAGATATGAGGGATTCTTCTGTTCCTCTATTAGCATTAGGTTTACTCTTCATATTTTGCTTGCAGAGTAATATCAAGTGTGGTGAATGGTTTCTGCTCGTTTTGTCTCCAACCCCTTAAGAGCGCGTGCCATTCCTTGGTTCAAAAATGGGTAACGTGAAGTCTGTCAGTATCAACAAGTCCTGAGCAGTGCGCATCGTGAACGCCGCGCATACGGGGCCCTCGCCCGGCGCGCGCGAATCTCGCAACAGTCGTGCGGCGCGAGGGCGGGGGTCAACGAGCGACCGGGCCCCTGGGCCGCGCACATAAATATCCGCGCCCGCGGACCCGTCCGTTTTCCGCGCGGCCGCCGCCTTTGTACCGAGCCCCCGCCCGCCGGCCCGCCCAGTCCGCTGACCCCTCCGTCCCTCGCCCCGCTTCGCCCCCGCCAAGGACTTAATTAAGACGGGGCCATCATCGCCATTAATCATTATCGACACCGCCAATGATCGCCACCCGCCCGTCGGAGCGCCCCCTGACGCCCCAGGCCAAGGAGGACGTTGAGGGCGGGGCGGATGGGCGTGGACGGGGGCGAGGGCGGCGGCCGGAAATCGGGGTTGTTGGTGGCGGGGCGGGGCGGGGTGGAGAGGCTCAAGTGCGCGCAGGGGTGCCCGGGCCGCCTAATGGAGAACGAGGAGCGCCCCGCCCCTTCCTCCCCTCCCGCCCGTGTCCTGACCGAGTCTTCGTTACGGAGGGCGGACGCTATTCGCCTAATATTGCCAGTCATCGTTGTGTGTTTGGGGTGGAAGCCATTGATTTGTGTTTTTGTTGCTCTCTGGGAAGATAGAATAAACAGCGGTCGTGAGGGCTATTTGTCAGATGGGAGCCCTACACGAGAATACATTAATTTATTAAAATGGATTTCACTGATGTATATTTTCCTGTCCCACTAACACGATTTTGTAAATCGCCCATTAGTCTTTATTATCGTCTGAGTTACGTATAGGTTGCATCTATCACTGACTTTATTTGATGCGTAATGTAACGTAATTTGGTTATTTGGAATATAAGAGCTGTGACTGATGTGTATCGATTTCCCATAAAAATCTTTTGTATAGTAATACAAGTTTTATTAATTTGTTCTTATGTTGCATATTATCATCTTGCAGTACTACTTTGTTCACGTATGTTTGAATTTTTGAAACTATATAAGTATATTAGAAGACATTTGTAAGATATCAAGTTAACACTATTGTTAAACAATAGTTGTAGGTTAAAAAAAGCTAGTGCAGTTTGATTATTTCTTTGCAATATTTTGATGAAGGGAATAACAGCGCATTGTAAAATAGGTTAGTTATCGAATCTCCTCAGTATTCGGATTTAGTGTGAACCCTTTTTTGACTTATCTGGCCATAACCCTAGTACTGCCTGTTTGAATGCAATACACCTAGCGATCTGTTCAGTCCCACGTGATAAACATTTGGTACATTTGATTTTCTATTCTGACGCCAAATGATGAATGGCCTGTACTCGTGATTAGAATTCAATGCACATTTTTGCGTATTCTGTGAAGGAGGGCCTAGAGTACATTTTGTAATAATAATAATAATAATAATAATAATAATAATAATAATAATAATAATAATAATGTAATGGGGCAAATTAGTTCAGTCTCTATATTTTTGATTTAGTTTTTCTTGGACTGAACAACTGTTGAGATGGCCCTTTGTTTAGCTCCGCAATAGATATTTTTGACGTTAAATAAATAAACAAACATGTTCGAAAGTGCTTGTGAATAAACGTGTTGATATTGTCAAATGTTAGTTAACCAGCAGAAAATCCCGCAGGTCCGTATCCCCCATAAAAGGTGAGAGTACCTTTTGTAATTGGTGGAGACTGTATTTAACCAGCCCATTAAAATTAACAGATAAAGTTGTTATATTACAGATAATGGCAGAGTGCACTAATATTCTCGTTGCTTGCTCCGCTGCTTATTGAAACCATAGGGCAGTGATTTAAAATATATTAATCGTCTCGTGAACAAAGTGACAGAACGAGAAGTATTAAAATTTTAAATCAGAATACAATATGATTGTATTGTCTAGGCTATCCGG
>BOPP01000047.1:6611382-6663765 GCA_017312745.1 Gryllus bimaculatus | reverse complement strand
GAGCTGGAGCTGCCCGGCCTTCGTCGTTCCGCCCTGGAGGTGGGGTGGGGGTGGGGACTGTGAATGCGTTGCTCCCGCGGACGCGTTGCTCGCCGCGCAGTTGCTTCTTACTAGGGATGGACTGAAGGGAAAGAAATCGGAACCCTGCAATGTCTCACGAAGATTCCTGCGTATCGCTTGCTCATGTGTTTAATGTAAGACGCATGACTAGTCTAGAACGAGTAAAGCATGGAACCGCTAGTAAAACGATATATATATAAACGCCTTCAAGGTTCGAATTTTTTTGTTTCTGTTTTTTATAAAACGCAAGAAATGACTTAGATGAATTTCTTCTGCTTGTTTGATCATCGGTTACACACTTGTTTGGATATTGGTTTCATACTAGTTAATGTGAACTATTCTTGAATATTTATGTGCTTATTAATGCAATTGTTTTTCTATCAGAGTTTGTGCATCATGATGAAAATAAATTCTTTGGAATGGCATGCAGTATATTTCGAATACTTTTATACATGTAAAGTACAATAAAAGTTTAAATTTCAAAAAAAGGCACGTTTTCTTCTTTAATTTATTTTTATATGAAGAAATTATATTGGTTTTTGACATCATGGGAAAGCTTACTTTACGAATTAGGTACAAAGTTCATTTGTGTATAATATTTTTTGAATTTATTTGTGTGTGTGTGTGTTATGTTCCTCGTGCTACTGTAAATCAGTGGCGTCGCTTGTACAACCAATTGTATTTATAAAATATATTTGTCAACTATGTAATAAGTAATATATTTGGCCCTGTTTTATGCTTCATTCTAAGAACGCAAGACGTGCGAGTGCTTGTATAAACATTTGCGAACCCTTTCGTAGGGCTATCATGCCGCAGGACGTAATCAGTCTCATAAATCAAGAACATTTGCTGTGAAGCGTTCACTTCTAAGTATTAATTAAAAATGAACTTAAAAGTTAGCACATTTTGACATAAAGGGGAAAATTTATTTTAAGTCTTCTTGATTTTCTAGTCAAAGATGTAGTGGTAGGAGTATCCTTCATTCCTTATTGGAAGAAAAAACTGAAAGTACCGCATTTGTGAGTGTTTGTCGAAGGTTATATCAGAGATAAATTGGTTTTCTGTTACCAAGGTGGTGTGATATTACTTTGTCTGAGACATTTCCCATCTAATGTTGAACACTAATTAAACCTTCAGTGGTAGAGTAAATGTATATATTTAAAACTACTTTGGGGAAGAAGTTAATGTAGTGGGATATATTGATGGATCGATGCGTATCGTAAGCCACCGTAAAGTATTGGGTTACGCAGATTAGGAGAGGAAAGGCAGCTGTTATAGATAAGCGGTGTTGTTCCTTGTTCAGTAGATAAATTCTCGGCTATCCGGCAGACGCCGCGTCGTTGGCTGGGGTGCCGACGTTTCGCCTGACATGTCGCAGGCTTCCTCAGGGCAGTGACGATGAAGAAGTCGTCACTGCCCTGAGGAAGCCTGCCACATTTCAGGCGAAACGTCGGCCTCTCAGCCAACGACGCGGCGTCTCCCGGATAGCCGAGAATTTATGGATTCGAGCCGCGGAAGCTTACGTATACATTTGTTCAGTAGATGTTTGTTGCCAATTATGAAAAAAATTCTGAACACCAGCAATTAAGACCAGAAGGTACAGTGGATAGTTTCAGCGTGTACGAGCGTCCAATGTTACATTCCCCAAAGGTTATTTTCGCAGCGAGGTGACGGCGCTGGGCGAGCGCGGTGAGTGAGTGAGTGTGTGCGTGCGTGCGCAGGACGTCGTCGGAGGGCGGGCTGTTCGCGCGGCCAAGCCGTCGGGCGGCGGGCTGGACGGCGGCGAGGAGGCGACGCCGACCGCATGAGCGTGTCGTCGACGCGTTCAGCACGGGCGGGCCGTCGCCGCGCGAGCGCGCCCGGGCATCGGGGCGGGCCCCACGGGCCGGCCCGAGCCCAGCCAGGGCATCTACATGCCCATGGCGCCGGGCCACGGCCACCACCCGCACGCGCACCACCCGCACGCGCGCAGCCCGGGCTCCAGCAGCAAGGTCTCGGTGAGTTGCTTCTTCTTCAACTTCTCTTCCTTGCCACAATAAGCAGATGAAGCTAAAAGCTCGCAGCGAGCACTGATGACAGCATTCCAAACACATCTTCACTGGCGCGAAATGGAAACAATTTTCTTTTGAAGACGAGAACTGGTATCCCTTATTTTCTCCGAAATAATCTTAAGAAATGACCGAAGCAGGTAAAGATCTATTACAGGAGATACCTCGAACACTTGAGAAATGTAGAAGGCAAATTATTGAGAACGTTGCGAAGGCGTGACTGATTCTCCAGAGATTGGCATTACTTCATAAAATCTAGATAGCTGATTACGTAACTAATATTCCCACTCTACCCGCATTTCTTCAATCCATCGTTGAAGAAAAGTTGCGCGAGTAATACTCTCCCCTTACTGACACACACATTTACATGCACTGCCATATACAGTACGTGCCAAGAGACCGGTCGGGAGCTTAGTGCTTGTCCCGGCTGAGGCGATGTCTCGCTGTTGGGAGACACCTGGCAGCAGCAGCGACGGTGATGGCTATAGGGATGAGGGTTGGTGGTGGTAGTAAAAGACAACATGTCCTTGGGAGAACCCCCTAGGGAGAATCCGCTAGATAGCTAGGTTGAATTCAGCCGCTGTCTGGAGGAGAATTTTAGCGGCCGGTTGCTCTGTTTTCCGTGGTTTCTCCAATCAACATCTGGCGCATGCCGGAGCGATATCCTAACTCATGGGTCACGGATCAAGCACGAACTTTCCTTCCTCCTTCATGTCCTTTCCTCACCCCTTGCAAAATCACTATATTGATACACTTTGTCTTGCATGTGCGTATCAACAGCATCATTCAGGCGTTTTGGATAGGACAGCCAGGAATAATTCCAGCTTAAACTCGTTTTGTGATAGTGATAAAAAGATGTTTCTTTTGTCTATTAATATTTATTGAGGTTTGGCAAAAGGGTATTAGAACGAATTGATGAATGTAACCTTCATCTTATGTTTTGTTACGAATTCTTAAAAACGCTTCTAATGGAATAAATGATTTCTCAGTAATGCGCTAATGGCACATTCGTCTTTTCTCACGCATAAGCTAATGTCAGTAATACAGTTCAATGAATGGTACCATTTCATTATTGACTTTAATTCAAGAAATCTATCCACTCCGTCTGTACTAATAAAACTGAATCAATTCATTAATTAAAACACCACTGTATTTATTATATTAAAATATATGTTTATAAATATTTTTCAATAACTTCAAGTCTCAGAAAACGGAGGAAATCTAGATGAAGAATCTGATGAAGGTAAATATAAAAAAGTGGATTTGAGGTGGCCATTGAAACGCAGATAATATCATGTTCAAATAACTTCCATTTTTCTGTGAAATACTCGTATTCTTGAATTGTTCTGTGCTGAAACACGACTTGAAAATATTTATCTGTTTTAAAAGACCATAATTTCCATTTTCCTGAAAACTTCAACTTCTACTAGTCTTCACTTCCATTCAACGAACTTGTAAACTAAAATGTCTTTAACATTTCTCTTTAAATGTAAACGTTTTGTCGCACCATTGCTTTCTTCGGGGTGAGCTGCTGACGATTGACTTCCATCCTTCTCACTACAACGTGTTCTTGGACGTCTTTCCGTGAACCGGAAGTCGTTAGTGAGCTCGGCGGCCGCCGTCGACCGCCCTCACATCCTCCGCCATCTCCGTCCGACATCGACTCCGCTTCGCACCGGCATCGGTGTCGCAGGGCATCAACTGACGTCATTGCAGTGCCTCTGACTGGGAGGTCCTAGGTTTCGCATCCTGTCGATGGCAGGATTTCAAATCTACCTAGAAAGCTTAGGTCGAGTTCAGCTTCTGACTGGAAGCGAGTTATAGTGGTCGAGTGGTCTGATCGATTGTTTTTCGAGGTTTTTGCGATCAAACCCAGGCGAATATCCTAACAAATGGGTCACGGACTGCGCGCGATATTTCCTTCCTCTCTTTGTCCTTTCCTCACCACTTACTTACAACACTAACACTGACATGTCAGGAGACCAGTCGGGAGCTTAGAACATGTTTTTGTTGGGGTGTTGCCCCGCTGGTGGGGGATACTTTGTGAGAAAACCCGTTAGCCGAACCTCCGGTGGCGGATCTCGTCGTCGACGGCAGATTACTGCCACGTCTCAAGGGATAAAAACTTGCATTATAGTTCGGGACCAATAACCTTAGCAGTTGAAGCGTTCAAAAAACACTAATGAATAAATAAAAAACACCACCGTTCCTGCGTCTCGAGCTGCACTGTACTTACAGCTCTTGCTGCTCGAGACTGCGTGTCGTTCTAGGCACCCGCATCAACCCTACCGTTCAGGCAGCCTTCGCTACCGTCACCAAGCCCTATCCCCTTCCCAAAGCCGTCCTCATCACCATTGCTACTATCCCTTCACCACCATCCTCCGCCAGAACCGACTCTGTCACCAACTTCCGCTAAGCCACGATCGTGTCCACTGCCCCCTCCACTACCGACTCCAATTCCACCACTAGCGAATCCTATCACCACCCACTCCGCCTCTGCCGTCCCCAACCCTGTCCTACCCGTCGCTTTTACCACCACCACCATCACCGCCACATCGATGATCGCTCCTCTCGTCGCCTGCCTCCTCTTCTGACCTTTAAATGTGAGCGTCTTGGAGCTGTGCTCTGTTTTTTTCGCTAGCCTTTTTCTGTGTGCCCCGGCGTCCCTCTGGGTAATTGGATTTCGCGGACGGCGGCTTTTTTTGTAGGTCGCATGTCCGTGGCGTGGTGTGCGTGGGTGGGGTGGAAGGGCCACGGCGTGTCGCGTTGCGACGAGATCAACCCGTCGCTATAAATATCACGACATTTCCCCGTTTGCCTTTTTAGGGCAGTGCTGCTTTTCTTTGGAAGGGCGAGGGTTGTTGGCAGAGGGAATATAATGTCCAGAGAGCGGAGCGTCTGATTGTTTGTGACGCTCGGGTCCGAAGTTCACCTCCAGAAGCTTTGCCTGTAGAGAGGGAGCGAGATGTCAGGATGCACTCAGCTGGCCCTTCTACCCGTCGCGTTCTCGAAATGGAATGCGGTTTGGCGCCAACTTTCCTTCGTTCCTTTTTCTACGTTGTGTTTACCCTTTAAAAATGTTTAATGTATATGTGTAGGTCGCCAAGATCTGGGAGGGGGGTTCTTAAAAATTTCTAAATGAAATTTGGATTTGACCTTGATTCACATGATATAAGGTCACAATTTATTCTGTATTTATAGAGTGCTTTTTAGCTCAAGGCTTTAGGAAAATGTAGAATTCCGTTATAAAGGAAAAGCAATCTGGCAGAAGTTTGTCCAGATTATTGAACATCAGAGCAAATATTTGCAGCCAATCTTGAAGAGGTCTTATGAACAACAAACATGTTTCGAATTGTAAATCCTCTCTCTCTGAAACTAGCAATTCCAAAGAAATATTTGACATTTATCGTATGTCAAGGGTGACTACCAGTATCATTATCAGTAGCATGTTGGTGAATTGATTCATGATGCCTTCATACAAAATGAAGCTTTTTTATTTATAATAAACGCCAAAATGTAGTGTGGAGAGCACATTTCAAAAGACTACCTATCATGTAACGTACTGAAATGTTAAATGACTATCAATTATGTAAGTCGTCTATACAGATTAAATTATTTTATTTTAGAATAAAATTCATTGATAACTACCAAAAGAAAGAGAATAGAAACATTCCACGTTGACTTAGTTAATGTCATCGTTGGAGATTGTGGAAGCACAGTGTACCGCACTTTTGTAATTTATTATTGTACGCCTCTGTACCATTACACCGCGTCAAAATATATGAGATTGTTTGTTAATCATTTAAATGCAAAGGGTGGTCATTTTGAAGCTATGATAGCTTTGACGAGCGTAAACATCGTCGCGCATTTTGATGTTGCATGACACCGGCGTTCTTTGCCCCCGTATCCCATCACTCAGGTGCAATTACGTGGCGTTAGCTTCAGTTTGTTGGGTGGGTAAATGGTGAATAAAAGGCTGGCGGTTCATTTTCGTCCCAGTGGAGCGTTTAATGCTGTCTACCCTTTTAAGTTGACCTTTTCTGCACGCTGGGCGTGCTTCTGCCGAATCGACGGGCGGCCATAAAATGTATTCAACCTTGCTCCTGTTTGTGCTTGTTGACCACTCCGCTAATTTACTTGATTTTCGTGCGTGGGCTGCTAACCCAAACAAGTTGCGCCACACAGAGATACGTAGTTTGTACCTCCCATCCACAACCCGTTAATATCCCCCCCCCCCCCATGGCTCCATCAGTTCGTCTGGTCGCTCTTTACGTTCTTCTCGAGGTGATCCATGTATCTCTGGTTAGCGTAACGGATTCACGGAATAAAAATATGTCCATATTGAAGAATTTCATTACTAACAGATGGATCACTTCATGACACAAAATGTATAGAATATTCTTCGCGATGTAGAACTTTAGACGAATGAACTTCGAAAAGAGTAACAATTTGTAAGAACATATTGCTATCATGTATTTCCCAAAAGTAAATAAAGGAATATATTTAGAAATATTTATAAATATATAATATCAAAATAGGAATACGTATCAGTATTAAAGTGTGTTTTGTCGTTGAAGAATGTTATTAGAACAGAAAGTGTAGAATGCAATAGTGTGATGAGGAAGTTGGCCAATTAAATTTGATCCAAATGAATTTCGTCCCCTCAAGCAATGTCTGTGGCATGTGTTAAATTCAAAACCAAAAAAAATATTGTCATACCGAGAGATGATATTACAAAAGCCATCTGAAAAAATTGAACAGTTCGATACAATATGTAGCTTATTGTGTTGCGTAGTAGGATCGACTTCCTCTTCAGGTGAGACGCAGGTAGTGTTTACCGCTTACCCAGTGTGTGTGAGTGCGGCGTGCGCGTGTGTCCGCAGCCGACGCCGCCGAAGAAGCCGCCGCGCCGCAACCTGTCGGTGTCGCCGACGCACCGCAGCCGGGCCTCATGTCCATGTCGGCGGAGGGGGCGCGGGCGCGGGCGCCGGGCAGCGGGCCGCGCGGGCGGCAGCGCGGCGCCTACGAGTTCCTGTTCCTGGCGGCGCAGCGGCAATCCGCAGCCACGGCACCTCGAGCTGGAGCTGGAGCCTTCCCCGCGGGGGGCGGGGGCGGGGGGAGGGGGCCGCGGGCGGGCGCGAACGCCGCCGCTGCGTCGTGGCCGCTCCACCGACCATACGTGGACATGCGCGCCGCCCCGGGCGGAGGCTTCGGCCGCGCTCGAGCAGGGAGAGGCCTTCCAGGTCGCTTCGCCAATACCTACTGTTCTGGTCGTAAATAACTCCTTACTCGAAACTTATAGTACATAAAGGTATTCGTGGTTAGTTTTCCATTGGCGTTTCCCATGAAAATACGAGTGATCTCGTAATATAGGTTGGCGCCCTCGTACTCGCAATATAGTTAGCAACACGACGCATATAGTTTATTTCACTTATAGTAAAGCCAATGTCCATTGGAAGATTTTTTTTTGTAGTAAGGACCTCTTTTTGTGAAACGAGCCATTTAAAGAGGAAAATTGTAAAATTCAGTAATAACCATAATCAACGTATGAAAATTATTAAGATATGTTTGCCGTACGGCAACACATTTCGTGTGATTTACAAACGAAAGTACACAATTAATAATTTTCAATATAACAACTTAACGTTATATTGGTAGACGTTTGTAGTGTATGTTAATGAAAAAAAGTATATATAATCCTTCATTTCAATGTATTAATTTTTAACGTGTAGTTAGACATTTTTGTTCGTTGATTTGTGAAGTATCATAAATCCAAATAAATTAACAATCTGCAAAAACAACCTTTTTTTTTTCGCTACTATCTAGGATTTATTAGTCGATGTAATTCGACACTATTGTCAGTTATTTCTCTCTTTCAATGGCGTGGGTGCCAAATCGATTCATTTTAAATATTCGAAAGTAATTTTATAGAAAGTATACGAGGGGACTTCAGAGTTAGAAGGTAGGTATCGTATTATAATTGCACCCGACATTATGAAGAATTCTAAAATCTTCAACCTGTTGCCAGCTCAGTTGTCTAAATGGCTTCAAAGATCGAAATATTTTGCACTGGAACTTGAAAATCTAGTATATAATTTTATTACGCAAAAAGAAACATGCTGTTTAAATAAGCTTTATCTGTTACGATTAGTTTTTGATACGCGAATCGAAACTATGCAACGTGGTCGTCATATCTACTACTCGACAGAATGCTGAACTATTCTTACCATTATTTACTTTGCAATGCAATACTTTGAAACGTCATTGGGTGAGATGAAGTCTTACTACAGAAAGAGGTTATACATAAACGGAAGAGTACCAGAAGAATGACGAGTAGAATCTCTCAGAAGAGGGTGAAAAGAGAATCGAAAAACCGTTTCGGATAGTACTACGATGTTCATTTGATATTGTCGTTTGGTGTGGCTACTTTCAGGAAAAGCCATGGAAATCCGAGAAAAAATCTATGAATTCGATTACTCCTGCAAAGTTAGGCGAAAAATCAGGGAATTTTTTAAAATTTAAATCGGGGGAATCGTTTAGAAAGTCAGGAAAAATTTCGTCAGATCATAAAAGTAAATTTTCCCTAAAAATATTGTGACAATTACAAACAAAAAATGCTTTATACTCAGTTTTTATTTCATGAGAAAGATTGTTAATTTGGCACTTGCCAATGGCGAGAACCACCCATTTAAGTACAGCAGCAGCATTAAATTTCCGTTTATAATATATACGGAATACGATGCAAACTCATCAGAAAAAAAATGGAGGTGAAAAGAAAAGAGAAGTTTGTGTCCTGGAATTAGTGACCGCCATAGAATTTAAGATGAAAGAGAAAACACTTGGAGATGAATGTCAGGGGGAGTTGGATGTGGTGTGGCGCATAGGGGCGTTCCTGCGCAGCGGCCGCGAGGAGCTGAGCTAAGCAGCAGGCGCGGTGGCGGCGGCGGCGGCTGCGGCGGGCGGCGGGCGCTGCCGAGCGGGCACCGTGGGGCGTCCGTGTACACGAGACATGCCCAATCCGCACGCAGAAGAACCTCCGCGCCCGCCAGCTGCGCCGCCCCGGCACCGACCGCTCCTACGAGCACACGAGCCCCGTCTACCGACGGAGCTGCTGCGCGCAGGACACGGCCGCCTGCTGGCGGCGCCCGCCCCGGCCCGCTCCCGCAGCCCCGGCCCCCCGCCCGCCGCCTCGTCGCCGGGCCCGCCCCACCACCGCCCCGCAGCAGCCCGACGAGAACGGCGCCACTTCGTGTCCGCGCCTACATCACGCTTCAAGTCGTCGCGGAGTCCTGCTGGAGGGCCCGCCACGGGCATCGGGCCCGCCGCCCGGCCAGGGGCAAGCGGGCGGGGCTGGCGGCGGAGGCGGCGGCGGCGCGGGGGCGGGGGCGGCGACGGCGGCCGCGGCGGCGGCGGACGCGCGGCAGCGGCTCAAGAAGGCGCAGGTGAGCAGCTTCTTCGCGCCTTGGCAGCCCGATGGCTTGAAAATTCAGTTCAGAGACTACACAGAATATTTATGGCATATATGTAGACATGTAATTCACACGTTCAATTACTATATGCTGTGGTATTGCGTATTTAGGAAGACACTCTCAAACCTCCAAGTCAAAATTTAGGACAAACGAAAATAAATGAATTAATTGATGGGATCGAATACGAAGGTTCGAATTGCGAGTTAGAGTAAGGTGTAGGAGATAAAAATTCTGCCAACAGCTTCGTTGGATCCGTTTTATCTTTTTTACTTATCATTATACCTTTATCACGTGAGTATTTAGTGTATTAATTATTTTTAACACTGTTTATATAAGTATATGCATTTTTTTAAAAATTGAATATCAATTACTTCGATTGAAATAATAATTTTTGGAGCAACAATATCTGAATGAAGTTTTAATGGTATGATATATTATAGTATACTAGTACGTTATTGAAAATATATTTACAACAATTTTGGATAGTAATGTCTCTTAATTGAAAGGCTTACTGGTTTCCTATACAAAGTTCTTGAATTCCTAGAAAAGTAAACAGTTCTTTTTCCAAGGAAGATGAGAATTTGTCCAAAGATTATAACATTGTATAATTTTGATTTATTAGTACATTTTTATGCCTGAAAATACAATCAAAAATATTTTCTTTATTTTAAATATAGTTAAATATTCATTCAATATTTATATCAGGCCAAAACTAGTATGTATTTGGGAGTAAAAACAGTAGTAGTAAGAGTTAATAACCAAAGCAACCCTAAGACTTAACGTTTCTAGTTTTCCCGAGTTATTAAAATGTATTTGGTCTGGAGTGTCATACATTATCCATTCATTGCACCGGAGCGTGAACGTAAAACGTCTTTTAATATCAAACTGGAGGGGAGTGAACGGAAAAAGAGTTAACTTTTGTGAGGGGATGTTAATTATTTTTGGACCCGTCACTTTGGTGGTGGAAGGCGAGCGCAGTGACTGTTGTCTGGAGGTGGCGAAAAGGCGTTTGGTGTGCGGGTGGCCCCAGGGTGCGCTTGTCCCGCAGGTGACGCCGCTCAGCCCCACCCACTACCAGCAGCCGCCCACGCCCGACCACCCGCCGCCGTCGGCGCTGCAGGCGGAGAAGAGCATCCACGAGCGCATCCGGCCGCTGTCGCAGGTACCCCGGCTCACCGTGTACTTGGAGTGCGAGCTATGAGCCACCCACCCCCACCCACCCCACGCCCCCGCGGAGATGTTCTGGCAAGAGGGATCGGCGCCTCCCTTGCTCTAGCCCTTGGACCTTGGCAAATACCTTTGACAATTACATACGTTATGTACGTTATTACTTACATAAACATTTGTAATTGTAACATTATTTCAAAAGCATGGATAGGATTGGTAGTTGTTCGTGAAATATTGTTGTGTAAATTCTTCGGAGGAATGAAATAATTTCGCTTTTTAAATGGAGATTCACATAATGAACGATGGATTTCAACAGCGTGTAAATTATGATAAATGGTGATATCAAAGAGCAAAGTCATTAACATGTTTCTTTTAACAACTATAAGAGCATGTTAATTCTTACTAGAATATCTCTGCTTATCCCCCCTCCCTCCCCACCGAGTAGTATACATAAGGTTCAGTTCGTAATTTATCCAAATATGTCTTTTTCACGGAACATGAAACAAAGATTTCTTTTCCCCACTTTAAAATGAAACGTTCACGTATAGATGTAAAATGAAACGAATAAGTTGATTGTCACAATGAACGCCTATGGACCATTTGATGTGTTAAAATCAACCAGTATTGTGTGTTCATTACTTCGTATGGGAGACCTATTATCCATTAGCTTGAGTGATATTCGCAATATTAGACTTTCGTGAATGTACCTTCTCAATCATGCACTTGTGACGTCCTGTCGATCTCTGCTATTATAAGAAGGCTCCTATTTCTAACATAACTGGCCAACAAAACACATTAATTCATAATTCATTACATTATCCCAAGAAACCAAAGAATTACATGATAAGTATAATCATTCATACATTCTTGCATAACAAATTTATAAGCAACAACTTAACTGACTTGACCAGTAGAATAATTCACAGAGATCTGTACGGGAGTCTCAGGAGCTTAAAAGTGCCTTTGTGGATGCTTCTATTCGTCTCATTCTAACGTATGACATAAACAGGGAATCATTAATGGCTGTAATTCACTTATAGATATTAAAAACATATTTCCCAACTTCAAATTAAGTGAATCAATATATTACACAGAATCATTAGATTTCACTTCCAATGTTGTGAAATTCGTGTTTTGAATTATAGTACACATGTACTTGCTGAGTTTTCAGGTACTCCGCCAGAGATCTTTTTCAATAAGAATTCGAAATCATTTTAACAAAAGAGTTACTATTCTAGAATTTTGAAGGCTCTTTGAAATATACCAGAATTTCACAGATTAAATATATTTTTATAATAAGTCGAAGTTTTAAGTCTATTCAGAAAATAAAAACTATTCAAAAATTTCCGTATTTCCTATTTTTATCGCTTGTACAAGAAGTTTACAACATACTGGTAATAATTACAAGTAAGTTGTGGCATAGCGCTCTTGTAATCTAAGAGAGATTTATTTCTGGAAATCTTGTTGGCAATGTGTTCAAATGGGCAAATCTAAAATTAATATTTTTCATAACGCAATCGGAAAGTAGTGAAAGTTGCTCTCATTACTTCAGTTTGTATGTATTTCCTTCCTTCCTTCCTGCTGTTTATGTTCAAGTTCTAAAATGTCTGACCTTCCGATGTAAGTAGTCTTTGCAGTCCCTGTCCTTTATGAAATCCATTGTATTAGGAATTGCATCGTTCCTTCTTTCTTTAGGTGAATTAAGTGTGTGTATTACTATTTACATATTGTCTTTAGAACTTTTTGAATTGGATATAATTTTCTATTTAAGGTATTTGTTCCTGACTTGAGAGTGTGTACTAAAGTGCAATACATTTTTATTATTTGCAACAACTGTAAATGTAGATATTCTAGAGAGAAGTATAATGCTGTTTTGTTAGGTTTTGAATGCCTTAGTTATTTAATGTACGATGTGAATGTTTTATTGAGCTGCTTAGCTGAAGTACAATTATTGGTTCGGAAC
Organism: Gryllus bimaculatus; assembly: GCA_017312745.1. NCBI lineage: Eukaryota > Metazoa > Arthropoda > Insecta > Orthoptera > Gryllidae > Gryllus > Gryllus bimaculatus. Next base: position 6,651,058 of record BOPP01000047.1, on the reverse strand, counting down.
CAAATTGACAAAGTTACCACTTCCGCAGCGAGGAAACATGAAAATGTTGAAGTTGAGAACGAGTCTCCCTTGCAATGCAGATATGTTTGCATTAGTGACACCAATGTCTCGCTGATCTCCTTGTTACCTCTTATTGATTGATGAAAAACGTTTACATCTCTTAAATAAAACTGGTTTTTGAATATTATTTCTTTGTTCTCTTCTTGCTGACGTTTCTCCTGTGTGGTTGTGTGATACAACTCGTTTTCCAAAAGCCTGAGGAGCTGCCTCCTTCCCAACCAATCCTTTTGCATACGTAGTCATTGCTATTACCGAGTTAAATGTGTCATTAGCAAATTTCTAATATAAAAATGAGGGGTGGAGATGGAGAAAGAAATGGCGAATATATATGTCAGATATATTTACAACGTATATTGTAAATGACGAAAAACTTGAATCTTAGTTCAAATGGATGTAATGTTCCATGAGAAGAAGATTTACGGATTTTTCCCCCACCAACCTGTTAAAAACTTATACGAATACTGGACATAAAATGACAATTAAAATGATGTGTATAGATCCGCACAAATTGTAGATTTTTAATTTCTTTTATTTCATATTGTTTTCGATACATTTTATTACCGTGTATGAATTCATACAGAAAAAAAATTGTTCTAAATTTACTTTTCAAACTAAATTCATATTATCATCCGTACGTTCCATTTCATCTTGTTTCATGATGGTTTTGCATTGAATCCCAAAAGTGATTGATTCTTTACTTCAAAATCCATTAGGGTTACACTTGATCTGATGAAATCTGATCCTAGAAATGGAAATTTATTCTGTAAAATATTTGTTGTTGTAATAATATCTCAATGGGAAGAAATCAATAGGAAGGAAAAAAGTTGACGTACTAAATTCTTAGCGTATTTTTTCGTCAGAACTGTTTGTGTAATTAGAATTTGCGTTGACCATCGCTTTTGCTTGGAGTTAATACTACATGAATAATAGAAACAAGGGGTGCTAAAATAGCATATACTTTATTGGCCTTAGTAACGGTTATATAATATTATTATACCGCAATTTCGTCCACAATAACACATCCCAATGGGCGATGGCAATAATGGTTGCATATTTTCTTAACAATTCTTGCCAAAAACGCCATTTTTGATATAAATACAACTGCTTTTCAGTTTTCATTGCTGTGGCGTTTATGAAAGTTTTTATAAGGCATTCTTTTTTTTTATCATTTTGCTTCTCTTTCGAATACACAAGTTATTTTTTTACCGTGACTCTAAGTGAATTCTGAATTCATTCTTAAGTGTGTCATTTTCAATAAAGGCTTACAAGCAAACAAATGCATAATTAGTCTCTTCATAATTAACGTATTCAAACAGAAATTAATATATAGATGCCTCGGAAAGCAGTAATATAACAAAACATTTTTTATAATGTACTTTATTTTAGTAACGATAAATATATTTAAACTACCCCAGAAGTTTAATTTGAAGACTTATGTTTAAATTAATATTAAAAGATGTTTAGTAAGTGACAAACGTTATTTAAAAAATGTGTATTTTATTGGGATGTGTATCCTACGTAAAACTATATCAGTAAATTATCATTTCATTCTACTTTCTTGCTCTTACTAACTTGCAAGTTAGTAGTTTTTGCGTAATTTGTGTTTGATGAAGTATTACGGGCGTCCCGTCGTACATCATGTTAACTCTGTAATATTGCGATAGTGTGTTGTAGCACCACTAGTTTACTTTCTCGCCACTGCTTACGCAATACAGAGTAAGTTTTGTAATACTGCGGGGGAAAACGGATAATTTTCGACAGAAAAACGCAAATTTGCTGGGCCTTGGTGAAGAAAAAGTGGATAAAACCTGACCATATACAAGTAAATAGTAAATTACTCTCCTTTAAGTATGCAACCAGAATCCTTGTTTTGGCTGTCCTTGATACCGAAAAAATGATTGACGGCAAAAGTAAAAAAGAGAAAAATTCAGAGCGGAGATGTCTGTATGAAAATGCTAGTGCCTGGCGCGTAGTTTGCGTGGGCGTGCGCTGCATTAAGGAAGGCAGCGCCGTGCGCAGGCAAGAGGTGGCCGCCTGAAGTTGGCCGTCGCAGGGGGTGGGCGGGGGCGGGCGGGGCGGCAAAGTGTTCCACGCGTTCACCGCAAGGGCAGAGAGGGCCGCTGGCCGCGACGCGCGGAATGGCCGGGAACCGCGGGGGGGGGGAGGCGAGGGGGGGGCGTTCGGAAAATCCGGCCCCTCCGTGGGCGGCGCGAGGCAGCGGGCAGCCCGGCTGCGGCAGAGCTGTTCTTCGCTCGTGACCTGGGCAGGGCACAGGCCAGGTTCGGGCGCGGGCGGGGGTGGCGGCGGCAGGCGGCAGCAGCAGCAACCGGCAAACCGCCGGCTTGTAACCCGGGCTGTTACCACGGATGAGAGCGCGCTGTTGATCTGTCAACTGTGCATTAGCCGGCGCGCGCCGCCGCCGCCGCTCCGCTTGCTCTGCTCCTCCTCTGGCTTCCGCCAGCGCCTCTCTGCTGTACTGTAACGAGGTTAGCTGGACGAAACGCCGCCGCGGCGGGGGCGGAGCAGGGCGGGCGAGCGGGCGGGTTGGGTAGTTGAGAGGCCGGCGCTGCGCGGCGCGCACAACACAGAGAGAGCGAGCGCCGCGAGTGGCGCGGAGCGGCGAGGGCGCGGGCCGGCTGGGGCACGCAGGGCTCGCAGGATTGGGCGGCCGCCGCCCCCAGCACGCCGAAATTTGCGGTTTCACCCCCGCCCGGCGGCCCCCGAGGCCGACGGCCTCCATCGCGATGACGCCGCTAATTGTGTGGCCGCGTCGCCGACTGCCGTCACGACGCCGGCCGTCGCGGCGTGGGTGGCAGCGGATCGCGTTAGCGAAAGTGAATGTAGGCCGGGTGGAAGGAGTGGGGCTTCTTTGACGGAGGACCAGCTGTTGGGGAGGTGTTTGCACGGGCACCTTTTTGATTGGGTAGGATGGGCCCTGATTTCATTCAAAGAAGTACTGATTTGATTAAGGAGCCTCTATTTTCGATCGACTTTTAACTGGCACGATGAATATGAATATTAATTATTGTTTAAAAACATTAAAACCACGGAATTATGACAAGGAATTTAGGGCACTTAAAATTTGTGTAAAGTGTTCATTTTTACGTGTCTTTTCTAATATAAAACTAAGTGCAAATATTTCCTAACATAGGAGCGTATCCTTCTAATACTTTTCCCTTACTTCTCAAATGATGAAGTATATCATACATTTTTAAAAGTGGCAAAAAATATTTTTTTGGCATTTCTTCTTCTATTGTACTGCATGTGAATGTTAATCAACGTCGCCTACCTAAAAGGATTTTTCCTTGATCTAAATTTTACAATTGAAAGAATCCTGAATAATCCTTTATTGTTGTAAAAATTTTAAATGTTTCACATTTACCCATCAGTAATCGTTGTCAATTTCCTCTGGTTATATGTTTTGTAAGAATGATCTACTTTATTTACTGTACTTTCGAAATTCACTCTTATATTCGACTCGCAATTCTTGAACATTAAAAAAATATCATTAAAATGAAATCCAATTATTGGCATTGAAACCTTTTATTTAAGACAATAATGACTTACCTCATTTCCGTTTTCTTTACTTACGTGATTCGAGGATGTCCAACTTCGCACGTCGACAAGAATAAAATGAACTGCCAATCTTGGAAAATGGGAATTGACGAGATGGGAAATATATTTTATTTAATGTTTCTCTTACAGATTTTCATTACATTCTGTCTTGAAAAAATAACTAATGTTTAATACATCTATAATTTACACTTACAATGTGGGGCATTTGTTTTACATTTTTGATGGGATAATTTTTGTAATGAGAGAATTTTTACGCTTCAATTGTTATCCAAAATATATTATTATTTTTATACTTCTTGTTTTATACAATCTGACACAATGTTTGGGATACATTCTTCAAATTTAATCAAATATAATTATTTTAGGGTTGAGTTATTTGATAATGGAATTAGAATTCCATTCTTCTACAAAAAAATACGTATGTTAATAATTTGATTTATGAATAGATTATTTCGTATTTATCACAACATACGAGTATCAATTACAGAATTAAGGATTTTTCAAATCTTTCAAATTTAACGAAATTTTTCAAATATATTAAAGAGGCCACGTACCGCGCGAAATTTTCCCTTCCTCTTCCTTACACACTTACACTTACATGCACTACACTACCACAGATACGAGGAGGCCAGTCGGGATCTTAGAACTTGTCCCGACTGTGGTGGTGCCCCGCTGGTTGGAAAGACCTTGTTGAGAAAACCCGGTAGCGGATTAGGTCTGCGTCGGATGTTGCCATCCAGCGGGGCAGTTCCCGCGATAAAAATGATGTAATACAATTACGGAACCAATGGCATTAGCAGTTCACGCGCCCGGAAACATCAATCAATTTAACTTGATAGAGTTAATTATTGTATTCGTATCAATGTGAAGTCGTAGTAATAGCAGTTGGCGTCGTGCCGTTCCATTCCCCCGTTTGGACCCCGAGCTCGGGAGTCCAGGGCAAGTGAAGTGCGTGGAGGGCAGGTGCTGCGTGGCGCGCGGCATACGGTGCGGCTCGGGAGCCCTCGTGCTCGCGCTCACTCACGTGCGTGCGCGAACGAGCCGCGGCGCCGGGCCCGACCGCGGACTGCGCAAATGACAGGCCCTGCGCGGGACGGGGCGGGACTGGCTTAAATCCCTCGCCGGGGGTTTGTACCTGGGTTCGAGCTCCGCTCCTCTCTGCTCCGTTCCGTCAACACATCTCCCTCTCCCTCTCTCTCTCTGCGCTCGCTGCGCGTGGGAGCCTCCGCGCTGTTTGCACACCTGCGCGGCCAATTTGCGGCCCCGCCCCCGCCCCGCGACACAGCGCAGCGCGCGCGCGCCCGATGTCTCCGGCCGCCCGCCGCCCGCGGAGGCGAATAAGGCGCGCGGAGATTCAAGTGAACAGGCGCGCGCCGCGCAGCCACGGAGAAGCAGGGCGCGGAAACGGCAGTCACTCAGCGAATCTACCATCATCATTAGGGAACTACATCGTCCACGCGCTTATGTACGTTTTAAATTGGGGGTGATGTTAATCTTTCATCGTCTTGGGGGTGGGGGGCAAGGGTATCTAGCAGCAACACTAACAAAAATAGTTGAGTAGGCTTCCGCGGCCGGAGTTTGTGTTGTCTAGGCTATCTTGGACGCGCCGCGTCTCTGACATGGTGGCTAACGTTTCGGCCAGCGTATTGTGGCCTTCCTCAGAGCGTACTGCTGAACGCTCGTCTCGGATTGCCTAGACGACACTAACAAAAATAGAGCTTCAATTTCAATTTTTGTTAAAGAATTTTCCGAAATGCCTCCCATTCGTTCAATTGTTTTAAACAGTTCATACTTCTTGGAAAGTACTGTAAATGCGGCCAGGCCGTTTGTTATAATTTATTCCCTTAGAGGTGATGGAGAAAGCTATTAGTTACGTACGAATATTCATATGTAGAGCAGTACTCAGAATCTGTATTCAAACGGATATTGACTAAACAACAGAAGCACGTTATTTTCCCTACGATAAATATATTATTATTCCGAGCTTATGGGTCGTAATTTAAGTAAGGGAGTCTCCATGTTTCCGGTAACGGAAGTATTAAAATACTAAAAATCATATGTGTATTAGTTTTTCTAAGTTGTAATAAAGTGAATGGCGAATCTACCTTCCAAAACTTTTAGGAGGCAAAATGTGGAAATAAATATTTTTTTTAGTATCTTCCTATTATCTTCGTAATGGTTCAAACATTAATACCCCAGATTTCATTGCGAGAGGAATTTTATTTTACTGTCTTTTGAATATCAAACTTTCCGTGGTTCGTGGTAGCGTAGAATTTTCGTGGCGAGGAGAATAAACTTAAATTTGGATATCCTCTGCAATCTACTACTACTCATAGTTGGAAACCTCGGGAAATAATTATCAATATTTTTTCTTCCCGGCACGGTTCAAACGTTTTTAACTATTATGGCATTTTCATAACTTTTGAAAATATCTCACATTTATTAACCCTATCGTCGTATCATTAGAATTGAAAAGGAATTACGCTTTTAGTACATTTAGATGTAGAAATGCGGTGGAAACAAACTTATTTTGTGAAGCAGAGCGTTCTTTTTTTAAAATCAATCATTTCTTAAAAGATTTCCTACAATCAGTTAATTGATATTTGATACAAGAACAGATAAATAAATTGTAAACAGTGTGTGGGCCTGGGAAAAATTCTTCTAAGCATTACTCTTCGCTGTTTTTTTTAAGCGATAAACGTCGCTTTGACGTGTCCTATTGCTGATAACTGGTTTATTATGTCTATCGATTTGTGTGCATAAACTTGCGAAGATAGCAGGTTGCATTTTACCATGTTAACATGATCGTGATCTGTCCGTGTGAATTATTTTTCTATAAATATTCGCTATCTATCTATGTTTCTTGAACTTGCCTGTAGTGTTTTCCAGAACTGTTTCATTAATTCTATTGAATTAATTTCCTCTCTCGTGTACACTGATACATATTCGTAGACATACCATGTACTTATCACTTCCTCTCTATTGACTGTTTCTGAGACGACGACTTACCCGCGACTTACCTGAACGAGCGATTGAGTACCACTGAAACAAAAGAAAAAAAGTTATAAGTATTATTACAGATGTTAACAGATAACTTCAAATATAATACTTAGTATTTCGCCAAACAAATCGTTAATGACATTATTAAGTATTTCTTTAATATATATAATATGACGGTAAATTGAAAGGCAATGTTTTGGTTTAAACTTAAGGCAATTTCGGAGATATATGAAGGAGAGAAGAGGGAGGCTCAGAATTTCCAAGTAATCTTCCTAGCCAAGGGAGTGTTCGGCGATTGACGACGGTTCTCGCTTTGCTCCGTGACCCCGGCGGCTTCTCGCGTGGATGTGCGGCGCACGTGCCGCCGCCACCTGAGCTCGCATCCCCGGCCTCGCGCATCCGGGAATCGACCCGGCCTCCGACGCGGGGCGGCGCGGGCGCGGGGCGCGGAGGTATCGACGGAATCTGGAGGCAGCGAGCCTCACTTCCAGTATCGGCGGCGGCGGCGGTGCTCATTAGAGGCAGCGGCGGGGGAGGTGGGGGCGGCGTGATTAGCCCGGCGAGGCGCACCGCCGAGGTCGCAGGCCGCGGCGGCGGCGGCAGAGGCGGAGGCGGCGGAGGGCTCGTTAGCTGCTCGTGGGTGGCGGCGGCGGTGGCGACGCCGACGCGGCGCGGCGCCTGATTGGTCGTTAGCGCGCCGTTATTTCTGCCCCGCGCGGTGAGATTGGCGGCGCCGCACCGCGCGCCAATAAGCTGGAAATGTAATATCTGCACGTGTGATGCCGCCGCCCTCGCCGCCCTTGCTGCCCGCGCTCGCGTGAGATTGGAGGCGCCGCGTCGCTCCGCTCCGCTCCGCGCGTACGGGGCGGGCCTGGGCCTGGGCTGGGCGCGGGGGCAGGCCAAGCGGCTGTCAGATTCGAATTTGACGCGACGCGCGTTCCGCCGCGACCGGAATAGGCGCGCGGCGGCGGCAGAAGCGAAGGCGGCCGCCGCGTGATGGAAGGGCGGGGCGGGCGAGGGCGGGCGCGATACAAATTGGTGCCCCGGGCGACGCGCGAGAGCGCGGGTTTGTTGTCGCGCGGTGGCGATGACGGCGTTCGGGGGCGGGGCGCGGCGGATGACGGCAGCGCGCGCGATAATTAGGCGGCGGAGGTGCCGTCGCCCGGCGGAGAGAGCGTGGCCGCCCGACGCGCTTCTTTGTTCGTGCTTTTTGCGCGTGCGGGTGGACCCAGGGCGGCCGACGCGCTTCGTCGTAATTGGGAGGCCTGGGCGAGGGACGCGCCGGGCGCCCTGGAGCGGCAGCTCGGCCGCTCGGGGTGGACGCGGCGCACGGGATTTGAATGCGCCCGGTCGACACGGACACTATTCCCAGCCATTTGATGAAAGAATATTGCCTGACTCCTGGGGTGGCGTTGACCTGTATAGATGATTGTGACTCGTGGTGCCGGTTTGATGCGACAGTGTTTCCAATTGCACTAGACTGTTTCACGGGTGTTGTGCTGTTTTCGAAATGATATTCCGTTGTAGTTCGCCGTGCGGGTAAGCCCTGGTTTACAATGCGCCGTCAACAACGTACAAACTATATTTTTTATTACAACGAAACTGTCCTAAATTCTCTTCACTATTTACACGGGAAAAATCTCTTTCTACACAAAATTCCGCATTGCCTTCATTCAGTCAATTCCTTCCGGTGCATTGAATGATTGCGTTCATCTCGGTCATATGGACAGGGATTGATCGCTATGACGTAAGCGCTCGTTGAAGTTGAGGTAACGGAACTTTCATGCCAAGGGTATGCTGTGACTTGCATGCCGTTTTCGCACCATATGCTCCCACACATTTCGCTAGAAATGTTGTGACATGACAAGTAACGTGTTAAGAAGCTTATTCAGAATAAATAATATTAACTCCTCAAATTTCACCAGTTTTTTTGACTGTCCCCTCCAAGTAACACTCCTACCTTCTCTCAGAAACCCTATGCCCTCTCCTATTTATCTCACACATTGCGAATAGTGCTCATCAGGAAGTAGTTTTACACTTTACAGAAATGCGAGGCTTATATCGATCTTAACAATTACAGGCTTCTCCAAAACCTTCCTTCTTGAAAAACGCATTCAAGAGTTATGTTAGTTTTCGTCGTGTAGAGAACAGTGTCTGCGATAAGCGAGTTCAGCATTTAAAAACTCACATTTACAAACATTTTCGAAAGTAGCGAAGATCAAACTTGAGAAACGTGAACTTTGTCTTAATAGGAAATTAGTTGTAATGAATAATAAACTCATGAACGTAAATCGTATGGCAAGAAAATACATTTTAGTTTCCTTTTCGTTATATTATTAGCAGTTGAAATATTCAATGTTTCTAGTAATTTAGATATCAGTTTTCAAAATGTGAGAAATTATGTCCGAATACCGCTCTGTACATTTAATGTACTGCAGGTCATTGAATTTGATGCGATATTCCATCCTAATGTAACATACTTTACATCTCTCCTACGATGTAAGACAGTTTATTGTGTAGACACGTTTTTAAGACTGTGTTGTATACCAGTAAAAATCATGTAATAGTGGATACATTTTGGGAAGTAATCATATTACTGCAATACTACGCAATACAGTGCTATGAATGCGATGCAATGCTAGAATGATGAGAGTACTGGAACGTCAGCACATCATATCCTCAAGTCATTTTGCATTACATTGTTTTATCACATCTATAATGCTTCCTTCGTGTGTTTACGTTCTTTTTTTTCTCTTGAAACAGAGATTTTAGACAGAATTTGTTGTATAACCCAAAATCACGTAGGTAAATCTGTGAGTATTGCAATTCTCATTTATCCACGGACCATTGACCATTTTCTCGTTGAAATCAACACGTAATTACATTTCATTTTTGATGCTAGGTAAAGATATGGTAATTGATCATTTTGTGCTGCGATGCGGATATGTATTGGTTTTAATGAGAGGGGTTTTCCATCAAAATGGTGCATTTTCAGGTTTAAAATGCATAATAACATTATTAACGTGAAATTTAGTGATGAAAAAAATAAAATTTATCCAGGTATAAAAAATTCATTCATTTTTTTTATAGTCTCGTTTCCTATGTTTGAAGAGTTTGAATCTTAATAGTTCTGCAAAATAATGTATACTTCTTGCTGTTGTACGAAACAAAATGTTAAAGAACCCATGAATAAATTTAAGCTCGGTGAGAGAATCTAATACTCAAAGATAGATACGTATTAGAAAGATAATACGTAAGTAGTAAAGTAATTTTGTAATGTCCGAAAATTTTCGATTGATACTGTCAGTAATAAAAAACTAGCTTTGCCGTGCGAACATTTCCCACTTTGTAAATAACTCTTTAACTGTCAAAATAACGTGCAATGCCAGAATAGAAAAAAAATAACAAAAAAAACTATGGTAAAAAATCTCGAATACAGTAGACCTTCGGTTATAGTGAACTTAAGTCACGGGTCCCGTTTCACTTACATTATAAATAGGCATAAGAAGATTCGTTTGTAGTGAACTTGAACCTTGGTTATAGGAAATATGGCGGCCTGGAAATTAATTATCTCTGGGAAGAGAACATATTGACTCAGTGCGACGAATTCTGGCACTAGTAAGCTTGCAAAAAAATATCGTCCAAATGTCACAATCGAAGAAGTCTCCCCTGGGGTGAAGGTAGCGAACCCAGAATGGACACCGGTGATCTCATGCCACTCAGTTTCGCTGCGGAAGCAAACCGTGTCCTGCGTGGGCCACAACTGACGGCGGCGACACGCGTTTGCTTGCCTCAGGTTCAAGCTTTATGTTACTTAATATTCGGCAGGACACAGCGTGTTCTACGTAGTACTAGTTCTAGGTAGTCGTTCTACGTGGGCGACAGGAAGCGCGCGATTGCCACATCTTCTCAGCCTTGCAGTACCTACCGTAACGCAAGGAAAAGTGATCAGTTTCATTAGCCGCTTAACCGCGCCGTCCCGCTACCAAGAGGATCTCGTATGATATTATGCGAGTAAAAGGTCCTTCAGAGAGTGCTCTCTTCGACTTCCAACAGTGTAAGAGTCATTCAAGGGGGTGAAGATTGCATTACGATACTTAGCGACAGTGGACAATGCAGAACCAAGTGTGAAGAGAAAACGAACGGAAAATGAACGAAGGAAACAATTGGAATTGATATTTTTTGGAGAAATAAATATATTTAAATTTTCAGTTTTTGCTGTTAACATATTTTACTGTATCTCTATGTTAATAAAATTAGTGATTGCGGAGAAATTTTATTTCATTGATCATTGAGTGTAGTGAACCTCTGATATACTGAACCAAAAATGTTAGTCCCCAGAACTTCACTATAACTGGTGTCCAAAAATCAAAGACTCGCGTACATTCTTTCCATTTACCCGACTCAATTCCAATCTTTAATCTCAACCAAACAAACATCTCAACCCTCTCTACACTTCCAGCTTCCACACACCCACATCCCGACGAACAATGCTACTTCCGTACTGGTGTACCCCTCTGCCTGAGCCACCTGGCGATCTCGACGGGCACCGCCCCGCCACTCGGACGAGCAATGCTACTTCCGTACTGGACTAACCCCTCCGCCTGCGCCATCTGGCGATCTCGACGGCCACCGCCGCGCCACTCGGACGAGCAATGCTACTTCCGTACTGGTCTACCCCTCCGCCTGCGCCACCTGGCGATCTCGACGGCCACTCGGACGAACCCTCCAACGCGCTGCGCCGGCGCGGAGCGGCGCGTCGGCGGAAGCTGCTCTGCGGCGGCGGCGTCGCTAATTGCGGCGCGGCCCGCTGGAGGGCTCTCTGGTCGGAAGCGCCCCGGCCGCGCCTGCCGGCCCGAGTGCCCTCGGCGGCCATCTGCAACATCCTCCCAGAGCCCCAGGGAGAGCTCTCGAACAACCCCCACCCCTGCGCAACCGGCTTTTTTGTTGTTGTTGGGTGTGTTTGCGCTCCTCGTTTCCAATTCGCGCTTCACTGCCTCGTCGAAATGTTTCGTGCCGGTTGATGATGTTGCATCTGGAGTGTGTGGCGTATCATGCGTTCGACTTCGCCACCGAGATGAGAGGATATCAATTTTTGATATGTGAGTGGTTACGTTACATGATAAGCACACGTATTTGATGATTTTTTTCTGGTGACAGCGACATTTTCCTTGATTTCCAAATATTAACGCAAGGACACGTCCAAATGATTTTTCATTAACTCTTTTTTAGTTGTTTCGCGTCCTTCAGTTTTAACCTTTACCTTCCCTCACACACTACATATCTCCTATTCCAAGAGAGGCATTCGCTCTTTCGTTTTCGCATTATTTGTCGGTGAGCTTCTGTGTCCTAATTCGTTTTATTAAATATTTTATTCTGCAATATTCATTGTCTTAATGCTGTTTTCCAAGCTATGGCTAGACGTACATTAATGAGCGGTAGAATGGCAAACTTAAGTAGTAAGCAGATGTCTAAGTATCGTTCGATACCCAGGTACTGGGGAAAAATTCATAAACAATGAAAGAGTTTCGATTTTAATTGAACATTGCAAATATTTTTATTTTTTCGCAAGTTTTCAAACTGCGCGTCCTCATTGCATCACTGCTTGTGACAGAGTGGATGTCATGCGTCTGCTAGTCCCCAAGGAACAGGCTGCCTATCATTGAATAGTTGCTGTTCATGTGTTACGTTAAACAACAGCACGTTTTTGTATATTTTTGAAACGTAAATAACTGTTATTGGTTATCGTGAAGACTGTTTTTGTTAAAATATTTAATTTAGTCCAGAGCTATATGAATGTATTTTGTTTGTTATTCTTGACCAGTGCACGTGCGAACTTTTGCAAAACCATATTTTGTTCAGCGGTTTTATTGCTATTGGAAACCATTGGTTAACTTACTTTGAAATATAAATTTTCTAAAAATATAAAGAAAATATACTTTTGAAGATTAAGAACTGTTTTTGGGTAGTATTTTATAATAAAATGTATATGCTTGTTTGATATGATTTGAAATGATTTCAGAATTATCTTCTTAATATTAGAGCGAATTTTTTATGAAAATAAATCCTAATATTATGAATCCGTTGTGTTTAAAACAATATTGAGACTTGAAATTGTCTTCTAATTGCATGAAAAAAATTACAATTCATAAATAAAATTGGCCTATAAAAATATTTAACAGTTACACTGATCGCAAAGTTCACAATTTGCAGGTACGTGCACTGCAAATCCTTCTTGACATCAGAAGTTATTTTAAAGTTTAGAATTGCCCTTAAATACTTTTTTTATTGATTAGATTCGCCACGTTCCTTGGTGTAGCCATAATCAGTTGATTATGATCTGAAATGATGAGTAGCAATAAGTCGTTAAAAATATAATCTAATGAATAAAATGTCTGTAACGGCAAATATCTTTTAATAACCTATGCGAATGCTAACAACGCCTCACCAATGAACTAGAATGAGTCAAACCATCTTTTCTATTTGTTTTTCTCCATCGGAGAGTTATTTACGTGAAAAAATAATGAGAGATGACATGCAAGTGTAGTGTGAGCCCACACAGGTGCTATGAGTTTGGTTCCAGGCATTGCGTTATTCCTACCTTTGCTAGTCAGAAATCATCATAAAGCGTGAGAATTATAATCGTACGAGTTAGAAATCAACCTGATAATGGTAGAACTTCATTTTTACCACCGAAACGTCAGTCTTCTACATTTTTTCTTGTCTGCTAAGTACAATTAACTACAATTAATAATGCTTGGCACCAAAAATAATTTGAGGAACCTACATTGATTTAGGGCAACAGTGCCTCCCGGCTGTGTAACTATTGCCGATGCAAGTGGCTTTGCTAGTTTTGAGTTTGCATTGCAATCACCCCCATGGAACACAAACCACAATGGATTCCCGAATCCAATTGCTCCTCTCAATAGCAATTTACTTCAAGGGACCGTCCTTGAATTACGGAACGCTAATTTTGAGTATTTTGCATACCCACTCTCCTCCCTGTAACGCACCCGTAACCTCTTTCTAAATAGTTACGTAACGCTCGCGACGACAGCCCGCCCCCCGCCATTTACAAAAATAATTTATATTACTCAATATCAATTTGTATTAATTTTATTTGTGTTACGCTTTAAAATGTACTGGGGACAATTTTTGAGATAAAAAACAAAAAAAAGATTGGGGGCAATTTTTGAGTGAAGGAAGAATGCATAGAAGTGAAAAAGTTTGTAAGCGAGCCATTCACGCTCCCTTGTGGATATTGCACGCGGAGAGTCTACTGCGACTATTTAATAATAGATTAATAGATCAGTTTTGAATATCTTTTTTCGTAATTATATATATTCAATCAAAAAACAAATGAAACATTTCGTTAATAGTAACAATTTACACATAATCCTTTAATATATTTATTTTAAAAAATCAGTTAATATTTCAATGTTTTAGTATAAGACTAACTAAAAATATTTCAGCAAAGATTGAAAAAAATGTTACCAAACACTACGCTAACGTACCTCTACCTATAAGTATCGCAGCGTACCATACAAAATTGGACAATCCCGAACTTAATCTGTTAGTTATTTTACGACATATCTTCTAAACCTAAAAAGTTAAATTGAGTGCTTTATTATGAGTACTTATCGCATCAAAATGATTATCTGTATGAGTGTTTATCTATTGAGTGTACTATTGAAAACTAATTCAAATTTTAAATAATAAAAAATCATGCGGAACATTAACTTCATTATTTTAGCTTTCTGAAATTAATTTGAATTATTTTATTTCTATATTTCAAAACTTGTTAAATACGTTAGTTAAGAGTTAATGGTTTCTTTTTCGTATACTACTTACGTAGTATAGGTAACATTTATGCAAGCGCGCGCGCGTTATGTACACAGAGCGCGCGTTATGTACACGGAAACTTTTCGACTGAAGAATTCGTATTGTAGTCTCCTGATATCGAAAAAGTGGATATTTGTTTTACGTTTCTGTTTTACTTCGTAAGAACAAAAAGTATTGTAATTGTGCGACGGAAAACGCCGAATTTTCGTCAGAATAACTCTTATAACTTTTACTAACGAGAAACATATTTCTTAAAAACAGTTTTACATTTTTGCTATATAATGTTATCCGTATGATTTCATGACGGTAAAATATCAGAGTTAGTCTCATTTCTAGCAAGCTTTGAATTTTCGAAGATTGCAGAACGTTAACACTTCAAAACTACAAAATTGAAGAGAATTTTGTCTTCAACAAAATCTGTGCAAAAAATCTTTAAAAGAGGCCATGTACGACTCTTTGAAAAAACAAGTAGTTTTCGCTTAATTTCTGTTTAAAATTAATGCAGATTATAAAAAATACATAAAAAATCTCTTCAATTGTTTCCTTTATTTTCTTTCTGCGGATGAAATAAGGAACCCTAAATATGGCGCAGGTTTAATTTCGTCTACTTCTGAATTTTTGTAAATTGCAACTTTTGAAATGCGAAAAAATGTTTACCGCAATTGTGTATATGTATGCCTGTTCGTCTACCCTTCTATGAACAACGCTACCTGCTAAACCGTCGGAAGAAGTTTTACCAAAATTTGTATTCTTCCGTCGATCTGGCTGATGCCGCGATCCATTGACTTTGCAATCGATATCTTGATTTATATGAAACCTTAACGACATTTTGAAAAATTTCTCAAAAATACCTCCAATTGCTTATTAAACATTTTCGTTGATATCTCTGAATTTACAAAAGTTCCAAATTTTGTTTTGCGTCTTCTTACAACCACAATATTGAATATACCTATTTGTTCCATTAATAAAATCTGCAGGTCATGAAATAAGCTCATGTACAATTTTTCGAAAATATGAGTAGTTTATGAGTTATATTGTATAAAATGTAGACAATTTTTTAAACAATTATTTGCTCACAAAACGCAACAATTCTACTTTAATTTTCCCCCTTGGATAGGACATTTAAAAATGATGCTGATTCCTTTTTCGACGAAGTATTTTTAAAAATTGCACATTGTAAAAGAACAATATTGTTGATCTGTTCTAAAAAATATATTTAAATACGGTCATGTACATTTTTTGAAGAAGTTAAATTTTTTTCGTAAGATTTGGTTGAAGTAAAGAAAATTAATAAAAACTGTTCTTTCAGACACCGCATCAATTTCTTTATTTTTTTTCATGGATAGGCCTAAGGATGCTTAAACCATTGTGCATTCTCAATTACGTTCAACTCTTCGAATTTACGATAATTGCAAATGCTATAAAAAATACCAGAAAGTGTGGGCTGATAAAGCACCATTAGTTTTTCACTTCTCTTCTTGCGGCACATTTTCACATTAGTTGTGGTATTCTATGCTACATTTATATTTATTATACTTATTCTCTTTTTTACAAGATAATTCCTACTGGGAAACAGCACAATCTCATACTGCATTGTCTTAGTGCCTTTTATACTATTCTGTGTTGTCCGATGACCCAATATTTTTACTTTGCTATTTATTTACAAATATAAAATAACATTTACAGCTAACACCGAGATATTGCACGAAAGATTAACCGTTTCGTTCAATATTTTTAATTCACTGACCTGAAAATAGTTTTCCTTCGTTCTGATTATACTGATTCTAAATTAGTCGTATTTGTTGTTTCCATTATTTCTAAAAAAATATTTGAATTCACTTCGTTCTAAATTACTTGAAACAATGATTATTATATTATATTTATACACATTTGGCATTTTGTTCTCAATAGTTTTTCAGTGGACAGATGAAAGTGGGTTATGTTTCCGAGATTCATTGCAAACTCATCATACTTTGTATCAACGATCCTATAAAGCGATTTGACGTGCGACACCGTCATAATCATTAAATGTTTCATCTAATACAATGTTCTTTAGTCGGACGCTAATTTCGTGCATTTAGAGAGCAAAAAAGAACAGAACATACTTTTATGTTTTGCATGTTGCCACCGAGCATTAGCTCAAAGCGAACTTTAATAAATCTATCTATCTATCATTCCATAAGCTGCCGCATCGTTAAATGAGCTTACATTCTAATTAGTAACACTTACCTTCTTATCATCGCCAATCATGAAGTTGTTCGATTTTTTATCATCCGGTTATAATACCCGCATCTTGAAATTCTCCATCTGAACAACAGCTTCTTCAGTAGGATTTGGTCCACATAGGGCAACAGTCGATGAGGTGGACACCGGCGCCGCAGTGGTGTTTGCAGCTGGTCGATTCTCCATATGTAGCGCTGCAAGGGAGACGAACATGTTGCAACATTACTCCAGGAATTGACAGTATGTGGCATGGTGCAAGGACCACCGTTGATATTTATTATGGACTTAAGTGGTTCTTGCATCAGTACCATTGATATTTATTATGGACTTAAGTGGTTCTTGCATTAAACATTAGAAATACATTCGCAATTTTCAAGAGTGTTGATTTAGTTCAAGATAATACACTTTATATATTCCGTCAGTTTATATTGTTATTTCACATGTATAGACAAATAAAAAATTAGTAATTTTACTGAATTAAATTTAATCAGTTTAATTTTTTTCACATTCGAATTTGAAGTAATAAATATAACAATTATTGTTTTGGGTGTTCATAAGTATATTATTATATATTTTTTGAAAACTTTCCTTTGCGAAAATTCTTGTTGCATTACTCGTAATAGAATTGGATAGCTTTTCTTACCGCCTGGCAAAAATGAAAAACATTAAGAACATCGGCTACAACAAGTTTCTCGTTGATCTTTTTCCTATGACTCCCCACAACACGTCACTTCCGGTTGGCGCACTTCACAAAACTGCCGCCTTCCCTCCCTCGGCGTGCTCTTCCGCCCCCCGCCCGCGCCCGCCCGCCCGCCCGCCTGGCGTGCGGCTCGCCTGGGGACGAGCGTCTGCAGGAGGGCAAAAAATGTTACGGGGCCATCGGGGACCCGCCCCCGCGCCTGCGCGTCGCGCGCACTCGCGGGGCGGGCACATTTGGATGTCATCCGCGCGTACAAACGCCGGGCCGCGCGCCGCGCCGCCTGCAGTCGAACCGCGCGCCCCCGCCCCACAGCGGCGCGGACATCCGAGGTTGCACCCGCGCGCGCAAGGCGCGGCAAGGCGCGAAGCGTCGCGCGCGTCGGCTCCGCCGGTCCAGAGCGCGCGCGCGTGACCGGGCGAGAGGGTCGAGGAGGCGCGCCGCTACGGACAACGCGCCCGCTCGCACGAGCGACGCCGCACGCGGGAGTTTTCAGCGCCGCGAAAAGTTTGCGATTCCGTGCGATCCATCCGTGCAGACGTCGCGTCTGCCGGGAGTGTTTGGCTTGCTGCCGAGCCGTACGTCACCTCGATTGAAATTTTAACGAAGCGAAACGCGTCGCGCGCCGGAGTTGCTTATGCTCTAATACTCGCGAGCCGCTTATTAGTTGTAGTTATCGAGGCGCGGCGGCGATGGCCGCGGCGAGTCGCGGGAGCGGAGGTAACGAGGAGCGCTGTCGCCGGCGACGCGGTGGGCGTGCGCTTTCGCCCGGCCGCCGCCGCTCCGACTCCGGCTAAACAGCGTGTGGTGACGACACCGCCCCCCGTTGTCCCCCGCCTCGCGGCTTCGTGCTCTGCCGACGTCTTTCCGTCGTGTGCTCGAGGCATTGCGTCAAGACGAGGCAACACTACGATTTGCGCTGCCTCCTAGCGTCGATCGCGCGTGAGTTGTGTGAATAAACGGCCCCGACGGCGACGATATCGCTCCCTTGGACACTAACAGCATCTTCTCGAACTTTTTCCTAGCCTTGTTGGCCCGGTTTTGTTCTCTGCTATCTGCTTACGTCCTCGTGCGGTCTTCAGCGTCTTCGCCTCTGATGTGCTGAGTCCTTCGCACCGCCAACGTGTTATCGCCGCCGGTTCCGCGTGCTCTCTCCCGTTGTTTCGCGCGCGACGTCGCCGCCGCCTCGCCGTGCGTCGCGCCTCTTTGTCTCTAAGAGCGCGAGTGGGAGGGCGGAACGGACGCGCCGGTCACAGCTCGCGCGCGGTGAAAGTGGCGTCGCGCCGGCCCCGCCGGTCCGCCATTTGAATCCCAAATCGAAGAGCTGCAAGCGGCCCATTCCCTAAGGGCCCACCACTGTCACCCCCCTCGGCTTAGGGCGAAGGTTTCGGCTCCTGGCCGCGTAGAATGTGACCGCGCTTTTTGATGTCGGAAAAAGGTGTGTTCAATGCTCCTTCACTTCGTTAACATGTGCGAATTTCGTGTTGGGAAACAAAGGAGCAAAGAGCATGACTTTATATAAAATAACTCGATTTACACTGCGATTTCCCGTTAAAAATAACATACTGAGATTTGCTAGTTCATCACAGCTGCAGTGTGTCATTCCTTAGAGTCACTTTTAGATCGTGAAAGGTCTCAGTTGGAAGTTGGCAAAATGTTACGGGATAACTGAATTTGCTGATGACTAGCCGAACAGCTTCCTGCAATGACCTGGCTTACAGAGCAATAATTTGTTCAGAATACGCCGAGTGATTAATGGGATTTTAATGTTCCGCGAAAATTAGCAGTACTCCAATGTGGATCGAGGCCTTGGAGTTTAATCTATTATGATTTCACGATTTAGAAACACGAACCAGACAACGGAGAAAACCGTGCGGCCCTGCCTAACACGGTAAAGTAAATACTGTGTAAAAAATGTCGGTACATGGATGCTGCCGTTTGTGATTTCAAGTGCCCCCGTTTCTGCGCCGCCTCGATCGTCAGATCGCGTAGCGTGAGCGCGTGCTGCGGCGTGCGAGATGTGCGCGTGCCGCGTCCAGCTCTTGCTGGCACGCGTGGTCGACCGGCTGCACGCCGCGTGCCGCTCGTGCCACGCGCTGCGCAGCCACGCGCTCCCTACGTGCTACTACGTGCTCCTGGCGCCTCGACCACCGCCTCGCAGACGCCGCCGCCGCCCACGCCACTGCCACTGACCTGCAACTCTGCGCTGTTGTGCTGCTGCTGCTGTAGCTCGGCCGTGTTGGCTGCTCGGTTAATAAGCGATGCCTTCGCTTAAATGGTGATGTGCTGTTTATGTTCCTGTGAAAGAAATTCTGTAAGGGCGACTAGAAATCGGTTTAAGAGGTTGCTCATGGTGTACACTGACCTGTTGTTTTGAGACTTGACCAACTCCTACAGATGAACACGAATAGATTTCGTTTATAACCGTTTTCTGGAGTCATCTTGACAACGTTCCTACCCTTGGTTAGAACGTAAATTGAAGGAGAGAACTTTCATCCATCGTAGATGACGCATTTGAGGTACAGTCGTTTATAGAAGAAGATATTGGAATGGCTGGTAGGTAGTGACGACGTCGTTTTTCCTGCGTTGCAAAAATCAAGACACTTAGATTCAAAAGTGGCTTTAAAATATGTATAATATCTACGCTTAACCGTATTCCGATCTCATGACACAGGAAAGCGAAGCGCAGGCGTGCGGTTACTAACCTTACAAGTAGATTGTCGACCTCAGCGAATAGGCCGCTCTCGTAGGCGAACGCTGCGCCTTCGCTCGAAACGTTCCACAGCTCGAATGATCGAGAGAGAGAGTGAGAGCACTGCGACTTCTGGTTGGTGACTCACGACTGACTCATCTGAGGAAAGAAGAAACGCAAAAAAGCTTTAGAAGACCGTAACTTGAGAACCTCCCTCAAACCCTGAAGATTGTTCGTACTTCCTGCTCACCCGCAGCCCCAGGAAACGGAAAATATCCTCTCGGTTGGCGCGCACGACAACCGACCTGATCTTCCGGTGACGAGGAGCGGCTGGGCGCCATCCAGTAGCTGAGGACACGGGCGGCGGCACCATCCTGCCGAAGGCGCGACGTGTCTGACGCCTTCCCATCGCCCTGGCCAGCGGACAGGTCGGCGTCGGGTTAGCGGCGACCTGCGCACACACACAGGCGCGCTTCGTTTATCTTATCGGGGCCGCGATAGGCGGCGTGCGGCGGGAGCGAGCGGCGCCTCGGCGGCGGGGCACGTGAGTGAGTGGATGCGGGCGGCGCGGCGCCCGCCACGGCACTGCGCGAAACGGACGGCGGCGGCGGGCAACGGTTCCATATGGCAGAGAAAGCGCTAGGAGAGCAAAGCGGAGTCGGGGGCGGCGCGGCGCGGCCTTCGCTGCCCCTTCACTGGCGCGGCGCGGCGCGGCACAGCGCCCTGCCCGTTACTCGCGCTGCCGCTGCCGCTGCCGCTGACGTCACGCCCGCACCTGCGGCGCGTCGTGACTCAGATGTGGAGCAGCGGCGGAGGCGGAGGCGGACGCGGGGGCGAGAGCGGGCGCGTGGCTTGCTCCGGACTAGTTGCGTAGAGGAGTTACTCTTAGAAGGGACCGCTTTTACAGGTCGGGAAACAAATGAACGTCGGGCAATAGCATTGCAATAGATGCATTGCGAATGGGCTAACTGTAAACGAACGCGCTGACAAAATGAGTGCATGGACGTAACTTGTGGCAATGACCAAGCAGTAGCTGTCAACGAGGTCCCTTCGTGTAGTTATATCTCTATAGCGTTCGACTAAGAGCTGCGGGGGCGGAGCCGTGACGTTCAGGGGGGGGAGGTGAGGAGTGGCGACCGGTCGCTGGTGGGTGAAAGACGTGAAGCAAGTTTCTGGAGGGAGCTGCGCCTAGTGGATGTAAGCTGGCGAGTTGCGTAGTACGCGGTGACTTCAACGATCGGGGTAACGGGAAAGGTCAATGTGCGTGTTATGTAGTGTAGGGCTGCCCGCGCAACCATCTCGGATTTTGATGGATTTTTTTCCGAAACTCACATGTCGCAATGGAACTTATTGTAAAGTGGCTTTGTGGGTGAATTAGTGTTTGAGATAGAGTAGTCTGTTTGACCCCCTGCAGCGTCGTATAGTATAACTATAAGATCTTCGCAAATTTGGTATACAATATTTCCCTCTCTATTATTGCTAAAAAATACGAAACTGAGCTTACGGGCTGACGTTCATAAATTACGAACCGCAAAGAGGGGGGAAGGAGTGGGACAATTTAATGTTACGTAATGCTGTCATTTATTTTTAAAATTCAACATTAAGTGAAATAATTATTGTTATTCACTCTTATACTAACACATTCAAAGAAGTACTGGTATTAAAACTCGAATAATTAAAAAAATATAAATGAAATATATAATAAATTAAAGAGGAATGATGCATAAATTGTCGCAAAAAATTGTAATATATGTTCATCAATGATATATTGATTGAATCTGTTATGTTGTGAAGAAAATATTCAAAACTGGTCTATAGTGTATTCTAGAGCCCAATTAAATTGTCTCAGCAGACTTGGGGGCCCATGCGTCATTCTCGACGGAGTGTGCACGGCTTCTCAGAAATTTTCTCTCTTACGCGCCCTTCCTTAATTCGTGGGTTGCCCCCTATCTTATTGTTGGAGTGTGACTTAGAGTGGAGTTTGCACCGCCAACTAATTCCGACTTCAATTGCCTTAAATTTTAATTCATAACACAAATAAAATTAATGAAAATCGTTGTTTCTGTTCTAAAATTTGTTTTCTCTTGTTGTAAATTGGGGAGGGGGGTCTTGTCGTAACCGTTACGTAATAATTATTATAGAGAGGGCTCATGCACGCGTTACATGTGCGTTATAACGGGGAGAGGGGGTATTCAAAACACCCCGAATTTGTGTAACTTAATTTATGGACGGCCTCTTAAACAGCTTTTTTTCGCTCTATTAAAAAAAATTAGTTTAAATTTGGTCTTTATTAAAACATAGTGGGTACGTTGCAGCCAGGTCGCCGAAACATATTAGTTAAAAAATGCCAGATTTTAACATTGAATATACTCATTATTTGAATAAGAAAAGGAAACTTGACTCAAAACTTACTTCAAAATGCCTTTTAATATTGTACTTCAAAATATATTTATATTGAAATATGTTGTAAATTATTTTATAAATATTCTTTTGTGTACGGTAGGATTGAAAATTCACAATTTTGGGATATTTTATAAAAATCATCTTCACACTTACTATTTTTTCTCATTATTCTATAGTATATCATGTATATGGCAGCATCCCAACTGTATGACTCGTAAATAGGCGTATTCTATAATTGGGCAGATGTCGTCCAGTGGCAGAATGTTGCCCGGTGGCAGAGTGGCGGTCGTAAAATCTGTGTTTAATGTTCCCTCGAGCTGTATGTACGCACATTACAGTACTTTCTCTATTTTCGAAGTGAGGGCGAACAAGTAAAAAGAATTAGTTGTATTGATTTGAAATGCCACGGATTTTGATTTTTAAAAATGAAATAAATTTGAAACGAATATGCCGTTTACGGCTTCGCAACTGATTGAATGAAATAAAAGTATTAAATTGAAACACACTACATTTTCTTATACCGTCCAAGATACGTCTTTGTAAACCTTTATTGACATTAGAAATTTGAATAATGTTTTTTTTTTATTTGCGAGTTAAAATTTATTACTAATTCGTTTCTAATTTTATTATTATGTTCGTTAAATTATTTCCACGTACAAAGAAAAATAATCTGTTGGTGTGATACCTGAGGAGATGAGATTATACTACTACATAATGATAACGATTAGGTCTGCCCCAGATAATATTTTGGTCCTTGAAAATCGAATGATTCGATCAAAATGCTGACCTTTGATATAATATATACTGTTCGATATAATTTTGATCTCAAATGTCGTTGATATGTTAAGATATTGTGACCGAGAATCTTCGTTGTTAAAACAATGCCTTATCAATAACAATTTTTTATCGTTAATATTTCCAGATGTGTTCAATGCAATTTCTCTTATATTTGTAGTATTTTGAACATTACTTTATCGTATCGTGAACTGTTACATTCATTTTATGTCTGTGAGGGAAACTGAACATCTGCATTCGACCGCTATGTCGCAAAAACTTCTCAGTACATATCACCCCTTCTACTTTCTCGCTCTTACGTCGCAACAAGAGAAAGTATTGTCATCATCCGCCGAAAAACAGCTAATTTTCGACAGGGAAAGTCTTATTGTCGGGCCCTGATGGCGAAGAGTGGAAACATAATCAAAGTTATTTACTCAAAAGGGGCTTCAATTTATTCTTTAAAATGTTTTCAATGGCAAAACATAGAACGCTTAAAAAATGGTGGTCTCACTTTCGTTGGAGTCTGAATTTTTATTTTGATTTATAGGTTAGTGCCCATATTTCGCGCAAAATTACGCGAAAACTTCTCAAAGTTTCGAAAAAATTGTATACGACCTTTTTTCAAGGTCTGGTTTTAACAACAGATTTCACGAAGGAAAAAAAATATTTATCTCCAATATTGTGGGAAAACCCGGACATATTGAGCTTTTCCAGTTTTCGTAAAATCACTAAATCAGGGATTTCAACAAAAAATACACCTGCGCCATACTTTTAAGCGTCATTTACGCTATCCGAGGATAAAGTTAAATAAAAAAAATGCCATGTTTGAAAAAATTTTGAAAGTGTTGAGGCGACGTGTAAAATAGTCTCAAAAAAAAAAGAAAACATACGTTCTAAACTGCAAAGCTACGACTTCATTCAAATCCATGGAGAATATATCCATTTTGGAGAAAGTCGGTTTAGGCGCTAGCGTTGACAAGAAGCGCACGGACAGACAGGCGAAATGCCAGACGGACGGACGGATCAAGAGACTTACTGACAGACAGTACATAGAAACACATAGACATTTTGCCGTCAATCACTATTTAGGTGTCAAGGACCTACAAAGCATGGGTTCTGACTACACATCTTGTTAGAGTAGTAATTTACTACCCATAGGCACAAGATGAAAAGAAATTCGCTACGTGAGCTCGTCAATAAGTTTTCCTGTCGAAAAAATCGCCGATTTTGGTGTACGGTTACAAAACATTCTCTTCTTATGACGTAAAGCGATAAAATTAAAACAAATATTTCGATGTTAGGTTTTAGGTGCATAATAATGTAATAAGTTTGTAAATTATTTCAAAACTAATTTAACTATCAATACTACATTCATTGAATTTATCTTTTGCTTATTTCGAAAATGACAATTTAAATACAATTGTTTTAATCAATGCATCAAACAATTTCAAATACTTTTTTCGATATCGAGGAATAAAATACTTAAAGTTAGGTTTTTGTTAATAAATCGTTCCTGTTCAATCCTGATTTGGGGTTTGAAACTATTCTAAACTAGTATTCTTTCTTCTTGAACTTTTTTCTTTGTTTGAACTAAATTGTACCAATGCTATTTGATCAGTTTGTTGTGGAATTATTAATCACTTATTACGAGGAGTTGTCGACCTCTTTCTTCGTGAGTCATTCTGTAAGACAAAAGAGAATATCTTATCTTGTTTTCTTATTGGAAAAAATCATTCAAATAAACATTTGTTATTTACTTTTATGAGTCACCTCTCGAAACATGAACCCAGCATAACGAGTTGCACGAAATTATGAAGATTCTTTTAAAAAAATGAAATTTAAAGTTTCATTCGGTTCCGGTCCCGCCAATGTATTTAATGAAAATCAAGTGTTCTAATTGAAACGATTTTTAACAATTTCAATTTTAAGCCTTGTTATTAAACTATTTCAGAGATTTTGGACGCGTTTTATGTTTAATGAGTTTTTAATCATAAAAACACTTGATTGAAGCACATGATTTTTTCACCGCTGCCATTGAAATTTTGTTATTTGGAGGCCAGAGTAGTCACAGAATATCTTATAAAGAATGTTTGAAATTCAAGAAAACTATTACGAAGTAGTAATCGTAAATATTTAACACTCAGTCCAATCGCAAATGACAGAAATCGACTTTGTTGAGTAGAAAATTAATATTTTGTTTTTTGACTACCTTATGCATGACATTTCTGCAGTATTGGAACATAGGATTTTTTTGTTGCCTACGACCTCTTGTTCAAGTGGTTTTGGAGCACGAATTCTCTATCCTCTTCTACGGACATTCGATACAATATTGACGCATCTGTCCAGATTAGTCGCAGGTTCTGCATTATTCCCAAACTTGATCGTTTACTTGTAACTGTCGTTGTCAACAACAAGGTGTGAATTGGAGTCTGTCCAGGTTAGTCGCAGGTGCTACATTATTTCCCAGCTTCGTCGTTTACGCGTAACTGTCGTTATCAACAAGATGTGAATTGAAGTCTGTCGAGATCAGTCGCAGGTGCTACATTATTTCCCATCTTGGTCGTTAACCTGTAACTGACTTTGTCAACAACTAGGCGTGAATTAGAGTCAAATGCGATATTAATTCAAAATGTGAAATTTCTTTTAGCTGTCTGCCGCCACCATCAAACATCACGCCGCCTCGCGGCCGCCGCCGCAAA
This sequence comes from Gryllus bimaculatus, assembly GCA_017312745.1. Lineage (NCBI taxonomy): Eukaryota > Metazoa > Arthropoda > Insecta > Orthoptera > Gryllidae > Gryllus > Gryllus bimaculatus. The sequence goes on along the minus strand of BOPP01000047.1, from coordinate 6,625,089 downwards.
CAGGTGGCGGATTTTGCCGCCGCCGCCCCTGCGCCTCCTCCCCCCCCCCCCGCCTGCCCCGCGCGGCGAATAGTTCATTACGTCACGGATATTTGTTTGCGGTTCGTGGCTTGTCCCGGAATCGAACAAACGGGCCATTTGCGTTCTGATTAAGCCGGGGGGCGGGCGGCTGCCGGCGCGGAACGGAACCGGGGAGCGCGGGGCGGCAGGGGGCAGCGGGGCGGGGCGGCCGAAAATGCCACAGCCGAAGAATGCGGCTTCGTGGCCGCAACGCGTCAACCCGCCGCCCCGCGTCGCCCCGCACCGCCATGCGCCGGGTGATGGGACGCAAAAGGGCGGAGGAGGGGCGAGGGGTCCACCTGAAACAGCGCGATTCGTCGCAGTTTGTTGAATCGTGTTGTTGGCATAGCAGGGTGGATGAGTTGCGTTGATAAGAAATTAGTGCGGATCGGAATGAAAATGAGGGATAGATGCTCCCCGAGATTACGGAGTCTTTCGATGGGCTTTTAGTTGCAAAAGGAAGTTGATAAGCTGACAGTGCTTTGGAATAAAGGGCTAATGTAGCGTTGTGGGACATAGTGGATTGTGCTGTACTGATACATGTTGGTGGTCTACGGAGGCTATGCGCGTAGGAGGGACAAGGAGCGCCTAATTGAACGGCAGAGCTTCTCTGGAAAACAGGACGCGAAGAGAAGTGGATGGGACTCGATCAGATCGGGGCGAGGCAGAACTGTAGGGATACGCCAACTGCGAGCAATGCTGTGAGGTGCGTGGGCAAGGACCCGGGCTCGATTCGGTCCATAGAAAGAGCGATGCGAGGAACTTCCGCTGCGTTTTAATATCGGCAGCGCCCAGGACCCCCCAACTCACCGCCGCGCCCGCGTGGCTGTGCCCCGCCCGGAAATTCCCCGGGAGCGACGCGTCGCCGCGCGAGGGCGGGGACTTCGCGGAAGTCCTTGTGCCAACGCGTCGCGTCAGACCGTCGCTCGATTCTCTACTTACGTCTCTCGATGCATTCAGGTGCAATTGGCAGACGATTGGACATTCAAAGTAGTTTAAAAGCGACGAATTGTTTTTTTCTTTATTCTCTCCAAAGGAGTAATTCTACCTTCCAGAAGGTTATTCTGTATCTGGAAACGCGAAGTGTCGCGGATGAAATGAAGCTAAATTCACAGAGTATCCGAAATTCCGATTGCGAACCAAGATATGGAAGGATTTATTTTACTACTCCTATTATTATTATTATTATTATTATTATTATTATTATAATCATAATCATAATTATTACTTTTGTTGTTGTTGTTGGAGATCTTAGGGGTCTAGAAGTCATGAACGAGCAGCCAATATTATTGCGATGATGCCTCGAATTTCATGTCCCACCGTTGTTGCGAGAGGCATGATAAGATTCGCACGGGTCGTCTATCTATCCACTCACTAAGGAACATTACACTTGCAATTCCCGAAGAAGTTGGTAATTTGACCTACTGTTGTGTCAGGTGTGTTGTTCCGAAAGCCTAGAAACTGAAATGTCTCCAGTTGATTTCATGGGCTTCACGAACATACAAGGGTTTCCTTAATAAAAGATCTTTAGGAAATCTTTTTTGTCCGACCTACTTTAAGTGCATTATAAATATTCATAAATAAAATATAACTGTTTGTATAAATTATAAAGCGATTAATATAAAGAATGTTATCGAATACTTTTTGTTCACAGGTTTCAAGGGTACTGCTATAGTGTAGTGATGTAATTATTGGGACTTGTGTTTCTAACATCATAATCCTTGGTAGAAGTTGTCATTGTTTTTCTCTTCGCCTACGAATGGGAGTGGAAAAAATTAAAATATAATTGTCAGACAAGTTTTAATTGTTACATCGGTAGGGCTTATGCTAATTTCAGTTTCTTTTTTCCTTTTAACAGAGTGATGTGACCGAATGATCTTTGTTTCCCCATGGCGCCATGTTTATTATAACCAGTCCTTGCAAAGTAATTACTTGAAAAACAGACCTAGGTATGACAAGCTGCTAAACTAGAACTCGATAATGGAACAAGAGGACCTTGCGCGGATCGACATTTCGGGTGCTTGGCTTCCTTCGTCGCGTTTAGTGAGTCGAATCGTTGAGTAACTCTTGCTTCTAGGAAACCGCGCGGCGCCCTGCTTGGTCGATAGCCTGCTCGTCGTCGAGGGGCAGGGGCGCTTCGCCGGAAAAGCGTCTGCAGTCCGCCCCCGCCTCGCAACGGGGCCTCCCCGACCCGCGCCGCTTTGACTCCGCCCCCGCAGCCGCAGCCGCCGCCGCTCCCCGCTGCGCTCGGGCCGACTGCTCTCGAGGTTCTCAGACTCTGCTCTTTAACTTCCACAGGTCACTTGCCTCCGCGATGAACTGCTTCGGCTGGTGATGATGGAGGACGACTTCCCTGGAACCCCTCAAGACGTCTCCGGGTTGAAGTGCGAAGAAAATTCGTTAATCAAATCCACTTGTATTGGTTACGACTATAGCGATTAATGAAGGAGTACTTTTGTACCTCGGAACTTCATTTTACTGTCGATCATTTGTACGCTCAGTGTTCGAAATTAGTTTTGTGAAGATCGTGCGCTTAGCACGAAATTGTGGAACTTCTTCAACGAACTCTTGGCATTGGTAGAATTTCTGGCATCGTCTTCAGTATTCAATTTCTCGGAAACTCGTCGACTGTACCTTTGGATCGTCTTCTGAATATGTGAACCAGCATCCACTGTTCGACTAAAGCTCTCGTGTGCATGCTGTTGCTTGGCTGTCAGCGTTTTTCGTCTTTCGTGTGACTTCGAGGCATGTCACGGACGTTGCGTTTTCCACGGATCCTGCCAGCGAGGACGTGCGCCCACTCAAGACATTAACACGCCTTTGTGCGTGTCTGTTCCACTCTCTGATTTCTCTATTCTACATCCCTTGGGCACAACGTTTTTTGGTTTGCCGTATGGTCTGTGTTTAAAATCGAATCATATTGTCCTTACCAATCGAAAACCGTGCGGAAACGTACGATTATGAAACCACGTGCAGTGCAGTGCATGTCAATTATTTAAAATATGGAATAACATTCTTCCATTTACGTATTGATTCAGCTCGAGCTACTTTGATATTCGTATATAGTCTTTTCAAGAATGGATTTCAAGAGATTTGTAAAGGTTTCTAGAGTTTCTTGAGTCCTTCATTGTGATCGTTGTGTGTGTTCTGAGAGAAGACAATTTACGTTCGATTCTGAAGAGATTATTGCCAGTGTATTTACATACTGGCTCTAACTTGAAGTGTTTAACGTTGTCTACTTAATAGAAAACAGAACTTGCGTCAGCGTCGTTGACATCATCGTTTAAGAACAACTTGGTGAAGTAGATACTTGTGTAACATACGTAATAATTTGGTGAGTGAATATAGTTGTGTAAACTATCTGGCAGTGCTGTGAGCATTGATTTGAAGAACTAACCGGTGCATTAGCACGCACACACTCTCAAGTCAGCGTTCCCTTCTCCATAAGCTTCCCCTGGCCATGCTGATCCCTCGGGCCCCCAGCTGCTCGGAGCTGCTGGCGCTCGTGTGCCTGGCGCCGGCGCGCGGCCCCGCCCCGCCCCCGTCCGCCCCGCCTGCGCCGCCGCCGCGCGCGTCCCCGTGCCGCCCTCGTCAACGCCCTCGTCGCCCGCCTCGCAGGAGTACAAGCGGCGCTTCGCGGGACATCGAGACGGAACGGAGGAGGACTGCTTGCTGTTCCGTCGCTGGACGCGTCTCGGCTCGCTCTCCTCCTCGTCTCGCGCTCTCCGACAAGAGCGTCTGCACGACAACCAACGTCGAGGAGTTCTTCGGCGATGCGCCCTTCGCCGGTGAGTACCCTTCCGCTTCTTGCTTTGCATGCTACCAGTAGAAGGAACGGGCTCTCGGTGCAAGTTGGCACAGTAGAGTCGCGTTAAACCGGGGTAATTGGCACTGATGGTACGTTAGATTCCAAAAACTCGAAATACACGAGAGAAAAGAACAGGAAAATACATCACGAAATTTTCAACTACAATGACTAGCGAAGGCAAATTTAAAGTACAGTTACTATTAAAATGACATAAGCGCGAACCGCTCACAACAGTGGCGCAGACTGACACTGGCACCGACCGCTGACCTTCAGCAGCGTGTGGCCAAGCGGACAAGAGCCAGTTCTTGATTATCGGAGCTTGTTCGGTGACCCGGATTGCCGCGACTCTATTGTAAATAGTTCGTTAATATTATGGAATACGATATACAGTCGTTCTCTACCCATTGAATGAAGTTTGCTTTACAATTAGAACATGGAAAGACAGGTTTTTTCTAATATATTAACAGTTTTTGCAGTGTTTATTGATATTTAATGAAACGGAAATTATTTTTGTTGTTATTTTGAAGGTTATGGACATGCCATTAAATCTTTTCTAGTTTTTAGATAGTCCTACTGAACAAAGTTTGCGAAAGTTGTCAGTGAAATCATATAAATCACTAGTTTCAATCTAAAGGGATGCCGTTTTTGAAAATGCTTCTTCCCTTCAATTTATTGAGTGTTTTACAGGGTTAATGTAGAACTTGCATGTAATCAGGTTGATATATTCATTTTTTACTTGTATTTATGTATAGAACATCGAAATATACGGCACAATATTGTTTTATAATTAGACAATTCCATCGTCTACGTGAGAAAACGGTAATTTGGAAGATTTATTTTGTATTGTAAATATCTGCAGATAATCTAAATTCAGATGTAAAGATCTTCCTGGTTGTATTGAAAGCAGTATCATTTTGGGGTAATGAGTTACAAATTTCAAGAATGACCATGTGATTCGAATAAGTTCGTTTCACAGTTTGTGTTATTTGATTTCGGGGCGTTCTGCAAGGACGTAATATTACCCTTATAAATGCTTTGTGTGGACAGTTGTGCCATGAATGGAATTAAAAGGATTCAATTACACATTCTTCGGTAATTTGAATAAAAGTTTTGATTCAAGTGTCTTCCACAGCTTTTTTTTTTCTTTTCACAATTGACTGAATTGTATGATTGTAATTGTTAATAGTATATTGTGAATGTGAAAGATGATCTGTTAGTTGGCGTAGTACTTCTAAAGTTGTGGGCATTCCCCCAGTTGCTGGGTAAACTTGACTATTAAAATAATGTTTTGAGAAGATTGTTACTTTGTGTTCCCAGCTTCTGGATTTAGCCCGGTCTCATCAACTATATTCAAATAAAAAATTAATTGCTCACGCGAACCAGAAAACATGATGGCTTGAATTTCGCTTCTGAAAATACGCTGTTTTTACCGAATTTTCGAGAAAACTAATCATCTGAACGTCCTTGGGTATTTCAGAGAAATATTGCGATAATATATAGACACTTTTGTAAACATACTGAGAATCAGCATTGACATAATTATTTATGAGGTACAACCGTTCGTATTATAGATTGTGGAGAATAAATAAAGAATATCTAGTCCAGTTTATCTTGTATTGTTGCTAATTGTCAAAATATGCCCACTTGGAAATGTGCTTTCTGTTTAAAAGACTTGGAAAGGGGATACCAAGTTCAAACCCGATCGAAGCCGTGGATTTTAAGGGCGAAAAAATCCTTCGTACGTCTTCCTTCGGAGGGGAAGTAAAGCCGTCTGTCCCATGTTAGTAGATTTACTTGCATGTAAAAGACCCTCAAGTCTAAATGACGCCTCTGAGCTAAATTGAAAATCGCCTGTTTCTCGCCCAAGAAATACCTCCTTTCTCTGCTAGTTGGTGAAAGGAGCGTAGCGAAATTTGCGTGGTCAGACGGAAGAGCGGGCTTCATCGCCCGAGTCTCGCCACGTAAAATAAGGCATTGATTCAATTCAATTCAAGTCTCGGATCCCTTTCCATCATGCCAAACAATAGCATTGAACGATTAACACCCAAGGAAGGCTCCACGGCGCTTGGCATTGGCGATAGGAAGAGTGATCATTACAGCTTCATAGGATACATTTTTTCAATAAAATGAAGACATTACAAAACGTTAAGCGATTGCTCAATTGACTTCGGAGGGCTGCGAAGACGTTTGCGTGGGAGGAGCGGCTTCGCTGGTGTAACTGTTATTAACGCATTGCTTAATCCGAGTTCGCGGGTTCCAAGGGGCAAAAAAATCCTTCTTAATCTTTCCTTCGGAGGGGAAGTAAAGCCGTCCGTCCCATGTTGTAGATTTACTGCGTGTAAAAAAAATCAAGCCTAAAAGAAACCTCTGAGCTAAATTTAAATCGCATGTTTCGTCACCTGAGTAATATCTTTTTTCTCTGCTAGGTGGCGAAAGGAGTTTAGGGAAATTTGCGTGTTCAGGCGGACGAATAGGCCTGATGGTGTGAACCTCGACAAGTAAAAAAATGTTATCTTTGGTTGATTAATTCAGGAGCAGGCCGGTTTAGGCGGAAATAGCGGGACGAGCGGCGCGGGCGGGGCAGGCGGGGCGAGCTGCGAAGGTGGGTGCGCGGGCAGCACGGTTTAATAAATCAGGCGTGCGGGAAGAGGTGAGGCGAGGTGGGGCTGGCAGGGGACAGGGTGAAACGGGGCGAGACGAGGAGGGGCTAAGTGGGCGGGGAGGGCAAGACACGCGAGGCGAGGCGGGCGGGTCCAGTAGGGCGAGGCGGGTGCGGTGGAGTCACGCGTTCTGTCTGCGCTGCAGTCGCTGTTTGTCGGAGCTTTTTACGGCTGCGCGAGAAGAACGTCAGCCCCGCCGCCTCGCTCCGCCTCGCTCCGCCTTGCGCCACCAGCCGTTTCGCTGGGAGTCCTGCGCACGACGCGCTGCCTTGTGGCGAAGGGAGGAACCGCTGGAGACGGTACCGTTTGTGTGCCAGCGCCGTCACGCGCTCGCGATTTTCTTCATCAATCTCTTCGCCCCTGTGCTCTCTGGCATGGCGAGGCAATTCATCACTCTCGTCTTTCGGACAGGCATTCTGAAGATAGTTACATCTTTTAACTGTTTTTCACATTTATGTATTTTATGTGTTTCTCGCCTGGTTTTCAGGTATTTTCAATTATCTTAATATTTTTAATTGACCATTTCAGTGAACTTTTATTCACGATATTTCGTCATAAAATTTTTATCAATATCATTAAAGTGTCATGTCTAGTTCCTGTGTTTGGATTGCTCCTTTAATCCTTCCTTGCTTGTTATAACTTCCTTTCTTTAGGAATTTTTCAGCGCTCTAATCAGCAGCATTTCTGTAAGTGTATGGCATTGTCATTTTCGAGATATTTGCGATGGCATTCAGAAAAGTAAAATGAAGCGCCGATATCACGGACAGCAGCTTTCCCACATATTGATATCATTCTCAAAAGTTGACTTCAAGAATGCGCGATTGATAATATTCACTGACCTTGTTTTGATACTTGAGAAAACCGACCCGAGCTTTGCATTTAGTATGGAAATCTGTGCTATCTTGAAAGAAAACAGCGGCGAAAGCATCGGCATTTCAGGATAAAAGTATCCCTCGTTTATCTCCGCCAGCGAATCCCTGCAGCTTCTAAGAATACGAAGTGCACGGGCGGCGGGAGGGCGGAGGGCGGAAGCCTTTATATTTCCAGGGAGCCGTTCAGCGTAAAAACGAATGAGCGGCGCTCGCCTGTTAACGGGGGCCTGGCGGCGCCTGCAGCGTGCGGTGCAGTAGACGAGAGACGAACGCAGGCGAAAGACCCGTGCGCGGAGGCGGCGTGGCGTCTCGTGCTCATCCAGGAGGCTGCACAGGCGGTGCGCTGCACGCCCGCGCGCGCGCCCCTTGCAGTCAAAGGGGGGCGCGAACGCCGTGAAAGCCGCTCTTGTCACGCGTGCGCACGCACGTTCCCGCCCCCGCCCTCCCCGCCCTCCGCCTCGACGCCCGCGTTTATTTTTGGAGCCTCTTTTATGAGACGGCGGACGGATGGGTCGACGGAGAAGTCAAGAGGCGCCGCGCAGCGCGCTCGGCCCCGCGCAGTTGCTGCTCGCTGCAGCCTGTTTGTTGCCTTGGGCCCTCCTCCCCATGCAATGCTTGCTAAGCGGTTAGTTGTCTTGTATTTGCAATGATAGTAGTTATCACCAGAGTCGGTTGTCATGTATGTTACTTTGCATGGATCAGTTTGATTTTAAATCTATAAAATTGCTTTCTTAGTGAAATGAACGAACTGGGAAAACTCATTCGCCATGCTCTGTTAATACGTCTATGGAAAACAGCATCTTCCTCTGCAAACGGATCATTATATATTGGCGAAGTTGAAATTTCATGTTCTCCCTCATGACATTTAAAGCAAAAAATATTGTATTGTCATGTTGTGTAGATATTTTGAGGCGTGATATTTCAAGAACGAGGTTTCGATTGTTTGTGAGACATTAAATGGTTTGTTTTCTCTGTCTGAAATAATTTTTTGGGTTGTTCTCGCTAGTTGGCGGTTGTTAAGGGTGTCCGCCAATTCACTTAACGATCCTGCTCGCGACGACACGAGAGAGAAGGAGATATCCGGAAAAGAGTAAACCATGTTTGCGTAGTGCAGCCGTTAGGCACCACGCCTTCGACGCAGCGTCACCCGGACAGCCAAGATCATTCAAAGGTTTCCTTATTCATTCGTTTATCGCAGATAACAGACATCCACGGATAGCATTTGAGGCGAGAAGAAAAATAAGACACCCACGTATATTGGGTGGAAAGAAATTAAAACCTCTAATATTCTATAGTTAATACCTCTCTTTCGTCTCCAATGCTCCACAAAACACATCAAAAACGAACTGAAATCGAAAAAATTCTTCATTTTTAAGAATATTTTTCTACTGTAGAGACAAGTGCTCAATGTTTGGGTCTGCACATGGTACGAGACGTAGCAGCGTTTGAGTGAGATCAATGTACTTGTGATAATTTACAGGTTACTAGGAATATTCCCGAATCTGAAAATAATTTCGAGAACTCGTACTATTCTACGGTCGTTTCTCCACAGACGTTACATAAAGTGTGATACTCTAATTACATTTACATATGTATTTCCTGCGACGGCACTTTAGCCCAGATTCGTGGTATGTACTACATTTTATATCTAAGCCATTGCCTTATGAAAAGGAATTTCCCCTCAAGAACAGCGTGTCTGCTTTCTGCGAGACAGCGCCCGGTTCAATTCCTGCCGGGGCAAAAATGAAGCTGTAGATTTCTAAAATGAATGATCTCTGTCTGCTACAGCTGTATGCAGAAGAAAAAGCATATGCAGGACAGTAAGCTAATGAGTGCGTCAATGCTGACACATGTCTCCCTTACACGCAACAAACATTCCCTATACATGTTAATTCGACCTTAAAATGCAATAAATACAAAGACGATACATAATTTAGTGACGAAATTGCCAGAATTTCTTCAATTGTATTGTCTGTGCCTTATGTGTGAATTTATTTAAGAGTATTTTGAATATTCACTAAATTAATGTATTTTAAAATTGAAGTAAAAAAATCAGACTCTCTGAGAGGTTGAGTGGGCTATTATATGGTGTAAAACCTCCGTTCTAAGGATATAAATCATGCACAGAGTTCAAGTTCCAAGAACTCACTATGCAACTCATAACATAGAAAAAATCAAGTACAATTACTACAGACCCTCCTGCATCTACATTCACAGTTCCATGCAGTCAAAAATGACACAGAACGACGCCAGGTCACAATGATACAAGTCGAATAGGCCAAAAGAAAATCGTGCCCTAAATACGTATTATTCTTCTTCTGTAGGGGTCACACTGGACAGCTAGTTCCTCCACAGCCCTTGGCGTGGCAGCGCATTTCCAGAACGCGCACCCCGGCACGGGCGAAGTAGGATGAGCGGCGGATTAACGCGCGGGCTCCCGGCGAGCGAAGCGCGTGACTCACGGCCGCGCCGCGGCGCCCACCCGTGATTCACGCGTGCCTTCGCCCGGCACGCCACAAGATAACGCTCACAGGTCGCCTCTGTTCCTGGGGACGGGCGAACGACCTTCGAGGAAAAAAAACATTTCGGGGCAACAATACAGCAGGCGGTAGGAAAACACAACATGTTTTCTTTTTTTTGAAGACATTCCTATTGAAGGAATATCGTACGACAGTAGACGTCAATTTCCCGAGGAGAAACTTAAAGGAACGCATGTTTTTATAATGTTCGTGTAAGAGTAGCATCTTCACGAAAGGCAACTCTCAAGGTCTCATTTTCCATGCCATTTTGAGGCCAGAAGGAAAACTGATGAGTTTACGTCACCCACCGAAGTTAATGCGCGACTGCGTAGACGCGAACGATGCGTCATCTGATCAACAGGTGCGTTTTGATTACATTAACAACTGAATGTTTCCAGACCACACAGTGTTAATAAGTGTGCATCTTTTCTTTTTTGTTGGCAGATTAAGTGATCCACAATAAGGTCATTAACTGCTAAGATCCAGTAAATGTAGTGCACTTTTTATCATGTGATCCTCGGCCGTTGGATGGTGAGGTCCGGCGCTGACCTACACATCGGCTTGCGGGGTATTCCCTAATAGGTCCCACCAGTCGGGACATGCTCTAACAGCTCTCTGATTGGTCTTTCGGCATGTGTGGTAGTGTCGTGCATGTGAGTGACGCGTGTGTGAGGGTGAGGAACAGAAAGGAAAGGGTGAAGAGCAAGGAAGAAAAAAGAAAGATCGCTCGGTACACATGTCGTTTTTGTTAGAGTTCTGCTCCGGCATTCGCCTGCGTTTTGACAGGAGGAAACCGCGAAAACTACAGAATAGAGCAGCCAGCTGCTTTAATTCAAATTCCAGACATTTTGTGAATTCGACTTTCCTATATACTTAATTTCGAAAATATTGCTACGCGCCGAACATCAATTGAAGCCCTGAGCCACCTAAGCGTATGCTGTCACATCTTAATGTGCAAATGTGTCGTATTAGCAATTCATGTTTAGTAGTAGCGTTGTAAAATTACTGCGAAGGCGCGAGTGCTCCGCTGTCGCCGGGCGTCGGCGCCACAGCGGCTCTTCGTTAAGTGAGGACAGCGGGGCGCGGCGCCTGGGACAACGGCGCATTCCACGGCACGGCGCGGAGGGCACGGCGCCTTGGCCCTCGCGGCAATTGGCCCAGCTGCCGGGCGGGCGGTCGCCGCGCCGCGCCGCGCGCGTGCCGTTCCTCAGCCCAGCTCCGGCCAGCTCACTCTCCATACCCCCCGCTTGCACCACCTTACGCTACGGAGTTGCCTTTTCTGACTTCCTTTCGGCCACGATCTCTTTCATCACTGTTCAGACAAGTCTGTTGTAAGCGTACTATGCTTCCGAAACATCGATGTATCGACACGATGTTTTATCAACATCAATGTTTTCTAATTCATGTTTACGTTTTCTAATGTTTTGTTCGTGGATGAAAATTCCTCTAATTACATTTAAAGAAAAAAATGAAATAACTAATGATCGTACCACTGTCAGTTTGTGTTTACCACCAACGAACGCTGGTTGGTTCTACCTTCATCGAGCAGACGAGATGACCCTGAGGACCTGATACTTCTTCATTTGACCTCGATTTTGGATTTCATGAACACGAGAGACGATTCGGTTTTTCAGTTTTTCAATTAAATTTTAATTATAAATTAATATAATACGCAAACTACAAATTAAATTTAGTAGCGCACGGAATTTAATGTTGGAAGTTTCTCAAAGAGCTCCAAAATATAAATGTTTTAAAATCATCGATGTGTTATAAACATATATTTTTATAATTATTGAACATCGATGCTTCGTTATCGATGTCGCATTCATTAGTCTCTCATTCTAACTGGCTCACTCGGTTGCCAATCCCATTTTTATATACTTATTTCAATTTCACAAAAATATTTTACTGAAAGAAGCACATTATTCAGAAGCTACCAATCATACCTTATATTGGAAAGCGGCCCAAGTGGACACACTGACAGTAGTAGGGAGGCGGTGGTAAAAAAAAGGCTCTTTTTGAGGGGGAGGGACACACCCTCTTGATTGATGCATTACGATGTATAGTTCAGCGATATTGATTTTAATTTCAGGAATGGAATAGTCAATGACAGACGTCGGTACTCTCAAACTATCTGCTGGATCACGATACGAGGCAATGCTCACACCCAGTCCACTGCTCCTCATTCCCCCGTTACAACATTTTTCTCAGCTCCTTTTTTCTTCTGCCCTGTATTCGTTTCACAGCTCCAAATCTGCTTTTTTCCCTACCTGCGTCCGCGATAAGACACTGTGCTAGAGCTCATGGCTACCCAAATGAGACAAGCTGCGGTGCTACTGATATATCATATCTAAATCAAATAGGATCATGTGGGCAAACAGAGGTGCTAAGGTCAATATTTTACGGCAGGGGTGTCCACACTGCGCTTGCATGGCGCATTCAGCCCCTGCGAAAGTGTCATTTCGCATACTTCCAGATCGCAGCCTTCTTATAGAGGGTAAACAATCTTCAGGAAGGGGATGCTGGAGTGTTGCAGGTTGAAATCGCTGAGGCGGATTCGGTGAAAAGATAGTTGGTTTCGTATATACATCTTTTAAAAAAAGCTTTTAGAATTCTCCATTATGGTAAGCAAATTACGATAAACGCGAAAGAGCATGTACAAGAGCACGACTTAAACCATTCAGAAGAATTATTTTAATAACTTTTTAAACAAATCTTAATGATCACCGTTACCTCATTTGCCCTCGGAAATACTGAAAGCTACTTTTATTATTTTAATACAATTAAATATAGGAAACATCACATATTATACAACATTTATTTTACAAGCTAATAAACGATTTTAATAGCGCACTTAACGAACTGAACTGGTATTTGATAATAAAGAGGAACATATCTGTTTTGAAAGTGCGACATTCAATTATTTAAAAATATATTAACCCATCACCTCTATCGATAATGATTCAAGTATTTTGTCATACAGCGTGTAATTACCTCCGGCACATTAGCCACGCTCATGTTTTTTTTTACATAATTCCGATGTTATGCTCCAGGCGATCGTGCACGCGCCGCGCTGGCCCGTTGCAGCGGCGGGGCGGACGAACGGGCGTCGCTCATCCTGGCGCCCCACGTGCTACCCCGGCGCAAACCGGAAGCGGCGCGGCTGTGCCGGGCGCGGAAGGGAAGCCGAACCATTCACGGCGCCCTCCGCGCCCCAGCCCACGCCCCGCCCGGCCCGGCCCGCCCGGCGCCGCGCCGCTCCCACACTGCGGGCGGGTCTCTTCGTCGTCGCCCGCCCGCCCGGGGTAAATAGAGCGTTGCGCAAGAGACGCGGCGAGGCGGGGAGGAGAGGCAGGGGGAGGGGAGGGAGCCGCGCAGAGCCGTGACCGGAAGCCCGCGCTGCGCGTGCGCCGCGCGCGCGGACGGCGCAGTGACGCGCCGACTGCCGTCGCAGCCGCGCCGCAGTTGTCGCTGGGGCGCCGCCGCCGACTTCGCTCTAGGCCACGCCCCCACACGCAGCGCGCCCGTGCTCCTCGTCGTCGGAGGTGAGTGATTAGCAACCACATAAGATGTCTACTTGCGTAGACATAACACCTACCATGCGACAGACGAACCATAATAGCCTTGTTGGTTCTATGAAAGAAAGAACATCGGTACTTCATTTGATTGCGGCATTGAAAACACCACCTGACTCGCCGGTTGAAACAGTTTCTGTCACTGCTTTGTCATCAACATTCAATTGCATGATATATCAAAGACTCGCAGATACAACCGATCGAAAGTGAAAA
>BOPP01000047.1:6588404-6600184 GCA_017312745.1 Gryllus bimaculatus | reverse complement strand
GCGCCGGCCCCGCCCCCGCCACTGCCATCACCACTGTTACCACCACCGCTGTTGCTCCCGTCCCCGCAACCACTCCCGCCACAGCCACCGCCAACCCCACCGCCACTGCGCCTTATCGTTAGCCTGCTCGAGTTCCATTTTTCGCCCCGCCCCATACGCCCGTCCCTTCCTCTCAGGCCTTTAGGGAACTGCTTTCCAAACGTATGGTGTATGGGATGTTATGAGTTATGAATTAACCATCGCCGCCATGTTTACTGTTACATGTTGGAAGTCAGCAGTAAGAAAAACTTTAGGAAACATCGAGGTAGTTTATGCCTTCATTATTTCTCTTCTTCATTTTAAACAGAAAACCCTTTATCAATACTTTCTTTAACAAAAACAGACAACTTATAAACGGCAGATATAGTTTCATTTTATTATTTAATTTTATGTTATTTTCTCAGTTTAAAAATCGTCTTGTCGTGTGGAATCCAAGATATTTTCCTCGAAATCAAACATTCCGTGGAAAGTATCCACAGGTGATAAGAAAACCTTTATCTACTGTGTTATGCGCGCCCCTGGCGGCGATTGACATCCAACACGCTGCTTCTATCCGTATAAATAATTTATATAAGGATCAAAGAATGCGTTGTCATGGAGGACTTTCGACATTAAGAGATGTAAATGCGAGCAATTGTTTACTTGCCTTCATTCAACTGACCGCTGCATCTCTTATTTATGAATAATACTGTTCTTCTATTCAGTACATAATAAGACGCGTAGCGAAAGATCAAGGAAAGAAAGGGGAAGGATGCCTTAGCAAAATATTTTTATTGAAAATACTTTCTCTGTATTTAGTTCATTTGCCGAATATCTGGTATCCTATATAATACTTTTTACATTGCTTTTTTAAAAGTTGCTGGTATCAAATTATTTCTTTATTCTCTATTTTGTGGCCCAATTCCAAATAATTTTGCCATTTTGTTGATTCAGAAGAAACCAAGCGACTTCGATTCGTTTATATTTCTTGCCTATTAATTCAATACAATGAGTGGCGATTGTTTCTCGCAACTCTCATTATTATCAACTCTTGCCCAATATGATAGGTATGTGGTATCTATCGTATTTTTAAATTGTATTTATTAAAACCAAGGAAATAAAAAAAAACCATTTTTCGCACACCGATAAAATAATTTACCGTGTATAATAATAAATTAGTATTTGTTGACTATGTGTCACTGCGACCGAAGTTGTGTTTATAACTAATAGATTGGAGCCATCCTAAAATTCATGATCGCATTGACGACTTCAAGCTTGTGAGATCGTCGATGTTGCGAGGAGAATAAAGCAATGTAGTTCCGGAAGCTATGTACACATGACAGCGGCAGCACCTGGGCATTCAAGAAATTAATTCGTCGACATACATCGTCAATGTATCATCGACAGCATAATCTTATCCATGATTCGGTGTACGTTTAGTGGTTCGCACTGCCGCTAGTGAACGTTCCTATACTAGGATTTATTTAACCGTGCATTTGAAGTAAATCAGCTGTTCACGGTTTCGCCCAATCGTGAGCTTCAACGTCCCCAAAGTGGCGTCGCTGTGAGTCCCCGATTGGATGAAACCGCGACGGCTGATATGTGTTCCGCGCACGACTAAATAAATCGCACGAAACTCCCGGTGCCTCTTCACGCGAAAGGCGAGTCGTTCGCCTCCTGTGTCCTCCTGTCGTGGTGTGTGTGGGGGGGGGGGGAGTGGCGCGCGGCCGACGGCGCGTGCTGGCGATGCCTCTCGAGTGGAGTCGAGTCGGGGCTTCCTCTGTCTGGGGGGCTCTTGGCAGCGGCTCCGTGCCTCCCGCTTCCGCCCACGCGCCGGCGGCGGCGGCGGCAGAAGCTTCAGGAGCTAACGGCCACGCCAATCACGCGACCTAAATGGGAAATGCGGAAATCAATGTCGATGCAAGAAGCTGCGTGTTGTTGCGATGACATTTGAAAAACTGTTTTCGTCAGGTAGCTAAACGTTTAATGATTTTAGCACTTTTCAGTCGCATAGCGATTATCATCGCAATTCGAACTTATCTTTCCGCCCAACAACTGCTAACGATGATGCGATTGAATAGTGCTTCCACGTGTTAGATACCTTGGCAACTGTCTCGTAATTTATACCAACTATCTCCAATTACGACAAATCCCAATTACGATTTTAATGGTTTTGGATGTTGGAAGTCCACTGATTAACCTGGATAGTCAAGAATATAAATAAAAGAATTTGTAACATGTTTTATTTTACACTAATACCTTTGTTTTCATTTGTTATAATAGAGTACATTTCGTTGTATTCGTAGTAACTGTTTTTCGTTACTTACCAGTAAGACCTAATTATAGTTTCACTACTCTTTATGTTTTTTTTCCACCTATCACTAATACACAGATCGTTTCTATAGCAACTTTAGAAATAGCATTTAATAAGCATCTGTAGCTACTGGTAACAAACAATCGGATCATTTCTCACCTCGAGACCTGTCGATACTATTCACTGCTCACAAACACCCAATCGTCTGCACAATATCATAGGGACTGTTGGTTGCTGCCCAAAAGACCCGTCAGCAACTGCGCTGGTTGCCCTCTCAGCTGGAAGGAGCTCGAAAGCAGCCGCTCCATGCGCGCGTGTCGTGTGGCCCAGTGCTGCGCCCGCAGTGTACTGTACGGTGTGGCGCGGTAAGTCGTGGCGTGGCGTTCCCGCCAGGCCGTGAATTCGCACGCAGGCACGCCGCCGCCGCCACCGCCGCCACCACGGCCCCCTTCCCCTTCCCCTCCTCGGCGACTGGCACCTCCTCAGCGTCGGCCGGCCGGCCCGCCCGCCGCGGCGCCGCCTCCACGGCCATCACGGCCGCCGCCGCCGTCGCCGCGGCAGGTGCAAGGACCGCGCGCGAGGAGGGCCTCGGCGTTAGTTCCGCCCGGAAGGCGGCGCCGGCGGCAGCGCCCTCCGCCAGACGCCCAACGACGCCCACTGACGTCCAGCGACGCCCACGCGCGACCTCCTAGCGGACGCGTCGCCATGTGCGAGTTCGTGCGGTACATCGGCCTCAGCCTGGGTAAGCCTTGTGCTCGACTTCTGCGGGCGAGCCGGATGGGCGATACGCCGCTCGGAAAGAATTGATCGCGTGAGGCGCTTATCTTGCGGAATGTTGCGGATGAAGAGCGAAACCGCGCCCGCTTGAGTTTTATGGGGCGAAGCATTATAGGCCTACTCATATGTGTTTATGTGATTCTCGTACGATAAAGTAATTTACAGTTGAAGAGGCTTTATAATGTAACACTTCTAGACAAAACATTACATGATATGAAACCTTCTTGTAGGGTAAGAAAGCCCGGACAAGATCTGAAAGCCTGGATCCTTTCAAAGGTTTCATGAAGGTGTTTGGGCTTTCATTGGAGTAAAATGCCAAGGTGCGATGCTGGTTGAATGCTTTCATTTAGTATACTCGATATGTCTTGAAATCGGTGTGAACATTAAGTTTTCTTAGCTGTGATTGAGAAATGAAACTCATCTGCTCACCTTGGGATATTCTTAAAAAAACCACATGCATGTTAGCTCGATACAGACAGCAGAGAATTAGCAGCCACCTGTTGTGTGTCTGTTGGCGCGGATGCTGATTGCAAGGACGGTGGCCAAGGGTGGGAAAAAGCCGTCAACATTTTCAACGCGTGTGGCGCTGTCTGGCGAGTAGTCCACGCAACGGTTGGGCAGCGCACGCGGGAGGCACCCGACAAGAACGAACGGTGAGGTAAACAACCCTTCTCATCTGCATAGATCCGCTAGCAAGATCGCGTGCTTCCGGCCGCGGCTTCATGTAGTGGAACAGCGCAAACCGGGAAGATGTGTTTACGTTGTTGTTTTTTTCTCGGTATTGGACGTGAATCCAACGGTACCTTTCGTAAGTGTGTACTTAAAACCGGAACGAGTAAGCAGTATACATTTATTGAATCGATCAGTTGGACATATCAGCCACCTCCAAACATCTTACCAAAACAGATAATTATTGTATATTCTTGTAACCATCAGCAAAACAGAACTATCGAATTGTGTCTTCCTTTGCGATGAGAGTAGTTAGCACGAACAATCATGCCTTTAAAACACAATTTCTTACATTTATAAACGGCAAAGAACAGACACCAAACAATCACTTTTAGAAGCCTACACGTAGCGTATCACTTCATCCAGCCGATCACATCGTATGAGTGCCTCGCGAAATAGAATGACGTTTGGTTGCACTTCCAGTGAAATATCCTTCAGACACCCGACATCCTCAGCCCCTGTTCCGCGGTGAATGCCTTGCGGGCGGAGAGGAGAGAGAGAGGACAGTAAGGTCGGGGGCGCCGCCGCTCGGCGGGGGTTGTCGCCTAATGGCGGGTGGCGTGGACTCCCGCGTGCAGACGTCTCTCGATCGATGGCTGCCTATCGATTCCCGCAGTGCGCCCTTGCGACCGCCGGCGGAGGTCAGAAGAACTGGGACAGCGGTGCACGCGGAACTATTCTTTCGCTTCGTCACCTCATCAGAGGAAGTTTCGTTTCAATTGGCTTCTTGCACAGATCTCTGTGTATTCAGGATGACTACGGAACAAGAAAGTGGGGTCTTCGCTTAATTTGTAATTAAGAAATTGTGTGAGCTGTGGTATTAATGATAGTTACTAGATTATAATATTTAACTCATCGATTTCAGGTAAAATATGCGTGGTAAAATTATTGTCGTATGTTATATAAAAAATAGTGGCAAGACAGATAACACTTGAAAAATATGACCATTTATAAAGTATTTTCAATATACCCACATTCATTGTGGACTGATACCACGCGAGGAAAGTTGAAAAATTGGTCATGAGGCGAAATTTGCTAATTTAAGAAAAAATTGAAGTATCTTTATTGTTTTTGTTGTCCAAGATCTATGTTATTTAATCGTCTTTCGTCTCTTCGTTTAAAAATTACTATAGAAGTTCGTGACTTTCATTCCTGAATGCTTGTTTTCGAAATTTTATCATTAGGAACGTTGTCATTCGTAGTCCTTAACAGAAACCCCTTTCATTGCAATAATAATTTTCCCACAATCGCAGATAAGGGCCGTACTCAAGCAGTTGTGATGGCCATTTCAAAAAAATCATGAAGTAAGGATCAAGTTGGTTTGGCTTGAAGGATGCGAGCAGAATAGAAGGAAATTCCACTGCATCTCGCGGTCAGTTTTCCCTCACTCACCTATCACTTTTCGTTACCTGGCAACATCCCGTTTCGAAACGAGTAAAAATTGTAGTTAAGTTTGCATTTATAAGTAGCGCAAATAGATGTTCTCGCACTAGTCCAGAGAAACCTGGAACATTGGTGAACATGGCAGAATCTTCGGAGCTGAGTATGTTATATCCGCTGGGTAAGATGATGTTCGTGATAGTTGGTTTCAAGTTTTGTTTCCATATACTGTTAAGTGTGGCTTCTAACGTTAGCAGAGGTCAAAAGGGCGTGAAAAATGTTTCTTGGAAACAGACCGAAATGGATCAATCGTAATCGATCGATGTGATTCTAAGCAGACCACAGAAAACGTGGAAATACATGATACCACCAAGCAGGAGAACAGAACAGGATGCCGTCGGGATGCCATCTTTCCCTACAGGAAGTTAAACGGCGTAGGCAAAGTTAGCCACGGGATGCAGTCGGTGCACGATCGCAAAGAGGCGCTGGAGGTGCGCCGCGGGATGCAGTCGGGCTATGCCCCTTCGCAGATGAAGGCAGTCGGCTTGTGCAAAGTTGTCTGCGGGATGCAGTCGGTACACGATCGCAGAGAGGCGCTGAGATGCGCCCCGATGCAGTCGGGCTACGCCTCTTCGCAGAGGAAGGCAGTCGGCTTGTGCAAAGTTGGCCGCGGGATGCAGTCGGTACACGATCGCGGAGAGGCGCTGGAGGTGCGCCGCGGGATGCAGTCGGGCTATGCCCCATTCGCAGAAGAAGGCAATCGGCCTGTGCAAAGTTGGCCGCGGGATGCAGTCGGAGTCGCTGGAGGCGCGCCGCCCTCCTTCTCCGCCCGGTGCGTCGGCGGCGCCGCGCGCGTGACGAATGACCCGGTCGCGCGCGTGCCCTGTCGCAGGGCCGCGCTCTCGCACAGGGGCTCCTCCCCCGGCGGCGGTCGCGCGCTTCCCACTATTGTTTCCTCTGCTAACTGTGCAACCGGTTTGTAGCGCTGCCTGATGAGCCCTGCGCCGCCGCCGCCGCCGCACTGGAGGCCAAATTTACAACGAACGCGCGTGCCGGCGCGATTTTACACCCTCAAATACTGCATACGTAGAGAAAGTGAAGTCAACATGCAGCGAAAAACGGTGATTTGTTTCGCCAGAAAAATTGTATTGCCGATTCGGTGGCGAATATTGCTGAGGTACTAGTGCCGAAGCGATCGCGGGCCGAAGGATCGTGAGTTCGAGTCCCGCCTCGGGCATGGTGGTATTTGTTCCTTTCACCCCTTAATAATCATTATCACTTCATATAGTCCACAGTTACAACGTTCAAACCAGTGATCGCTAATTACCGAGATGTTAATTCGTCCTTAACTTACCCAAAAATCGTTTTGTAGATCATTCATATCGTAAAAAAGGATAATTCTTGTTCTGGTTATAATAATTGTAGTATATTACTTCCTGGTACACATTGTGCGGTCGGAGTCCAAGTTCTATGGGTCATTGATTCCGAAAATTGTTTGGCAAAACGTCTGACTGTCTGTTTGACTGTCCTACTGATTGTGAACAACGATAGCGGCTAAAACCGTATCACATGAAATGCTACATACATTTTTTTTTTCGTAAGCTTCACTCCTCATTACTTTCCGCGTTAATCTGCCTAGTAAGAAAGAAATGTATTCTCTGTAGCTCAGAGGAATGAGTGCTTTACAAAATGAATCCTATTTGTACAATCCTGTTTTTTAGAATCTCTTAAACAAATAGTGCTTTTATTTTGAGAATTTATTGTCGACTTAATATCATGACAACTGTATTTTCTGAACATTGCCTCTTTTTTATCAACTGTATGCCATCATGTTCGCCCACGTGGTCCGAAAGTGGCGGATTTCGAGATAGTACCAAGCATTTTTTTTCTGTTTTCTTTGAATCCTTTGGACACATTTCGACCCAGTGTGCAACGCGTCGTGGTGCGTCTGGGCGGAAGCGGAGACGGAGGCGGTGCCGCCTGACCGGAAGCGCGACCGCAGCGCCGGAAGGGAGCAGCGGCGGCGTAAACTCCCCAAGAACCCGTGCACGCGACGGAGTGCCGATGTGATCTTGCCTTTTTTCACTTTCTCGCAAACTACGTACGTAGGATAGAGAAAATTATGTTAGGGTGATGGGAAAAAAACTGCGATTTTTTGACAGAAAACTCGTAATGTCGGGCACAGGAAATGAAAAAAAGATGGATTAATCTTGTTCCTACGTATAGTAAATTACTACTCTAACAGATTGTGTTCTCAGAATTCGTCGTTTGTGTGTACTTGGCTCCAACAAATTGATTGTAATCGTTCACCTGTCTATCCGTCCATCCATCCATCCATCCATCCGTCCGTCTCTAGGTCTGCCGGTCTGTGAACAATTCCAGAGGCTGAACGATAAGCAAGATTTTCCCCAAAATATTCGGGATATTCACCAATCTACCAGGCTGATGTCGCGATCCCTTGAATTGGAGACCGATGTTTAAGTTTCGAGGGGTTTGAGTTGGAGTTTGATATTTCATGAAGCTTCAAGGACATTTTCATTTTTTCTTCTCCAAAATGGTTTCATTGTTTAATATAATTTTTTCCTCAGATAGCTTACCTCGGACGCTCAATCAAATGATGCAGGTCTCAGTTTCGTTGAAATACCTTCATTGAAACATTTTCTCAAGAACAGCTCCAAAGTTTTAAATGAAAATTTTCATACAGATCTATGTTTGACTCTTTTATAGAGGACTATGTTTCTGTAATATTTTGATAGACTTATATACAATTCTACTATTAAAGGACCTAGAAATTCAGAAAATATGAACAAATTTTGTTTTAGCGCTGATAGGTAGCCAGCTGGGAAGAAGGCAGGGTAATACCCAAATGCTAGCCTAGACTAAAGGGATTAGAAAACTAAATAAAGGGAGTGTGTTCCAATCTGTAGCAGCACTAGTTTTAAAAATGAACACTTGACGCACTCTCACATTGCGATTTCTAGTTCACTTTTCAGTCCTAGTGAAATTATCTTTATACTCCTAGCAACAGTTTCATTAAACTGTTAGATTATATTCTTCCATTTTAATTTCAAGCTCGAATCTTGGTTCAGGAGATCAAAAATATTAAATACGTCGGGTTTTGTCTGAAAATGTCACAATTGCACACATTAACTTATAAATTAAATTCAGTTCACTTGCACGTGATTTCTGTTGTTTCTTATCATAACAGATTGCAGACGTTTTCTTGCCGTTGCATTTTGTGTGTAAAAAAAATTGTTTGGTCATGTTACTAGTGTGTTCAGTGTTCTTTTGGCTGCGAGCATATGTGCACTGTACACTGTAGCAACATGATCAATCATGAACAAACTTTTAACAGACAAAATGCAACGCCCAGAAAACGTCTTCATCCTATTATGATAAGAAACGACATAAATGACGTGCGTATGAAATGAATTGAATTCAACTTGTAAGTCCATTTGTGCAATTGTTGTATTTTCAAGCACGAGTCGACGTATTTAATGTTTTATTTTTATTTTTCTGAACCCGTAGGAGCAATTTCTCTTATTTTACAAATTGTCAGTTATATATCTGTTTATTTACCTTTCCAAATTTATATTACTATTCCGAATTCTTCCATAATGTAGTATGTTGCCCTCAGTGACCTCTCTTCCCCCTCCACCTCCTCCTCCCGCCCAGCCCAGCACGCGAGGCAACGCCGCTCAGG
This sequence comes from Gryllus bimaculatus, assembly GCA_017312745.1. Classification (NCBI taxonomy): domain Eukaryota; kingdom Metazoa; phylum Arthropoda; class Insecta; order Orthoptera; family Gryllidae; genus Gryllus; species Gryllus bimaculatus. Next base: position 6,591,263 of record BOPP01000047.1, on the reverse strand, counting down.
AATCTCAGAAGAGCGGTAAGGAGGCCGAGATAATTTCTCTATTACGAGGCTTCTTCCGAGACCGTAATTATCCAGGAGAAAAAAATAATCAAGTTGGATTTAAATATTTCCAGGAATTCATAAGCCGTTTTGTGAAGCGTGGCCGGTGAGTCGTGTACGTGCTGCATGTTACGAATGGTTTAAAACTGTGAAAGATTTCTCATATCGTACCCTGCGAGAGGCTTCATCGAGTCCCCATAGTTGATATTCCTTAGTCATACATTACAGTGTTGCCAACAGTTTTATTTAGGAAGGAAGTATTCATTTGTGTTTCTGGTTGATATACAAAATAAGAATGAAATTCATAGATAATTCGAGTTCCACTTTTTCTGTTCTCAATAATGTAATGAGCGATATGCTTTAATAGTTGAAAACGCTTTAGTTGCATGTAATGTCAAAAGTGTTCATGTGTTTAACATAGTGATTATATCTAATTGACATACTAGTGAGTGGGAGCATCAACATAAACTGAAATCATGCATTAAAAACATTAAACAATCACTGTTGTCTGTACGGTGCAATTCCAAACTTGTGAGAAGACAGAGAAGAGGTGCATGTTCTCAAATGAGGAACAGCGTTGTTCTTCATTGCTGAGAAATTTAGGAGCTCGGAGTCATATAAGTTTTTTTTAAATTTAAATCTAGTACGAAAATCAAGAAGGCTGTGGTACATTCCTGCCAGAAATTAAATATTGCAAACTTGAAGTTTTCGCGTTCTTTAAGTGCCCTTCTGCTGAATGTATTCCGTTGACCGCGATACGCAAGCAAGTACACGGGCGCTTGTAATTTTAACCCTTGTAAAGATTGAAGATAACAAGTCACTGTTGGGCAGCTGCGTGTGGCTGTCACGCATTCCTTGTGGTGCGTATGAAGGCATGTATGCCGAGCTCGTCGCAACGTGTGCTTGAGGTGGTAGATTGGCCACATGCACGTTCTTCAGATGTAATTATGAGACACTATAATATATATATATATATATATATATATATATATATATATATATATATAATAGTGTGTGTGTGTGTGATTTAAGGTCGCATCAACATCTAGGTCATTAGCGACAACTAATGAGTTTAACATTATAGTTACTGGTGATAGGAGTGAAAGGACGAACACAAATACAACCATGCCCGAGGTGGGACTTGAATACGCGATCCTTCAGTCCGAGATCGCTATTGCACTACTGCCTTAACGATCTCGGTGATCCGGACGACTCTATGCATATTTTGTAAAGTATTGTTCCCGGTTGCAAGAAGGATTGTCGTAAGCGGAAGGAATATTGTTTCGAATATAAATATTTCATTCACTTTTCGGAAGAAAAAGTTTGGTTTGAATATATTAGAAATGAAATACTTGATATCAAGGTGAGAATTGCATATCTGAATATATTGTTTTGATGTGTACGTATGATTTAAAACAAAATAGTTCAAAACCCTTAGAAGTAAAAACATGGTGCGAAAATGTATTATCGTGTACTTACTTCATGAGAGAATCAACGTTTTTCTGTTTCCGTTTATTGATTGTTTTTCTCGGGGTTGGTTTTATTAAATATATTACTTTTAACATACTGATGTTTATTAGTTTCACGATATTAGTGAAACATTTTATACTTATTTTATAACTAAGTATTCGTGTATTCAGTGATAAGTTTTTACGTAATTTCATGACATTACTTTTGAGTATTGTGATAAGTTACGGGGCATGACGTCAAGCCTTAATATACTACTTTCCCTTGGACATCATCACAAATTATGTAATCTCCCGCCACTGGCGAAGAGTAAATTACAGTCGTCTTGTAACCGAAGCCGTACCTTTCCGCGTGCATGTAACCTCGCATGGGTGATTGCTGCACGCGAGGGCCCTCGCAACATCTTCGGCTTAGTGATGCGATATCGACAACGGAACATAGATGTTTCCTAATATCGATGTTCAAAATTAAAACATCGATGTTCATAAAACATCGACTAAAAACATCAATGTTTTTTAATGTGGTTTAGTAATCTGTAACATTAAATTCATGCGCGACACAATTTAATATGGCAGTGAAAGCTTAATTACTTTATACTTTACAGATTTAACTGAAAACAAAGTTAAAAAATAATTTTGAAAAAGGAGAAACTGCTTGAATCTCTGAGCGCCTAGAGCTTTCTAAGAGCGTACGTTTTCAGTTCGCCGAATAAAGGTACTGGATGAAAGTGCAGGACTTCGCTCACGGCGTCTGCGTTGACGCTGCGTCTCCTTGTGCAAAATACGAAGAAAGTCGTAGGAAATACCAGGACCTCGGGGTATTCTCGGGCGAAGAGAGAGCTACTTCGATGAAGGTACTACAAACTCCGCCAGTTTGGATCGCAAACGTCGATGTTTTAGAGAATCCATCGGCTTTAATACCTCGATGTTTAAAACATCAATGTTTCTACCCCCCCCAAAAAAAATAGATGATTTGAAAACATCTACATCGTTGATGGTGGCGACAGCAGTGATCGAGCACTTTGCGTGGGCGGTGGCGTGGCGGCTCAGGGCGAAGGACCTCCCGGGGCGTCAAGCGCGTGCCGAGCGACGGCGGAGGAGCGGCCCCCGCGGCGGCGACGGCGGCGTGGGGCACGGCCGGCAACGACGGATGATGTCACGCGCGCCGCTACAATGACGCTTCGCCGCCGCCGCCTCAGTCGCGATGGGACAAACGAGGCGTGCGCCGCGCCGGGACCCGCCGCGCCGCTGCTGTCCCCGGACGCGCGATGCCTGCCAGCGCTAGCCAGGCCACCTGCCTCTCGCCGCCGCCCACGCCGCCCCTGGGCCTCGCCGACGATCTGGTCAACGGCGG
>BOPP01000047.1:6544993-6565310 GCA_017312745.1 Gryllus bimaculatus | reverse complement strand
GAGACGCGCTTTCGCGACGCTGCCACGCGACCGGGGTCTCGCGCGCCACGGCGCCGGCCTTCACCTCCGAGGCCCCTGCCTCGGTGGAAGACCCCTCAAGACTTGCCCGGCTGGGCGGTTCTATTCCGAGGACGCGGGCGTTGTTATAGTATTGTGTGAAGGCTCTTCGGACTTTCCGGTGACGCCGCGTCGAGCGGCATTGATGCCGAACGTTGCGACCTTGACGTCCTGGTCTTCTCAGGACTGCCAAACGTCACCAATCGCTGCCCCGATGCGGCCGTCCACCCGGAAAAGTCGAGAGCCTTCACGATGACTGGCCGCGGAGCCTACGAACTGCTTCAGTATTAACTGAAGCAACTGGATTTCGCGTTAGTGCTCGTATACACGTACGGCTTTAATAAAATTAGTAGACTCAGGGAAGATTACAAGTACTATTCAGAATGAATCCCCTTATTGAAATAGATATGTCAAGTTAAATGTACCATCTTTTTAATTTTGAAGTGTGACCTCGTACCAACGGTATAGCCTGTTCTTGCTAAGCAAGGTGACTTATTGCGAAGTTGTTGACTTTTTCTTTTTTGTTATTCTTTTTCGGACCTCGTCTTTTTTGACAAAATGTCTTTGGGCCGTTTATTCAGGAACCCATTGTTATTGTTGTTTTTGTCTACGCCATTTCTTCCAAATCTTCACCGATTTCCCGCCTTTTTATTATGTACTTATCTGAGTGAACATATACAGATTAAGAGGTTTCTAAGTGGATTAAATTTAAGTTTGAATAATTATTTTACTAGGAAGAGGAATGCGTGCTTCCAATTCTAATAGATATTTCTGTAAAATCTGGTCCAACTTAACTCTCGATTGATTCGGGACTGTTATTGTTTGTTTAATTGGTGAAATAGGAACTGTTTTCGAAACAAGGAATATAAGCCGTGCCAAAACCTTAAAAACACAAGATAGTAACAATGTTTTGAATGTTTCTTTTCATGTTGTTTGGAACAGATAATAGTTGTCAGTGAATATTGAAATAATTTGAATTGACCAGCGTTCTGAGGGAATTCTGAGGGAATCACTGTACAAAAGTTATTTACTTACTAACTTTACTGTTCTTCTTACTGTCCCTCCAGCTATTCTGATACTGTTTTATACTGTTTTTCTGTCTAGAGCTGGTAAATGTTTATTACCACCGTCAACTCTCTTCCAATAAAAATACATTCTGGATGAGAAACAGTAGTTGGTATCCCTGACACATTCCACAACACAATTTGTCGACGGTCTACCTGATAGGAAATAAGAACCGCTTAGATGTTATCGAGAAGTTTACTGCTACAGAATTGGTGGTTATTTACGGTTATGTGAGCGGGCAACGACCTCCGACAAATCGGCGTCGTATATCAGCAAGCTTCTGCCTTTACCCCTTCTGCCGCCTTCCCCAAACACGATGTGTTGTTCCAAAGCCGTCTTATCCGACAGATTGATAAATCCTAAAGTTAGTTTACATTGCCCATCATAGCGCTTGCTGCTAGTTGCCTTCTCTTGTAAGACGAAAAGAAATAAATATAAATTTATTGTGCATACGACGCTTGTAATTTCTTCAGAATCAAACTACCACTTCGGAAACAACCTCGTATATGTCTACTCCCGGCATTAACTTACAATACGTGTATCCAGTATTTACATTGACACTTTACTTTGTCTTGTAAATTATATAAGCGGATATCGGTATGAACCTATTACCATATCTGAAAAACATTCAAATGTATTTTAAAATAAGTTTATAGTCGTCTTATACCTTGCAAAGAGTTTGTCGTTATCAATTACTGTACTCGCAATAACAAGTGGGTCAGTTCATTAGTTTGTATCTATTCTGTGCGCCACTCTTGAACTCTCTGTAATAACTTCCGTTCGATCAGAATGTACCAAATTGCATTGCTTACGTCTATTCTACAATAGACTAACAATTCACTTAGTTCTTTTTATTTTTCAAATATATAATTAGTTTTAGTGCTTCACTCACATTCTCAAATTACTACAATCTCCATTAACATTCAACTTTAACTGCGTTATTACCGTCTATTCCGGTCTTTTCGAAATTACGTATTTGTAGTATATTTTTCTTCTCGGTTCTCTTTACTTTACATTATTTACAAAACACCTTTAACATTCTATTAACTAACATTTATTGTAAACCTACCTCCCTAGAAACTAAACATGCTTACTTTCAAGCGCTGCGAATTTATATCTTACATTTCTCCTTCTGCTGTCTCTGCCTTTTCGTAGTATGCAAGCGACGTCTCTTTTATTTGATCTCCATCTTGATGCACCTGTGATAAGCATTGTCTTTGGTACTCCTCACTCCCTCTGTTATCTGTCAATTATGATCTTCGTATTTTGCCTTGCATACTACAAAAAGAGAATACATCTTAAGGCAATCCAAAGCAATAGGTAAAGACGGGTGTGTACCAACTTCGTCCCGCGAAAAACTCACGACCTCGCTGCCCTGAGGAAGCCTGCGACATGTCAGGCGAAACGTGGGCTTCCTAGCTAACGACGCGGCGTCTCCCGGGCAGCCAAGAATTTATGGATTGGAGCCGTGTGCAACTGCGGCCTGCGGTCAAGTTTTCCTAAGTCATTTACCTATCTTCCCAAGGATTGATTTCTTCGTTTACCTCGGCCTGGTTAGTATTATTTGATCGATTATAATGGATTCACTTCTGTAAATTTTCACGTCCTATTTCTCAGACAAATGAGAAATCATTAGTGTCTTTGAATCGTTTAGCAACGTGATACGTAATTTTATACCATACAGTAATTGAGAGAGTCCTTAGAAGTTCGGAAATTGCGATTAGATCCTGTTACAGAGTTTAATTCGCGAATCACCACCTCGTAGAAGATACGTGCATGACACAAGTGACATATTTAAGTTGTGTTTGTAACACAGAAATCCGGATGGGCTTCCGTGTACGGTGTGCAGCACCATCGCACCCCTGGCTTCCCCGTGCAACGTAGTACGACTAATCCCCGTCCGGCCCGAGTAGTCGCCCGGGGGGCGGGGGAGGGTCGCTATCAGCAGCGCGGCGCGCGCACGTGCCGCCCCGGCAGAGCCCGAGGCGGCGCCTGCCGCTGGCGGAGTTACCTGTGCGTCGCGTGTCACGCGGTGCCGTGGGCGACGTCGCTGCTCCCTCCCGCCGCTGGGCGTCGTCCAAGGGACGGCACGGGGCGGGGCGGGGCGGGACGCCGGGCGCCGTCCGCTCGCGCGCACCGACTGCCGCCGCCCACCCTTGCCCTCCTCGCGCAAAGCCGAGCGCCTCCCCGCCCGCTCGGCGCGTTTATTCCTGCCTTGGCGCCGCGCCAGAGACGCCCATCGCCCCGCACAGCGCCCGGCCAGCTGCTCCGATGCACGCGCGGGCAGACGTTGACCCGCACTGCAACACAGCGCCAACTGCGAAATCTACTCCACGTACCGACATGTTCTTTAATCAATTCCCCGTTGTAAAAGCACAAATTTGGTTTCCGGTGGCCTCTCGTTGGTGATCACATATTCAAATACTACAAATAATTTGATTTAATTTGTGAAGAAGGCAGTCACATTTTGCACACGCCTACATTTATTTAATAAAATGCGCTATGAACTGTTTTTATACGATTTCAGTGCGAACATTTACCTTCGTAGATTTGTAAAAATGTCAGAAGTATAATATGGTATTAAAATTTTGAATATTTAGTTTAATGTACATTAGTCAAATGTAAGTTTTCTGTATTGAGATCCGCGTGCACTGTGAATAATTAGAAGCATAATTGTAGGTATGTTTTGCTGAAATGTAATATTCATTACGTTATGTTGTATGTTTCTACAATATTACTAACTTTTAAGTTCGCCATTAATATAGATTTTACCAGTAAATTTTAAATGAATGATCGAACTATCTCGTGGCATTTAATTCAATTTACATTTCCCCCACCATGTGTGTCCTTTTGAAGAAGGTGCTTATTTCTTCCGTGCGCATCGGAAAGACCTCGTTCTGGGAATAGCCGCGGGGAAGAAGTACTCGTAAGTCGTGGCGGCGCTCGTGCGCGATGGCTGGGCGGGCGCGAACGGGGTCAGAGCGTCTGCCCAGCGGCGCTGGGGCTGATTGCGAGCAGGTCGAGGCAACTGCACCGCCTCCGACCACGCACACGTCCCGCGCCGCCCCGCCCCGCCCCGCCCCGCCCCCGCCGGCCCCGCCCCGCAAAGCCCCGCACCCCGCCCGGTCCCCGCCCAACGCCCCGTCTTTGGCCTAGCCGCTCCGCCGCTTAGCCGCTAGCCGTAGCCGCTCCCGCCTAGCCACCCCGCCTAGCCGCCTAACACCCCAGCGTAGCCGCTTATCAATCTCTCCTAGCCGCCCTTGCCTAGTACCCCGCCTAGCACCCCGCCTAGCTACCCTGCCTAGCTACCCCGCCTAGCAGCCCCGGCCGTAGCACCCGTCCTAGCCGCCCCGCCTTTGCCGCTCCGCCTTTGCCGCTCCGCCTAGCCGCCCTGCCTAGCCGCCCCGCTAGCCTGCCCCGCGTAGCCGCCCCGCCAAGCCGCCCGCCTAAGCCGCCCCGCCTAAGCCGCAACCCACGCCTAAGCGCCCCGCCTAGCCGCCCCGCCTAGCCGCCCCCTCCTCCGCGGTTTCGACTGCACTCAAGGTGGTGTTTTCGCCTGTCAGGGAATCTTACCTGCCGATTACCTTCAGTTAGCTTCATGGTCTGGGGGCCAGGTGCTTAGTACGATTCGACGAGTGTATGTAAGTTCCGTTAGTATCACTGAGTCGTAATAAATCCAAACCACCGTCTTCTGTTCGTCGAGAGATAAGATGATTTCAGCGACGAAAAAGGCTAGATGAAAAGCTTCTTAGCAATGCTTCTGTCAATAAATCCTGATTCTGAATAGAGAAGAATATTTTCCATTACCGTTCCATAAAGGAGTTATATAATAAATCATAAATTACCGTTCCATATTTAAGATTCGTTATTTTTGAATTGGTGATTTCCTATAATAAAAGGTCGTTGTTATTGTGAAATTCACAAAATCTTTTTAAACTCATAGTTAAAATGACGATCACGCATTATGACTCACGATGTGAATAGTATACTATGAAATACTGTCAAGGTATTCGACAGAAGAAAAACGAACAAAAGTTCTCTGGTTATATAATGAAAAGAGCAATAGCGTTGGACAGTTCGACATCCGTTTAATTGTGCTGAGTTCTTCTCGTTTTATCGCTTTTTATGAAGTTGATAGTTACAGAATTAAATACGCTTTACCGACTTTTGATTCTTCGCTGAACGAGAATGTTTGAATAGTGTATCTAAATTTTGTTTTTGCGGTTTGCCGTGTCGTCTTGGATACTTGTTGCTCGTTTGGAGAGAAGTTTCAAGAAGTTGGAGTTATTTTCTCCATAATATGTGAACAATATTGTGTAATAGAATGATGAAATTTTAGTTCTACGAATCGCGGAAAGATTTTATAGTCTAATTATTAAACAAAGTTTCAAGACTGCCTTTTTTTAGCAGCGTGCCCCTGACCCGTTTTCTTTCATGCATCATACATTTTTCTCTGCATTTGAATGCCCCAATGGTTAGTATCTACATACATACTACTTTGAAATATTTCTTTGGCATGTTTCACGTCAACGCTAACGCTTTTTGTAACAGACGTCGAATAACTGAGTGGATGAAATCTCCGTGCCGACTAGCATCCTCAGCGCGCCTGAAGTGTTAAGTCCACGTTCCGAAAGCTTGGGCCACTTCGCACCAGGAGAGACGGAGTCGCTTTTATATTCCTGTTCCTCTTCCTGTCGTGGCGTGGCGTGGCTTGTTCTCGGAAGGACGAGATCCCCGAATCGAGAGTCGAGTCACGCGCGACACCACTGCCTCAGGTGCGAGGCGCGGAAGTGGAGCGGCCACGCGGCTGGAGGCTAGGGACGTCACATCGATGTTGATGTTTTCGAATCATCGATGTTTTGTGAATAAAAAATTCCCGTCATTAAATTTTTTAAAAGTTACAATGTGAAATAAGTTTTGATGGTAACGCTGTAGGTTTGTGTTCGATACAAACGAGAACTCTTTGAAGTACGTTCATACAAGGAACTCGTTTAGAGCGTAGGCTTCCGCGGCCGGAGTCGGTATTTACTTGGCTGTCCGGGTGACGCCGCGTCCATGGCGAAGGTGCCGACGTTTCGGTCGCTGTTCTGCGACCTTCCTGCATTACGCCCTGAGAAAGGTCGCAAAATGGCGACCGAAACGTCGGCACCTTCGCCATGGACGCGGCGTCACCCTGACAGCCAAATGAATAAGGAACTCTGTCGCCCGAGATGACCCCACACCCTGGTACTTCGAACATCTTTTTTCCCTGGTACTTCGAACACGTATTTCGCATATGGAGAAGAGTTTTTTAAACTCTGTTTTCACATAAATCTCAGTTATAAATATATAAGTGGACCACTGTGTTATTAAATTTCGTTGTGCTTAAATTGAAAGTTAGAGATTACTAAACCAGCTTTTAAACATCGAAGTTTTAAAAACTAGATGTTTTTAGGCAATGTATTATTAATATCGATATTTTAATATTGAACATATGTTGTTATCGATGTCGCTTCACTGCTTCAGGGTGGCGACTTTCGGAAAAGAAGGAAAACCGGTAAAAAGCAGGTAATTTATTTGATCTGAAAAAAGCAGGGTAAAATCAGGGAATTGGTAGAAGAGTCGTTAAAAATCAGGGAAGCATTTGTTAGGGTTATAGAGGTGAATAATGTTCCGTAAAATCATTTGTACTAACAACAATAAACATTATTTTTGCCCGATTTTTATTTCTTGAGAAAATATTGTTAATTTGTACTTTACCATGGCGAAATGTGAGAGCTGATCAGTTAGATCAGAGTAACTTTAATATTTTATTTTTGTAGTGTACAATTACAGAAATAGGAAAAGTATAAAAAAAACACACGGAAAAGCGGAAAGAGTCAGGAAAATCTGTTCCATAATTAGTGGTTACCCTGCACATCACACAGGGTGGATGTGAATAGATAGCACAAATGCTTCGGAAACGTAGAGTCTACCTGGTTAGTCCTCCTTTTTACAACCTATGCTCCGATTTATGTTTCTTCGTTTTTAGTGAGATAGAATGTCTTCACTAATACACCACTCTCCAATCGGGATATTCAATTTCAAAAATTCCCTATTGGAAAATGGTGTCCACTCTGCAACTCACCGAGGATCAAGCACTTTAAATCGAAGTATAATTTCGCGAAATGATGTATTGAGCATATTTTTCGAGGTACATATATTAATACACAAGTTCACGTTCTCAACCTGATCAAGAACAGATCTAAAGCACTCAAACCTTTGCTGTTTGCTTATCTACACGGTACACCAGTAGCTCTTCAGGTTTCAGAATTCAGTACATGCATGCCTACCAAGCAAGTAATTTCTGTTTCTGGTCTCAAATCAGCACTTCCTGTGTGGCAAGTAGCAGGTCGCCACCACGATACGCTCTTCCGCCGGAAATGCTAAAAATGTATATCAAAAGTGAACACGGAGCTCGTGTGGGCCTCGCGCTAATTTTGTGTGCTTAGTAATAAGTTCTCTGTTTGAACTTGCTTCAGCCACATACTTGAAAATCATGGTTGAAAGTATTCATTTTATCGTTCAAAATTGTCATTTAGCTGTTGTTCTTTCAGTTGTTGTATGGTAATGCAAGGATTATTAATCTTCATTTATTTAGACCAAAAATGTGTAATTGCAAGTCATTATATTTCATTTTATTAGCATAATTGTTGGTCTAAAACTATCAACCGACGTACTGTGCACTATCTTTAATTTAAACTGAAGTTCAAACAAAATAAAATATTTATCTTGAATCTAATCTCACTCTTTACACCTTAAGCCTTGCTTTTGTTCTTGACGAGTTTTACTTAATCCTCAGTGCGCAGTATTTCAGTCTCCAATCCCACCTTCTGAAAAAAATATTTATTCCTCGTACTGGCTGAGTTAGCTCAGAGCTTGCATTAATGTCTTTGAAATGTCTCTGACCGAGATACCCTAATGTTCATGTCACAACGGGATACCCTAATGTTCATATCATGCCAATGATATTAGTTCATTGTTACACCTCCTGCCTTATAAAATTAACTTGCGAACGACCTTCTCAATGGAGCGTATGGTCTCAGCAATGTGTTTACCAGGGTTAAAAATATTCATTTTATACGGCAGGATGTGTAACAATGACCTAATGGTATCGGCAACTATAGACAAATCGAAGTATAGATAGCGAAGTCGCCTTCAGCGGCTGTCTGAAGGCGTTGTCAGTCTTTCCTTTCTCTTCCTTGTCGTATCCTCTACCCATACACATACACTTACACCTACAAACACTACACAAACATATGTCTAGAAAGCAAAGCTTGTCCCGACTGGAGCGGTACCTCACTGGGGAATGATATTTGGAGGGGCCCGCAAACTGACGTATATGCACCCTGACGATGGGGGCATTCGGGATGGCGGCGAATGCCATCATTCAGCTGAGTAAAACTCCTCCACCTCCCATGATAAAGCATTCACTACATTATTGGGACTAATGACCATAGCAGTTGACGTGACCTGAAACAATCAATCAATCTTTGCGTGTAAGTGTTGTATTCGCATTGCGTTTTAACATACTCTCACTCTCGCGTTCTCGACTTCAAAACAATGGATGCGGAAAATAAGTTTCTGAATTTTGATATTTTTCAAATGTAATTAAAGAACTAAGAATATTTCACAAACATAATCGGAATGCCATCCGTTGATTTTGTTTTCTTCTTATTTATTAACCTCAATTTTCTGGTCAGCCCTTAAGGCTTTATAGCTTTTGTTTACATATTATTTGAGAAGTTTTCCACATTGTTTTACTGAGTACTTATGTTTGTGGTAAATGCGTTTCTTTTAACTTTTAGAACAATTTATTACTAAAAAATAATTAAATGGAATAGTAATGAATCTCTAGAAATACATCTGAAGTTGGACTGTTTTACATTTCAATTCAAGAATATGCTCGGTAAGAATTTCATGCAGTTACTGGCGCACCAAGTGAAACAAAACAATTTATCTACAAGTTATTTTGCCGTTGCGATTTCGCGTGCACCGTCGTCAGCAACAAAAAGGAATAAGTGAAACATTTGATTGAAAGAAGTAATGCCTTCTTCCTCAATCAAGTAATCAGTGATGTTTTGCAAACATTTCAAGGAATTGTGGATTTTCCATCATGTATATTTTCAACTAGTTAGATAACAAGTTCCTGCTGACAAGCGCCATATTTTGCTGGGCTCCTATCGTCGATAGTTTCTGATAAGTTGCAGTTCTGTGCGGTTTGTCGGGTAGTCAATCGTAAGAGGCTCTACAGTGTCTTTCCTTAAAAACCAGGTACGCATTGATACAGTGATCTGTAGTGTTACGAAGTATCTAAAAAATCATCATTATTGTAAGTACATAAGTTTGAAGATCTGTGGGTGTTTATGCTTTGATAAAAGATGGGCTGGAGTTGAAGAATAGCGTATTAGGAATGTGTGTCATGTGATTGAGAGCTTTGCTTTTTTTTCGACATCGGTTTACATTGTTTAAGATTTGGTGCTTGGACCCTAATGTAGTGTGTATAATTTCTGAGGAATTCTCCTCATATTGAGTTCGAAGAAGTCAACTTAAACTCTACGCATTCGCAACACCGGTGTAACCACGCTTTTGAAGTTACGGATTGATTGCCATGATACGGCTGATATACCATTGCAGGCCCGGATCCACGAGGAGGGAAATAAGAGACATCATCCCCCCCCTAAATTTTTTCAGTAACTATTAATTTTAAATTGTCACGAATCTTTCAAGCAAAAATATTTTAGGATATTCATTAAAACGAATAAAATCAATGTAGCAGAATGAGCTGCATGTAACCTGCGACATTTTACAAAATCTGTAATAGGGCACATTCGACCAAAACATTTTGAATTTCCACTCCCAAAATTTGTCTCTGCCCGGTGGATGATTTTTGGAGGTCTTCGATGCGACCGTGTCCCCAGGCAGTTAGCATTGGTCCTACCGCGTCCTCCCCGAGTCCGAGTGGCGGCGGGTGAGGTCCCTGTAAGCTGCCCGTCGGGCGATGTATGTTTTATTAATGAGCGCAATTTGCGAAAGGCGGCGGGTCGGGAGCGAGGGCGGCCGGGCCGAGCGGGCTGGGCCGGGTGCGGAGCGTGAAAGTGCGGCAATTACGTCTGCTGGCCGGGCGGGCGCCGCCGCGAGAGATTGGGAGGCGCCGGGACCAGCGATGTGGAAACGTCACTCTTGCGCCTTATCGCAGCTCCTATCGACTGGCCAACGAACATCCTTTTTCTTTGCTGCTAAATCAATATAACGTCGTCAACGGGAGAGAAAAGCCGCTCTTAAATGCTGCCGTCCTTTGAGAGCAACGAACACAAATGAGTTCTTACTAGAGATGATATTTATTCATATTCTATAGAAACGTATATATGACTTATATAAAGTTTTATTTTAAGGAGATGGAATTACGGAAAGTTTTGAAGAACACACTGCCGATAACACACGGACTTGGTGGGCTGTAAACTCGGCTATAAACCTGAGTTTATAAACTTTAATCGCATCAGTTGTTTGCTCTTTATTGGCCTTATGACGTTAGTAACGAAACAATCAAGCGGAAATACGCCGTTTAAAATGTTTCGGCTAATTTTACTGTCGATTTCTGGGAGAGTTATTTTCACCGGAAACACTATGAATAAAAGCCTGAACTTTTAGTGTTTCATGATGAGAAAATGCAAGTATGAAATGTTACAATTGAAGTGGTGACGTCTGCCACAAGGTTGTTTGCGATAATTAGTAGTTTGTTTATGCCGTTAAAGAACATTTCTTTTTGTTTGCGTGGTCATTTGTATTGTATTCGATTGAACATAAACTGTAATGACTGCGAGAAAACCTGTGCCACGTGTTCCTTGAATGATTCCCCCAATGAACAACAGCTCGCCGTAGAAAATAAATTTCATAAATATTTGTTTGAAAAATATTACGCATATTTCTGGTACTGTTTCAACTTTAGGGCCAAATAATGATACACCTTTTATGGTGAGATGAATTGGTTTTCTAAAAATGTTGATAAGTGTTGGAAATTATTAAAACAGAACGCTCAATAATGTGCGACAATATCACCCCGCTGTGGGGGAAAATGGCAGGTAAGGAGAATGCCCAACGTTGGGTACAGAAGCAGTTATTGCACTCAACGGAACCATAAGAGGAACTTGAAAAGCTTTTCCATATCCCCGTAACAGTTATCTTTAATTTACCACGCTTCATGATCAGAACAGCAGATCGTGCTTAAACATATGAATCCTTCTATGAAAACAAGTAATGGTTCTACCGACTAATAATTTCCTTCAGAGAGAATGTTTCATCTGGAAGGGCATCTTTAGAACATTGTTTTCGTAAATCTATTCAGGGGCGGAACCAGCCGATCATTTTGGGAGGGGCCATAGTCGGTTTTTGTTAAATAATAAACATATTTGTTTTTATATTTTATATTATTTACGTACTGTAAATAATGTACAATATAGTGATGTGTAGTATGTAACCATACAATATTATTGTTTAAATAATTACATAATTCGAACCTAAATATTTAAATAAATTTGGCCAAATAAGGGAAGATAAACGATAACTTTAGGCCTTTTGGGGGGGGGGGCATGATCGCCCCTCGATCAGCCATTTATTGTCTGTTCATTGCATATTTTTCCTAAGAGCTTCTGCCTTTTCTACTAATGAAGGAACGACAAAACCTTTTTTGTGCACGCCATATAATTGTTACTCATTATAATTGTGTAAAACGAATAAATATCGTCGTTATAATGACCAGTTATATTGAATGAGGTTTTAATAAAAAGTGCATTTAGAATAAGACTGCTGGATTTCCTCGAAACGTTTTGGGAGACGTGTCTCCGGACGCATTCCAGCGTGCGCTAGGGAGGACGCCACGCCAAACCGCGCCGTGGCGTCGCGTCGCGCCTCTTCGTGGAAACGGGCTGCTGCTTCCGCGACGGCCGAGCGCTCCCGGGCGGATGCCTCAGCGGCGCGTTGCTGAGACAGCGGCGCCGCGACGCCACCGCGCACGCGCGATAAGGCGCCACCCGACGCCTCGCGTCGCGACGCCTGCGACTAACGGCGCCCGGCGCGCGGGGGGCGGCGCTGAGTCACCGGTGTTTGACACCGTGGTGCCACGACGCGACGCGACGCTCGGGGAAACAAGCCTTAGGAAACGGGGGATTGCTCATATATTTTTGTTAAATAATAAACATATTTACTATTTTATTGTATATGATTTGTGTAGTGTGTTCATGACACCATACAATATTACTGTTTACATAATTACATAAGTGTAACATATATAAATATTTAAATTACTTTTGCCAAAGAAAGGAAGGCAACAAACGAAAAATCTTCTGGGGGGAGGGAGACATGGTCCCCATGCCTCCCCACCCTGGGTCCGCCACTGGCTCAGACCGTGTGCCATTGCGGACGCTCGTTTGATTCTGGCGTTTCTGGAAGAGCTGATGCTTTTGTTTGCTTTGCTATAAAATCAGGTTTTGCCACGTGGATATTTAAGCATTCAAAATTATTCTGTATCTGCCCAACTTACGGCAACGATATTCATTTTTCTCAAAACACACTCGTTTCTAGAATTCTCACTTTTAGAATTATTAGTATGTCCTCAGAAATAAATGAGTGTCAGCAAGGTAAATGGACATGTTGGTATATTAGTTCTTTTCTTTCGAGTTGATAAAATAGAATACTGCGTACTGTGTGTTCTCTCGTGCCTTTTTCAGTGTAATCTGTTTAATGTTCTCATGTCTCTGATAGGCCATCAGTACTCAAAACTCAACTATATACAAGTATATTGGAACCTCCTCCTAGCGAACTATAATAGTAATATTACCACATGGCATCCCTTTTCTAAGAAATTATAATGAATTTATATTTCTATGAAATTTGTATTATTTATTGAATGCAATTTACATTTTATACCGTACATTTACTCCGTGAATAGACATTTTTAAGAAATAAAATTGCCATAAATATGTTTTTAAAAAGAAATATATTTTAATATGTTTATTGCAATATAGTCATTTTTCAACAATACATATTTATTTTCAGATGAAGTTATTTTATTTTATTGTATCAAATTGTTCGGTGTGATGTATCAGGCGATACACTGATTCGTAAGCGTTTCTTTCAATAATGAGGGACATAAACTGATTCTTCCTTTAATCAAATTGGCCATTAAACGGAATTCAAAATTTAAAACGAATTTTAACGAGTTCATGGATCCTCAAAAGGGAAATACGCTAAGCACGCTAATTAATCGTTATCTTTATCGTTAGCTGATTAATTAATTACTAATTAATCGTAAAATATGCAAGTATCCCGATCATTGTGGGTAATTTACCTTCCCAATTGTTATTAAAGATAACTTAGTGAGTTGTAGCACATGGAAGTTATTTCATGACCTGCTTCGATTGTCTATCCGTTCATTCAATGTAAGATTTGAATGCGGTTCGTCCATTGCTGCATTTCGTTTATAAATTATTATTTTCACTGATATGGTTCATTATGTTCCGTGTAAAATGTGAATGATGTCTCCATTAATGTTGAAAAATATATTATCAATTCAGTGAACTTAATTATTCACTACTGCAGTAATTCTAGTAATTCACATCAAATTTCGCCATGTTTTTCTAGTTCCACTATTTTTCTAAAATTAATTTCGCGAAATCCAATATTATTTTCTAGTTGAATAGGTGTAAACAAATAGAACACTACTAATTAAAAATACTTCACCATATTGTTTATATTTTGAGTAATTTATTTGTTCCGCGATTTCAATTAATTTGTTATTTATATATGAGTATAATTGGAAGTCTGTGATGACAGTTTTTGTTTTCCGTAAATATTGTAATTTAGTAAATATACAATGTATACAGTGCTAAATGTCGTATTTTATGCTGAACATACACTTTTACTCAAATGAAAGGCTTATTGGGATAAGTTATGAGGATTAATCATATTGCAGTGTGTTTGAAAAAGCAGTGCAGCATTTCAGAAAAAAAGGGATGAACAATAAATGTGCCTATTTAGTGAAAGTCTTCTCAATACCTACAGTATGTTGAAGGGTTGACAAGATTTATCCCATTAAAAGGGAGTAAAAATACTTCAATTTTTATTGTACATTTCTCCTGTATAGGACCAATACATTGGTATTTATTTGTAAAATCACCTGAAGTACATTTATGTATTTGTGACGAATTCATTCTATCGCCATTTTCGACAAAATTGACGTAAAGGAACATTCTTAAACTCTGGTGAGACCCTTACCATTGCTTTCAACACTATACAAGGTGAAGTATCCGGCCAAGAGGAGGTTTTAAAAGGTGTACTCTTATTTCAAAGGATTCTGTTGTGACTTCTTCGTTGCCGCGAGATTAGCTTACCTCTTAAGGAAGCCACAGCTCTAATAAGTGCATACACTAGCTTGTGAAGCAGTTGAAGTAGCACTGAGAGCTAGCGATGACTCACTTTCAGGAAGCTAGTAGAAGAATTCATTGAATTTTCCAAGATTTCGTGGAATAGCTGTAGTAGAATTAGTCTTATTTAGCTTGAGAATGTTTGTGCGTGAAGGAAATTTATTCAATCTCGAGAAGATTTAAGAAGAAAAACAAAACATTATTAGTGGCCTGCTGGAGCTGCTGAACAAAACCCTCGAAATGATTGTCCAAAGCCGAGCACGGACAGAGAACAAAAACAACAAATAAAATTCTCTCGCAATCAATGAAATGTTTTATCCAGTATAAGTTTTCAAGAATGCTGCAATAAGATAGTGTAGTATAAACAACATTCCAATATTATCAAACAAGTTACAGTTTCATAATGCATCACGTAAATACCAAATATTAAATGGAATAAAAACCTCTTCCTTCGAGCCTTGCGTGCCTTATGATGACAGCTGTGTCATACGTGGTGACGCTCTGGATATGCGAATTCAGTCGACGCGCACATTATGAGAATAGACAAAGTATAATACAATCTAATACGTCCATTTTCAGTGAAAATCGAAACTTTTTTGTATTTTTCCCGAGTTCGTGGGTATCTAACGAAACCCTAGACCCCTCTCAAGGCGGAGGCTGCGTATGTTTCTTTCAGTTTCTGCGCACATTGAAAATTAATATAAATACTGCGTTGCGGTTGGCTTCTTTCTCTGGCACTGTAACCCACCATGTGCCCAAGCGTGTCGTTCACGTAGCCTTCTTGCAGCATTTCTGTGGTTTGTTCCAAAACGTATAGTATAGTAAGTTCCGTAACGTATAGCAAGGGCAGCTGGTATCAGCCGGCCTCCATTGCGTGATGGGTCACGGAACAGGAAGGGGAAGGGAGTATCCCGCGCGGTGCGTGGCCCATAGTTCAAAGATTGGAAGAATCAAGAAAACGACCCACCAGAGCGTCCGGTGTCTAGAAAGCTCAGCCAGGAAGTGGCTAGACCAGACGTTCGGTCAGGTTCTTAGCGGATTTCGGATATCCGCCACCGTCTGGGAACTCTGACCGCGCCATTACGAAGCTGTCGCACTCCGTTTAATTAACAACTAAACCAATAATGTAAACCAGCAATATGGACATTATTCTTGTTTTACGATAAAAATGACTTGTGATGTGTTGGATTCTTTCCGCAACCCCAGGGGTTGAGTCTAGGATCCAATCTCATTTCAAGTTAATGCATGTTTTATGTAGCCCACACCTGATTTTGCACAAAGATTGAGATTAACTTGCTAATAAAATGTCTTAAACCAACTTATTGTCATGAGTGTTCTAGTTTGTATACAAACGCATTTTGAAGGGTACTTTCGATCTGTATGTGACTCTTCAGTTGGCCTGAGCAATGGGACAAAACAGAGGAGCCGGGGACTCGTGGGTCTGTGAGTGAATTCGCCTGTGGAGGAAGGTGAGGTGCGAACGCTCCGCAACTCCCGCCGCGGCGTCTTATCTCCTCCTCGGCCGGGCGCGGGAGCGGGAGCGGCGGGGCGGGGGCGGGCGTGCACGTCAGCGGCTGGCAGCGGCGGCGGCGGCGCGGCGGCGCGGCCTCGAGGCGCCGGCAGTGGGTCGCACCGGCTGGGCCCCGTCCCCCTCCGGTCAACGATCTTCGTGGCCGTGGCCGTGCCGTCGCGGCGCAGCGCAGCGCCAGGTCGCCTGACGCGCGCCCGACCCGTGCGCACGTGCGCAATACGCCCGAGCACCGCGCGAAAAACGGCTCCCGCGCCGCCGCCGGGATTTTCGTGCGCGGACGATACGCGGCGCGGTCGCCGAGCCGCCCTCGCGCTGCGCGAAAGGTCGCGACCGGTGCCCGCGTTTCCGCCCCGCCCCCTCCGGCGAGGAAGCGCGTTGCCGCAGGTATCGGCGGCGGAGCGCCGCTTCGTCGCGTCTGCGCGGATGTTTCGTCGGTGGTCGCCGGTCGAGGAAGCGCTTTCGGGCGGTGAGTGGCTTGCGGGCGGATCGCCGCCGCAGCTGGCACCCGGAGCGCGCAGCGAGCCAAGCCTGGAGTCGCTCTTCGTCGACGGCTCCGCCATGGCGCCAGGTACGCAGTGTTTGGGCAGAGCGAGACGGCGCCTAGCCACCTGGCTGGGATACGTTGTCACCGAGTGGGATAATGTGCGGCGTTTGGCTCTCCTTGTGTCCGTGTTCTTTCGAGGGTTCGTGGGTTGCATGTGGAGTCCCGAAACATTTAACAAGCAAGAATTTAATTTCATTGCTGTATTCGTTGCCTTCTTGATACTAATAGAAAGGGTCCTGAACTTTTGTGATTGTGTGGCAATAATGTTACTTCAGACGAATCAGTTTGTGTTGTTTAACATCAATAAGCACTAATTTCTTACGTAGTGTGACTGCATCACTGTAACTAGTGTAATGCCTGTTACTAAAGAATGTTGAACGAAGTGACGCTCGTTAACGTCGTAGCAAAGTTTTGCATCCTTTTCATCAGATAAGGTTGCATTCTATAGAAGTAAATGTGCGTCAGTCTTTATTGACTCTCTTACCTGATAACAGCTTGTTTTGCTCCATTCTTATCCCGAAGATTCAATATAATCATAAAATTAATTTGCCTTGGCATTGTTATAGTCTTATAAAACGTCAGTTGCTAAATGCTAGTACTTTCTTATCGTATAGAGACATTGAGTTCGTGCTTGGTGGGTGCAACATGCGCATGGTCAATAGCGCCTCATGTGTGAAAGTGTACGCGCCTGCGTTCCCAATCCTCCTCGCAGCTGCTCGGGCCGTCTCCATATTCATCGCTTCAAAAATAAACCATTACGAAGCCGCGTTTCGTAACATCCCCGGGAATGATTCCTCCGCAGGTGGCAGAACGTATGGGAACGCCGTTCCAGCAGCTGTAGCGCGCCTAACACACGGGAGAGATCCCTTCTGGCGCTGCGCCAGACAAGGAATTCGAAATCACTTGCGAAGCCGTTAGTGTTATGTGAGAGACGCTGTTGTTCCTTTGAATTGTGTTGTTTTCTAATGCATTCATGAAAAGAAATGACGCTTGGGTTGAGATAATTATCACTTGTTATTAATAAACCATCTTATTACTCTGCTGGATTGTTAATATGTACCATGCTCTTTTGCAAAGTGCTTAGTGTAACATATTTCATATTCAATTGTTGCAAAAAGTATTTATTTCTAGTGTCTTGTCACAGCTTCCTTCTGGGTTGATTCAGGGGAGATGGGAGTATTTAGGATCAGTCATTTGAATTCCATCGGAGCGCAATCGTGTTCATCCAAATCTGTGAAACCTGAAACACGTCATTTTCTTCACGATAACTCCGCTTGTTTTCCTCTCCTCTTCTGCAGACCGGTTCGCTGTTGGAGTGGGGCGTTAATACGCTGCAGTGTTAGCAGGAAATGAGAGGACCAGAATAGCACTTCCTTCTAGAGCAGCGATGTTACGAATTCAACCGGAAGCTGCAAATGCGGAGAACTGCGCGTTTTCAACTCTCAGAGAGCGCGGCCACTACTGCAGGGGGCAGGTCGGGTGCAAGGTGCTGCCTTGTTGCTCGGGCAACGCTACTTTTGCGTTGGTGGAGCAGAAAGTTTCTGCAAATTGAATGAGCCTCCACTTAGCACGTTGGTGACTGTTAAATAGTTAGCTAAAGCGAAAGACCCGTACACTAATGCAGTTTATTATGAATGTTTCCTTGCTCTGCAGTTTCTCATCTGAACAACATTCCGTTTTAATTTTACACGCCAACTCCTCCATGAATACATCGTTAAATGCGCCCCCCCTCACACACTCACTCACTGATGCATACACGTTCACACACACACATGCTCAAATACACACACTCCCACTCACGCACATGCTCTCGCTCACAAGCAAGCTCGCACATGCTCACATACACGCTCTCGCTCATACACTCACGGTCCTACTCATGCATACTCTCGCTCACATACAAACACACTCTCTATCTCACACACACACACTCACACACACACAAACACTCACTCACACACACACTCACACACACACAAACACACACACAAACACACACTCACACACACACTCACACACACATTCACGTCCAGACGCATGCTTACACATGCACATACTCACTCGCACACTGACGCATTCACTCACACAAACCGATTGTGAACCAGCCGTTTTAACAATATCGCAACATACAACAAACCAATCTGAGCTGCGCCAGCTCTAGTTGTGCGCTTGATGTTTCGTGCGCGCACGCGCGCGCGCGCGCGCGCGCGTGTGTGTGTGTGTGTGTGTGTGCGTGCGTGCGTGCGTGCGTGCGTGGATGGCCGTTGGTCGGAGGTGGAGGGCGGAGGCCGCTGAGCACGTCCCGGCGCAGGCGCGCGAAGCCTCTGCTTCGTGGCAGGCGGCGTCTTGACGCCTCCGCCTCCCCCCCTCCTCCCTTCCTGAGCGCCCGACGCCAAGCAGCAAGGCGCGCCGCGGCGAGTGGAGAGGCCCGCCTGACGCAGCACGTGCGTGTTGACACTGCGTCGTGGCTGTGATACGACGCGCTTACACATTCATCACGGCCGTAGTTAGCGACTCGCCGCTGGCTGCTCCTGCGGTGCTCAACCAAGGAGCCATTGAGTGCCTACTTTCGAATCAAGCACTTGTCAAGTGTTGTGGTTGAGTACGAATTTCGTCCCAGTTTTTTTCTCTCCTATAGAAAATCAAGAGGGCAAATGACGTATTATTCTTGCGAAAGAAGCCTGTGTTTATTTGAAAACGATAGTAAGGGTCGGGGTAATTTACGTTGGAGAAAAATATGATACATGAAACAATATGAAATGATCCAAGCATAGAGTAACAGAGTCTGTTTCGACACGGGTTGATGCCGTAAATAACGGTGTTCCCAGACGGTCACCCGTCCAGTATCCGTGGAGTCTGGAATTGCTTAGTAGTTAAGCAATAGTTCAGCAATTGGTCTAACGAGACGCCGGCGTTACATTCTCCGTTTCGATTTCGTAAATCCTTTTGTGTAGTGTTCTTTCCAGTGCAGGCATAATTTCGTGCTTATCAAGTGGTGGATAAGAATGTAGGAACTGGTAACCGTAAACATTTCGCACGAATTCGACTCCGCGACCGGGTCCAAGACACGTGGGCTGGGAGCTGCGATAAGATAGGCGCCGCGTCCAACGGCACTTGGGGCGGACGGCGGGCGGCCCGCGCTTCCGGAGGGGGGGGTGGCGCTTGAGGCGCGCACGCATTCACGCGTGCCGCGCGTGCCGATGAGATGGCTATCGCCCCGGCGCCCGCCCACGCTCCGGGAAGCCGGCCCCGCCCCCGCCGCCAGGGCTCGCCAAAGACGAGCGGAAGAGGCTTGGCCGGGCAGGACGTCCAGGTGGATGTGAGAAAGTTCCACGGGGTTTGAACATGCCATTCTCTCGGGGAATCCCTCTATACTAGGAGTGTCCAACTTGCATGATCTCGAGGACCACAACTGCAATCTAATGTGGTTGCGGGCCTTGTTTAGGTTACTCGGACGATCCACACCTGACTTCACCCTTGTTTATCTTGGCACTTTGCCTGGCTGCTCTAAAACGAGGGAGGGGGTCGGAACCAAATGTGATACGAGGCATAGGATTCATATCAGAGCGTACTGCGCTTATAGAAGTGAAACATTGGGATGAGTTTGAATATATGTATTTACTACAAAAAAAATGTAAACTTAACCTATTTTTATATGAACGGCAGGTTGCTGCTCTAGGCGAA